>JANZLX010000213.1:41216671-41231576 GCA_025531955.1 Erythroxylum orinocense
ACTTGAGGAAGTTATCGATTTGATATGATTATTTTGATTGTGAATTGTTGTTACATACACATATATAAGTGAGATGTTTTATGGAAAAGGAGCATAGAAATGGTATAATACTTTAAGCTTCATGATTTCTTTGGATTACGCTCATGTTCGTATGATGAGCAAAAATACGAATACGTTCTATGGTTCAGAGGTTGGACTCCAAAAACGGGCCCCAACATGTTTGGTATCAGAGCAAGAAGAGATTATAGGGAACCACGCTCGAGTATGATGGTATGTTGTTAAGAGTTGGATTCCGATAATGGGATCCAATAATCTTTCATTAAGATTGAGACTAAGGACCTTGTTGCCTGAGGTGCTTTCTTCTTAGAGTCTTCACTTTGAGTCCGCTCTTTTCTTTTCTTCTCCTCATGCTGATGCAGGGTTCGGACTTTGGGCGACCTTTTCGCTTGCTTAGGTATTTCTGATAGAAGTGTCTCCCCATTTCTGTTCAAGGACACTTTCTCTATATATCGCACCTAGCTTCCTTCTGTATGTGAAATCATCTTATCTTTCATCGCTTTATCTGATGATTTTGTCTCTCCAACCATGGATATTTTATCGCTGGATTGAGATTTTGATCTCCTTAAGGGAGTTCCCTTCCTGGCATGCTGCCCCTCAACCCTTGCTATTACCCTTGAATCTGATTCTTCTTTGTCCAGATTCTTCAAGCCCATTTTGCCAATCGTTACAGAATTGATGGTGCTTTTGATATTCAATTTCATCCTGTTTCCTCTCTCCAGGAGAACTCTGAATTCTTTGAATATCCTTGTCAGCATCATCCCATAGGGCATACTGTTCAAGTCTTTCTTTGCCTTAACCATATAATGGAAAATAAGAAAAGGCAAGTCAATAGGCTGACGAGTAAGTAGATAGAACAGGCATTGTTCATCCAATGTCATCACCAAATGCCTTGATCCTATTCTTAGTAGAACACCGTGGAAAAGAATTGAGTGTAGAACCCTAACCTTTGGTACAAGACTTGAGGCCTTCTTCTCCTTTGGCTCAGTGCTTCCATACAATTGTTGATTGATCTCAGACTCCTTCTCTCCAGCACATGGACATATAGTGACCTTTTCGATAATCTCCATTGTTAATACAATCGACAATTTGTCTACCATCGATACAAGAGTATCTCCTACTACATTCACATTCTTCCAGAAATCATAAACTTCAATCTGATATACGGTCTCTCGAACTTGAAAAAAGTTTCTCCATCCTGCTACAACAATCTCTGGTTCAATATCCAGATTGTCCTTCTTCAAGGACTCAAAATCAACAAATCTTCCATAGATCATAGCTGAATCTATTTGCTTCTGTAGTTAGTAAAGGACTGAATGCACAACTTTCTTTCTGAAAGGGTGAAGTCGGTTACTGACGTTGAGAGTGTGAGCAAAAAATGTTTGATATCCAAACAGTGTAAGGAAAAGCTTTTGTTGAGGGTTCTGCAAAGGTTGATGTCAGGGCATATCAAGAGTGTTCTAGAATAGGTGATGTTCTCAAGACTTGTGATAAATTTTTCCCTCCAAAACCTTCTTGCGACAAAAGCTACCAGTTATAACTCACTATTACTGTCACCGTTAACTCTTCTAACTTTTTATCTGGGTTGTGATGTGCCAGACGATTGATCACATAACATAACCATGTTGAGGTTTCTTCTGATTTCTTTGAATCGTTCTTCACTCAATGGCTTGGTGAAGATGTCCGCCCATTAACAGTTCGTCTCAACAAACTGAAGACTTACGATCTTCTTCTAAACGTAGTCTCTTAGAAAGTGGTGTCTAACTTCGATATATTTAACTCTTGAATGTTGAATCGGATTCTTAAACAAGTTGATGGCACTTGTGTTTTCACAAAAATTGGGATCTCCTCTTCTTGTACTGAGTAGTCTTCTAACTGATACTTGATCTACAAGGTTTGTGAACAACAACTTATGGCTGACATATACTCGACTTTAACAGTTGATAAAGCAATTAAACTTTGCCTCTTGCTTGACCAGGAAACTAAGTTGTGGCCACGGAAGTGACATCCTCCACTCTTGTTTTTTCTATCAATCCTATCTCTAGCATAATCCGCATCACAGTAGCCAATCAACCTAAAATCTTTACCTTTATCATACATCAAGCAAAGATCAGTAGTACCTGCAAGATATCTCAAAATTCTTTTGACAGCAATGTAATGAGACTCTTTAGGATCTGCCTGAAACCTTTCACGCAAGCAAATACTAAACAAAATATCAGGTCTGCTTGTTGTAAGATAAAGTAAATAACCAATAATTCCTCTATACAATGTTCGATCCACCTTCTTACCAGTTTCGTCCTTAGACAAAATGTTTGAAGGATGCATCAGAGTTGTCATTGGTTTTACTTTTACCATATCGAATTTAGTCAACAGTTCCTTAACATACTTTTGTTGATGAATAAAAATCTTTTCTTCGGTTTGCTTAACTTGCAACCCAAGAAAGAATTTTAACTCACCCATCATGCTCATCTCAAAGTCATTTTTCATCAGATTTTCAAAACTAATGCATAGCTTTTTTGCTGTTGCAACGAAAATAATATCATCAACATAAATTTGCACTATGATAAAGTCATCCTTAATGCACTTCCTAAACAGTTTCTTATCTACTTAACCTCTAGTAAACTTATTCTCAATAAGAAAGGTACTCAGACGATTATACTAAGCTCGAGGAGCTTGTTTCAAGCCATACAAAGCTTTATGAAGTCTATAGACATGATCCAGATACTTAACATCCTCGAATCCAGGAGGTTGCTTCACATAGACCTCTTCATCTATAAAGCCATTCAAAAATGCACTTTTCACATCCATTTGAAAAAGCTTTATATCATGACAGACAACATACGCAAGCAAGATCCTAATAGCTTCTAGTCTTGAAACTGGAGCATACGTCTCATTGTAGTTTATTCCTTCTTGCTGATTATAGCCTTGTGCTACTAATCTTGCTTTGTTCTGACTTACTCTTCCTGATTCGTCTAGCTTATTCTTGAAAACCTATCTAATTCCTATAATGGATTTTTCTAAGGGTCTAAGAACTAAGGACCAAACTCTATTCCTAGTAAACTAATTCAACTCTTCTTGTATAGCTAGAATCCAAGCTTCATCTTGAAGGGATTAATCAATATTCTTAGGCTCTATTTGAGAGATAAACGCTACATTAGCTTCTTTTCTGAATTTGAACCTAGTTCGCACACCTTCTGAAGTTTCTCTTATGATCAACTCTTCTGGATGAGAACTCTTATATATCCAATCTCTTTTGAAACTAAGAGTCTTAAGAATATCTTCAACTTTGTCTGACTGAGTATCTAATGGTGAAACTTCTTCATTGTCAACCAAGGGTACTGATAAGGTTTCATTATCAGTATCATCTCTCTTACTTGGTTGAGAACTATCATCAAACTTGACATGAATAGTCTCCTCAACAGTCTTAGAGGTAAGGTTGTAAACCCTAAAAGCTTTCGACGATAATGAGTAACCTAGAAAAATTCCTGAATAGATCTTGGAATCGAACTTATCCAAAATTTCCTTTGTATTCAGTATAGAGCACTTGCAACCAAATGGATGGAAGTAGGATATATTAGGTTTCCTTCCATTCCATAACTCATATAGAGTTTTCTTCAACAGTTTCTATTTTGAATATAACAAGCTGTATTCACAGTTTCTGCCCAAAAGTACTTAACAAGATCCATCTCACATAGCATAGTCCTTGCCATCTCCTGAATCGTCCTATTCTTTCTTTCAACTACTCCATTTTGTTGTGGAGTTCTAGGAGTAGAGAAATTGTGGAAAATTTCATTCTCTTCATAGAATATTCTAAACTTCTCATTTTCAAAGTCATCACTATGATCACTTTTAATACTAGCTATAGACATTCCTTTTTAATTATGTAACTTTTTGGAAAGGACTCTAAAACACTTAAAGGACTAGTCTTTATGTGATAAAAACAATATCCAACAAAATTTAGTAAATTCATCAACAATAATAAGACCATACTTCTTTCCGCCAAGACTTAAAGTCCTAGTTGAACCAAATAAATCCATATGTAACAACTCTAGAGGTCTAGACGATGTTACAACATTTTTAGAAGAAACTGGTGTTTTAACTTGTTTTCCTTTATGACAATTTTCACAAAAGAAATCCTTGTTAAAACTAATTTTTAGTAAACCTCTTACCAAATCATGTTTAATCAACTTTGAGATATGTTTAAAACTGACATGAGATAGCTTTTTATGCCAGATCAATTTTTCTTCTTCAGTTGACATAAAACAAAAAATGTTTTGATTTTGAAAATCTTCTTGTAGCACCCCACTCCCGCAATGACTCAAACCCGACATCGATGGTGATATTCGAGTTCGTGCCCTGCGACGGTGGTGTTAATCATCTTGCTTATTTTTGCCTCCATCTTTGATGAGAAATGCTTTGATACAGAACTAAACTCTCTCTAATACCACTTGTTAGAAGTCCCAGAGGTAAAATAAGAAAGAAAATAACACACATAAAATTTAACGTGGTTCACCCACTAATTTAGGCTACGTCCACAGGCTAAACTCCGAATAAACCTTCCACTAATAAAAATAGCAAGTACAGACAGTGAAAAATGATACAAAAATAATAATGGCTCTCATACACAAGATGTTTTCCAAATTTACTATCCCTAAGAAAATATCCTCACTATTTTGTCAATCACACTTTTAGAAAACTACTTCCTAAAAATACCCCAAAAATCACTCTCTCACAAAAAATGTCTCTCTAAAGTTCACTCTCAAACTCACCATATATCTCATGCATGTTTTATACGCATATGCATATTAAGAGAGGAGGATCTTTTATAGGTCCTACACGTTGTCACAACTTGCATATATAGCAAGCTATTGTGTAGTGACTAACAGCTTACATGCAAGTTATTGTCAACTTGTTTTTTACTTCTTTCTTTCGTTTTTCTAATTACATAAAATTAGAATGGTAGTACCATATATGTAGGTACTACCTTACATTATCACGAGGTTAGGTCCCTAATGGAAAGTTAAAAGAATAAGAAAGATTAGGAGACATGGGAGATGAAGTATCACATTAAGAAGAAAAATGGAATTTTGGCTTATTAGATGATAATGAATTAACAGAAGAAAGCATGGGAGATGGTTGAGACTCCATGGCCAATTATAACAATGAAAAAGGTAAGGACATAGTAAGAGTATCTAGATGATTAATATTTTGTACCCAACTAACTGTAAATATGGAAAATTCTCTTCTTTAAAGACAATATGACTTATAATGTATAACCTATTAGTTAATGGATGCAAACAATGATATCCTTTGTGTTTAATGACCTAAACAAATACAAGGTTGAGATCGAAACTTCAGTTTGTTTTTGTTCTATGGTCTAAAAAAAGGGTAACACAAACAACCGAAGCTTTTTAAAAACTTATAGTTTAGTGTACGATGGTATAAAAGTTAATATGGACAGGTATATTGTAAATTCGAGGTTATTAAACGATTTATCAAATATACCGTCATTGAAAAAGTATACTCCCAAAAAGCTAGTGGCGAATTTGCATGAGCTAACAACGATATGCCTTTTTTGATAGTGTCTCTATGTCTTCTCTCATCAGCACCATTTTGCTTCTGAGTGTGGGAAATTGAAACTTTATGTTCAATGCCTAATTCATAAAGAGAAGAGGAAATATTAAGATATCCCCCCCCCCCCAATGATTTTACACTAAATCGAGTCTCAACTATAACTTTCAAGTGTTTAAGAATAGAAAAGGCCCGAGATTTGGTTTTCATAAAATAAATCTAGATGTTTTTTGGAATAGTCATTTAGAACTTTTATTAAATAACAATTGCCATTATTTGAACAAATGGGAGCTAGACCTCAAACATTTGAATAAACTAAATCAAACATAGACTCAGAACAAATATGAGAAGGAGGAAGACAGAGACGATGACTTTTCCCTATTTGAAACTGACCATAAGTTGACATGTTCTTACTTCAACTTACCAAAAGTTTAAAATTAGAGACAAGCCTTCAAATAACTTTTTCACTAGGCTGGCCCAGACGATTATGCCATCCTTATAAAGAGGTGCACTCTTTGAAAAAAAACATAAGAAAATGAAGGTTTAGATGAAGATGGGAAGCCAGCTAGCCTGTATAAACCTTGATTAAGCATTCCCCGCATTAGCACTCTTCCCTGCATATTCTTGACAAGGTAAAAAGTAGGATAAAATTGTTGAAAATGCTCACATGTAAGTGTCTTATATTGAAAAAAAGAAAGGAAAGAAGACTAACATATAAGCCTAGTGGATTACTCTACTTATTGCCAATTGGTTTTAAAATAAAACCTCACTTGGGCTTATGTGTGGTATAACTTTCCTTCTCGTGTGGGTCTGTAGGCCCATTGCAAATTTTACATGGTATCAGAGCAGATTTGGTCCGAATTATTAATTTTTCAGTTGTTCGTCTGGATGTCCAGTTCTAGCAACCCGATCCAATTACCATTGTGCTTATTTCAAGTGACAACTAGATGTCCAGTCCCAGTTGCAGTTGAGGGATAATGTTGAGAATACCCACATATGAGTGTACCATATTGGGAAAAGAAGGGAAAGAAAACTAACATATAAACCTAGTAGGCTACTTCACCTATTGTCAATTAGATTTAGAATAAAACCTCACTTAGACTTGTATATGGTCTAACTTTCCTTCTTGTGTGGGCCTGTAGGTCCATTGCAAATTTCACAAAAATTCCATATAAACATTATTTTCATGGGTAAGTTGAGAAATGCTTAATAAGTTTTTAGTGATTTGAGGGGTATGCAGAATATTTTATGGTAAAAGTGAATCGCCATTAGCAATAAAACAGTGTTTCCAATCTGAGCTATAAGAAGTTGCACCATTTTTCACTATGATTTGCTTATCTCTAGAATATTTCGAGTGCACAGATAGGTTATTAAGATCTGCAGTTAAATGATTAATGGCTCCATAATTGACATACCAATCAGGGTCTATCATTGAGATTGGTGAGGCAATCAAGGTAGAGATTTTGGATGCCTTTTCAACTGTAAAAGTGTTGTTGAATTGATTATAACACTCCAATGCGAAATGCTTGGTTTATAAAAAATTTGGCATGTGACCTTGGATTTATTATACCTTATCTTGGAACTATCACACTTACTATTATCATGGCCTCCCTTATAAATCTGTTGGTAAGGTTTTCCATTAACATAACGAGCTTGAGTAGATGAATTATAGTTAGATCTTTTTTAGGAGATTTAGAGGTTATATTGGCAGCAAGAAAAGATTTTCCAAAAAGCTCAATTTTCTCCTTCTCTTGAAGAAACATTCCCAACAGTTCATCAACAAAAACAGGATCAACTCTAGTATTGATAGAAGTATGAAAGGTAGAATAATCCTCACTAATCCATAAAGTATGAAATTGACAAGATCATCCTCCAACATTGGGGTAGATGTAGAGGCTAATATATTAGCGATGTTTCTTTTCTTTTCTATATACTCTAAAATAGACAGTGAGCTTTTTGAGAATGTTTGAAGTTGTGAGTGCAATTGTAATATTCGAGCTCGAGATTGAGACTGAAAGATCCTTTCAAGGATAACCTAAGCCTCTATAACAGTGGAGGCTCTCACTATTTTGGTTTAAATTTTATCAAAAATGGTGGTTTTAAGTCACAAGAGGACCAATCTATCATTTCTCTTCCAAACAATAAATTCAGGATTGGATTTTTGAACAGAAGATTGAGATATGTCTCCCTCTGATTGTTCTTGAATGAAGACTGATGCCACAATTTTATCGGTGATAAAATCATCTAAATCAAAGGCTTCCAAGGCTATAGAGCATTTGTGCCGCATAAATAATAATTTTCTCTTTCTAACTTAATGTCCATGGTTGGAAAAGAAGCAAATGAGGATTGGGTGAAAGACACAGCAAAAAGGAGGTTTGTGTTTTGGAAAGTTGCCATTAACATTAATTTGTGTTTTGGGAAGTTGCCATTAACCTTAGTCTTTCAGGATCTGATACCATATAAAGTCACAAGGTTTGTGGGGATTTTTGGGTACCTTCCCCTACCGAGTTGTAAACTATTTGTACTCAATGAATGTAACAAACTCACAAATATTTAAGTAGATTATAGAGAAATATACAAAATCTGATGACTTGTTATCAAATTGTTGGAGAGATATTCTCCTTAATAACGCAAATTTACATTTTAAGCAATTAAAATCACAACCTTAATATTTAGTACAAAAATAGTTTAATTACCAAGTTAATGGGAACATTGACGAGAATAAAGTGATTATGACCCTTTTCTTACAAAACTAAAGTCTTGCATATGTTTTGAGAGGAAGGGAGTTTTCAAATTCCACCTATACTGAACTTGTGAAATTCGGTGAATGCTTTTTTTTTTTTTTTTGGAATGGAATTAGGTGAATGCTTTGATTGAGTCTTTTTTCTTCTTTTTAATATGTTTCGTTTGTTCCATCATGGCTTAGAAAAATAGTTCTGGCAGTCGGACTTTTGGGGAGAGGAG
The DNA here is from genome assembly GCA_025531955.1 of Erythroxylum orinocense. Classification (NCBI taxonomy): domain Eukaryota; kingdom Viridiplantae; phylum Streptophyta; class Magnoliopsida; order Malpighiales; family Erythroxylaceae; genus Erythroxylum; species Erythroxylum orinocense. Next base: position 41,225,264 of record JANZLX010000213.1, read on the forward strand.
AAGAGACTAGGATTATTTTAGTGTTATCCACTTCATTCTTCAAAAGAATCCAATGGTTGGATGAGCCAGTAAATTCGATATCCCGGGGGATTAAGTCAAAGGTAGGCGAACTTTTAGAATATTTATTTATCTTCTCTTTCCTAACCAGATTTAAACTTGTGAAATCAATATATCTGAAATTAACCTTTAACCTGTCCTTGTTTTAAGATTGGTTTTATATTCACTAAGAATGTTTTAAGATTGGTATACATTGCTCTTCAATAGTTTACTCAGGTAAATTCTCCTTTTTATACTGTTTAATTTTAATGGACTACTTTACAAATCGCGAATGACCGCTGCTTAATTTGTACACATGTCCATCTTGCCTTATTTACTCACCTTGTCGTTTGAAATTTCTCCTCCATTGACAGATGTTTACCTTGAAAATGATATAGAAACTAATTCCTACCCTAAGCAGTGCCATAGCTGTAAGCAGAATAGGAAGGCGAAGAAATTACAAGATAGGACTTAATCAATTTAAAAGACCTTGCAGTTCCAAAGAACTTAATCAATATATACCCAAGAAATTTAAAAGAGCCAACATGTCCAGTTGCAAAGTTTCGTATCTGCTTATTGAATAAACTCGAAGAGGATGAATATAAATTGGGTAAATTCTTCTCTTCCAGAGGTTTTGTGTTCAATTTTTCTTTTCATGGATATGCAAATAACTCCTGGAAATTACCCAAGATTTCCCGCATCTTGCTTTTTCATAGTTCAGCTTCAGCATCATTAAATTCTTAGAAGTGCTGGACTATAATCACTGACGACCAGATGCTCATTTATATCCGACGAGTTGACTGAGATGAGAACAATTCTTATCAGTAATTATTCAAGTGTTGGTGGTAAGGATCAATAAACTCATCGGATAGTGCCTGAAACAGAATTTGTTTCTTGACGTCATGCCTGCTAATCAAATCCATTGATCAATTACAGAGATTCATAATATTTATGGACTTGAAAGAGTTGTATTTGTTGAAGCATAACTAAAGACATGCACATGCAATTCCTAAAGACTCAGCTTTGCTATGATGAGGAACTTTTCTCCTTCTGATCCTGAGACTACCGCGGTATTGACAATGTCATACTGATTTCGTTGGTAGATGAAGATTCCTGCTTGTTTGAAGAATCTGATTCAGCTGGATTCCTTCCTGTGAAAAATCCAGGCTGCTTAGGTTCAGGCAACGGATTTTCACTGCCCAACATCAAAACCACAGTTGACATATTTGGCCTATCTTCAGGTCGTTGTTGAACACACAATAGGGCCACATGTATGCATCTTATAACTTCAGCTAGATTGGCCGAGTCAACAAAACATTGATCAAGCAGCTCCATTGGTGTGCCTTCATTCCACAACATCCATGCCTGAAAATGTCAGAATCATGGTTAGTATTTTGGATTTGATAACTAAAAGATGTCCAGGTTAAAGAATATGATCTTACTCTAAATACTTACATGACCGAGGAGGTTAAGATCATGGCCTGGGTGACAAAATCCTCTGTTTCTCCTTCCACTCACTATCTCCAGAACCAAGACTCCGAAACTAAAGACATCAGATTTTACAGAGAACATTCCATCCACTGCATACTCAGGAGACATATAACCACTGAAGAAGTATCATTGCTTAGAAATGTTCTGAAAACTAAAATGACATTGATGTAACAAGTTTAGGTATACCCACAATGTTCCAACAACTCTATTAGTGTTTGCCTGAGTTTGATCTGCACCAAATGTTCTTGCAAGCCCAAAGTCTGAAATCTTAGGGTTCATTTGATTGTCCAGTAAAATGTTGCTGGCTTTGAGATCTCTATGGATGATCCTCAATCTGGAATCTTGATGAAGGTATAGAAGTCCTCGAGCAATCCCGCAAATAATCTGGTTTCGTTTTTTCCAGTCCAGCAATGTGCTTCTGGTTTGATCTGTTGCAATGTTCATTCATGTTAGCTGCATATCTACTGAATTCAGAAGCAGAAACATTTACTCTGAACAGGATCAAACCGAAGATAAAGGAGTCCAAGCTTTTGTTGGGCATATATTCATAGATTAGCATTCTTTCATCTCCATAAATGCAACAACCGAGAAGCTTCACAAGGTTGCGGTGTTGAAGTTTAGAAATCAATATAACTTCATTTTTGAACTCGTTCAAACCTTGCCCAGAACTCTGTGAAAGCCTCTTGACAGCAATTTCTTGCCCCTCTATCAGGGTGCCCTATATAATCATTCATACAAATTGTTAAGAGTGTAAATAGAGAGGTATCTTACACCAATTGCAAGCCTTTTGATTACCTTGTATACAGGTCCGAAACCACCCTCTCCCAGTTTGTTTTCTATTGAAAACTTATCAGTGGCATCTGTTATTGTGGTCATATTGAATATAGGTAATTCCATATCCTCTTTTCTGCGTTCAGAGTTGTCATTCTCTCCATTATTTTCTTTCGCTAGAACTGAAATGGGCAAGAAAAGTAACAGAAGTGATCAACGTGATGTATGAATCACTGAATAAATAATCAGGCATGCCGTTCAACTTAAAGCTTCTTATCATAGAATGATATCGGCAGCTTAACACCCTGTGTCACGCATGAGATGCTAGGTAGGTCTTCAGTTTTTTTTTTAATTTATTTATTTAGGTAAGTCTTAAGTTTTGAATACTTATGTTGGTATCAGCTTACCATGTCGCCTGACATTCCTTCTCCATGCGTAACAGATCATCCCTAGTATAAGCAAGGTCAAGGCCGACAAGACGGTTCCTGCAATTATTTCTGCTCGCTTCTTCTTGCTGGAGGGTTCATTTTCATCTGAAAGCATGGACTTATGGTTGGTGGACATAGTTCAAGAAATTATAAAGTAAAGTTGTATTAGCTACCGAAGTTAAAAGCATGAAGATAAGTTGTACAACGCAGCAAAGCTTGGCCAGATACCCTTGTTAGTTTCGTCCTCTATTTATCCTATTTCTCGACGAGCCTACATTACATTATCCCATTTTGAAATGGACAGAAGAGTTTAAATCAGCTGCATTATTTAGTGTTAGTAGAATCTGACGGTACCTTGTTGTAGGCAGAAAAATTAAGTTACAAACTCTTTTCCTGTTCTCTCGACTAAAGCAGTTAAAATAACAAACTGGAAGCATAAATCTGAGGCATAGACCTTTGTTGTTACTGATATCTTGTTCTTTATTAATATATAAATTCTTTATCCTAGAAGAGTAAAAGAATGACGTACCTAATTCTGATGCAGCTACACGTACGTATAGGTCTTGCCCCCCTTCGATCGATACTCTTAGATCAGTCAGGTTTCCAAACCAAAGCAGGCAGCCACTTCCACCGTGGCTGATATCTAAACTTGAATAAGCACTGCAAGAGCAGTTTTTCAAGCACAGGCTCTTACATGCTATAAGATCAATGCTCTTGTTGAACCGGCAAGAAGATGTGTCTGGTAATTTAATGTTTGTTAGCCTTACAAAGCCATCCGTATCATTGCAGGACAACGGAGTTCTTCGACCACACCCTTCGGACCAAGTTTGTGAACCCCAATCATTTGGAGAATTTGGCAAGAAGCCCTTCAAGCATGAACATACAGGATAGTTGTTGATGTTGCAGCTTGAATTTGGCCCACACAAGCCATAAAAGTCACATTGATCAGCCTGAGTCGTAGCAAAAATCACCCAGTCATTTGTTCTTTCACTCCACGTGAAGCGCTGTAGAAGTCCTGAGGGGTTTAACGTGTACCTCTGATAATCTGTACTATTTAGTTCAAACTTGAAAAAGATTTCAGACTCTTTTATCACAAATTCAAATGTAAAAGTTGAAGTAGACATTAGCCGAGGAACTCCGGTGAGGCGTAGGCCATCCCACGAACCTGCTCTAAACATTACTTTTGGTCCATTCCTTATAAATACTTGTGGATAGCCATGGAGGTCTATGGCCACGAAATATTGACCTCTGCCAGGATCTTCTGTGGTCTTCCAAGATTGCAGAAACCAATCATGACCAGTAACTAAGTTTCTGCCAATTTTAACTCCTGGTAGGATCGTATCACAAGGATAATCAAAACCCTGCCACAGAAAGTTTTGTGCTGCACTATCATTTCCTTCCCTTACAATAAGATTACCTGAATCCAACAGTTGCGCAATGGGGCTTTGTGCAGCTCTTGTTGTATTGGACTGCCAAACAATACCATTTGTGTTATTAACAATAAGCAGTAGTCCTTGACTCGTGAAATTTAGCGCTCCAAGAGAGTTGGAAGCTGGAATGTCTCTGTTAGCAACCCAAACAATTGTCTGAGGAGATTTCTTGTACCATAATCCCAAGTACCTGTTTTTAGAATCTGCAAGGCTGAAAAATCCTAACTCGTAGCCTCCATCAGCTGAAATCAGAGTGTCTCCATCTTTCATTGATTGCCCTGGATATAGAGTATCTATAGTATAAAAGCCTCTTAAGCTGGAGAGCAGAATGGCAAACACAAGAAGCAGTAAGCTCCCCATTTGACTAGCACTCTCTTGGAGTTCTATTTACATATTGTATATATATACAAGAGAAAATGTTAGTACCTGTAAAAGTTGTAAGCTACCTCCACTCACGAAATCCCTCCTATTGTCAATGGATAGTGGTCTTCGAAAACGGTGACGACTGACATGTGGTACAGCGTATAATTGCCAATCACCAAAACTGGTCAATATACAGCAGAATTGGCATCTTTGACAAGATAGCTTTCTTTTAATGTCAATGAAAATTATGGTTTTATTTATAAAAACAAATGTCGCTGTCCCATGATCACCAAAGAGTTTGCCCTGACCGCTATGTTTTCTTGTGATTATCATCACATCCTGTGCAAGTTGAAAAAATGAGCATGAAGGCCCCAAAAGTAAGCATCTTGTGTCAGCATTAGTATATTCTGCTGCTGCTGATTGGTATCAGCGAATTTTCTTTTGGTCTTAGTTTTGAGACAACCAACCCAACAAAAAAAAAAATGTTCTTGGCGGAATGGACTTTTAAGTTTCTCAATAGAAAAGTCTGTGGCGCCTCAATAAAGATGTGAATGGGAAGACCCGAGTCAATCAATTAAACAAGCAGAAAATACAGAAACTGTCTGATAACGTCACCACTGGACTTTGTTTTCAACATTGCATTAGCCTTTAGAACAGTCTACACGGTTTATCCAAGAAGAACTCCGCGTAAATATCACAATCAGATGGTCTAAAAAGGTTGGACAAACTTTGAAACTTCGTAGATCTCTCATCACTATTTTCTTCAATTGCCATGGTTGAAATAACTAAATGATGAACTTTATGATATTTGCATATTGAATTGGTTCCTTGAGCCCTCATCGTGCAGGGTCACAACATGGAATACTTATTTACTATTCATTAGGTACTTTACCAAATGAAAAACAAAATAATTAGCTGATATTTCAATAGGAAGCTAATTCCTTATGTTATGCATTGCACATTACGTTCCATTCCAGTCATAGCTTATTGGTTTCAAATAGTTATTTATTAGAGGGTGAAAAGGAACTTTTCATATATTGAAAAGTAAAAACCTCCAAGCAATATGATCTTCTACTCTGCCTTCTGATGGTAAACAGCAGGAGGTTGCTGTGAAAGAATAAAGATAATAGCAGAGAGCAAGTGGGGAGACTTTTATGTCACTCCTTAAAAAATTGCAGCATGCGTACAAGGATTTATAGAATTAAAATTGAACAGAGTCACTAACTTCTTGAACCTAAAAATATGAAACGTGACTAACTCCCACCATAATAGCAGGCTAAAAATCCTAACAACCTTGACCGCTTCATCAAGCTAGAGAATTAGGATTACGCTAACACCTGCTACAAGGAAAAAGTGATTTCATTTTTAGATGCCGACAGTTCGCTCTTTTCTGATGATGAATCCATTTTAGGGACGTGCCTTTCAGTGAAAAAAACCAGGCTGTGTTGGCGTAGGCAATGAACCTTCACCGGACAACATTACAATCAAAGATGCCACACTTGGCCGTCTTCAGGTCAGTATTGCACGCCTAACAGATTGAAGTGAGCAGGAGTAAGGATCTTGAGAAGATGGCGAATTTTGAGCCTATTGGAGGAGAGTTTAATGGAATTGAGCCCAAAATAATCCATTTAACTCAAATCCTTGGACCGGATATATTTGAAGTTTGAAGACATGAAGACTTGGGCTATTTAATGCTTCATCACTTAAGCCCAAGAGTATATCAGACTTATTTATTTAGTGTTTGGACTTTGTTTTATTTTGGATTTAGTGTTTGGACTTTGTTTTATTTTTGGG
>JANZLX010000213.1:41245147-41262547 GCA_025531955.1 Erythroxylum orinocense
ACAATTATGCCACATACTATATGCATATACAATTACATTGCTAACCCTCATTGATCTCTCAATATTCCCATTTTACCTTTCCCGCTGGAACCGGGATGTTACAATTATTGTAAGCAAACTCAATTAAAGGTAGGTGATCATCCCACAAGCCTTTAAAATCCATAGCACAAGCTCTCAACATTGCCTCCAAAGTCCGTATTGTCCTCTTCGATTGTCCATCAGTCTATGGATGGAAAGCTGTACTAAAGTGCAACTTACTCCCCAAAGCCTCTTGTAAGCTTTCCCATAACTTGAAGGTGACCCTAGGATCCCTATCTGAGACTATCGAACTTGGAATCCCATGAAATCTGATCATCTCATCCACATACTTCTTAGCCAAAACATTTAAAGAATCTATCTGTCTAATTGGCAAGAAATGTGCTGACTTAGTCAACTTATCAACAATCAACCATATTGCATCATGCTTCCTGCTCGTCCTTGGCAATCCCATTAAGAAATCTATTGTAATCTTTTCCCATTTCTATTTTGGAATTGACAAAGGATACAACTTGCCTGACCGTGCTTGGTGTTCAGCTTTAACTTGCTGACACAATAAACTTATTTTAATATATTCTACAACATCCTTCTTCATTCCCTTCTACCAAAAATACTCTTTCAAATCCCGATACATCCTTAAACCCCCTAGGTGCATTGCATAAGGAGCATTGTCCGCCTCATCAAGAATCTCATCCTTCAACTCTAATATGTCTGGAACACATAAGCAGTTGCCTATAACCATCAATCCATCTTCTCTTATCTTTATCTCGGAATGTTTACCACTTTTAAGTTGTTCTCGAAGTCTGCTCAAATATTCATCTTGTTCCTGCAATTCCTTAATCTTCTCATTCAGTACCGGCCTCACTCTTAAATTTGCTAACACACAATCAGGCTCAACTTGTCTCAATGTCACATTAAGTCTTACAAATTCCTTCAACAAAGGAAGGTACACCGTTTCCACATGTGCCATAGTAGGCTTCCTACTTAGTGCATCCGCTACTACATTAGCTTTCCTCGGATGGTAATCTATCATCAAGTCATAATCCTTTAACAATTCTAACCATCTTCTCTGTCTCAAGTTCAACTCTTTCTGGCTCAACAGGTAAGACTCTTGTGGTCTATAAACACCCTAGTAGTGACTCCATACAAGTAATGTCTCCAAATATTTAATGCAAAAATTATAGTAGCCAATTCCAAGTCATATATAGGATATTTCATCTCATAGGGCTTTAATTGCCTAAAAGCATAGGCAATCACTTTATCTCCTTGCATCAACACACACCCTAATCCCTTCTTTGAGGCATCACTGTACACAATGTATCCATCATCACTAGAAGGCAATGTCAAAATCGGTGCAGTTGTGAGCCTATTCTTCAATTCCTCAAAACTGTTATGGCACTCCTTAGTCCACACAAATTTTTGATTCTTCCTTGTCAATTTAGAAAATGGAGCAGCTATCATAAAAAAGCCTTCCACAAACCTCCTGTAATACCCAGCTAATCCCAAGAAACTTCTCACTTCAGCTACATTCTTCGGTACTTCCCATTTCACAACTGCTTCTATCTTTCTTGGATCTACATGAACTCCTTTTTCTAAAATTACATATCCAAGGAACACCACTTCTCTTAGCCAAAATTCACATTTATTGAATTTGGCATATAACTCTTCCTTCCTCAATATCCCTAAAGCAAGCCTTAAGTGTTCTTTATGCTCCTTATCACTCTTGGAATAAACCAATATGTCATCAATAAATACTATGACAAATTGGTTTAAGAAAGGCTTGAAAAATCTATTCATCAAATCCATAAAACTGTAGGTGCATTCGTTAACCCAAAAGGCATAACCGAGAATTCAAAGTGGCCATACCGTGTTCTAAAAGCAGTCTTTGACACATCAGTCTCCTTTATCCTCAACTAGTGGTAACCCGATCTCAAATCTATCTTGGGAAAGACTCTTGTCCCTTGCAATTGGTCAAACAAATCATCTATAGGCGGAAGCGGATATCTATTCTTAATGGTGGCATGATTAAGCTTCGTATAATCTACACACATTCGCAATGACCCATCTTTCTTCTTCACAAAGAGGACTAGAGCTCCCCAAAGCGACGAGCTCGGCCTAATATAACCCTTCTCCAACAAATCTTCCAGTTGCTCTTTAAGCTCCTTCAATTCTGCCGGAGCCATTTGGTAAGGCAGAATTGAGATCGGCGTAGTACCTGAAAGAAGCTCAATGGGAAACTCAATTTCCCTTGGTGGAGGTAGTCCTGGCAATTTCTCGAGAAACACATCTGGGAATTCTCTGACTACAGGAATATCTTCTAACCTTCCTGTATCTGCCTACATGTCTAACACATAGGCCAAATATGCTTCACACCCCTTCCTCATCATTCTCTCTGTTGTCATAGCCGAAATAACCCGAGGTGGACTAACTTTTCTATCTCCCATAAACACCACTTTTCTGCCATTCTCTAACTCGAATTCCACTGTCTTCTGCTTGCAGTATAAGTTGGCATGATACTTTTCTAATGTATCCATACCCAAGATCACATCCAATCCCCTCATCTTCAAGGGCATCAAATCCACCACTAATTGTCCTCTACTAATACATATCTCACAATCTTTATGAACTTGACTAATAATAATATACTGGCCGATTGGGGTACTCACTATCAAAGGAGTATCCAATGGGCTAAAATCCCTCCTATGCATAGTTCTACCCGATGACACAAATGAATGGGTAAAACCCGGATCAATCAAAGCAATTACATCATCATCAAATAATTTAACCATACCCGTTACTACTTCTGGAGCGGTCTCTGCATCCTCTCGTGTCGTTGCAAACACTTTAGCTGGTGCTTGCCCCCTGGATCTTCCTGGAGGATGCACTCTCTTAGCTGCCTCAGAGCTACCCACCTCAGTTACAGTGTTCTGTCCCACTGTCTCTGTTCTCTTAGAAGATTACATCTTTAATCCCTCTTTTCTAGCTGGCTTTGGACACTCTTTGGCCATGTGTCCTTTTTGACCATAATTGAAACATGCTCTTGTTAATCTGTAACATTCTCCTTTATGGAACCTCCCACAGTACTCACAATTGGGAATAGGTGGCATATCCCCATCTCCCCTCCTACTGCCTCCCACCGTTGAGGCTTGAGGAGAAACAGTAGAAGTCCTCATAGGTCTAGGTCGGCTCGCACCGCTGCTCCTCTCCTCAGACTGCACAGGTAAAGTTCTGGCACTCCTATCATTCATAGAAGTACCACCTCCCCTCTTGGACTGCTCTCTTCCCTTTCTCTTTATGCTAACTGCACTCTTGATGTTCTCGATATTTTCAACCCTTAATGCTGCTTCAACCAGCTGTTGAAAATCACATAAGTTCTACACTACCACTTTCTCTCTGATGGCTAGGTGCAAACCTAACTCAAACTGGCGGCACTTAGCAGCCTCACTCAGCATCATCTCTGCAGCATACCTTGACAACTGTGTGAACTGGCGCTCATACTCACTGACTGTCACCTCCCTCTGGATGAGACTCAGGAATTCCCGCTGCTTCTGTTGAATGTACACCTCAAACAGATATTTCTTCCTATAAGCAGCGAGGAAGTCCTTCCATGCCAACCCTATCGGTTTCAGCTGGCTCCCCGGTACACACTCCCACCAATGCAAAGCATCTCCCTGAAGCAGACTTGCAGCATATACAACCTTCTCGTCATCTTCACAATCCATCTGCTCCAATGCCCTCTTTATCTTGCTCAACCAGGTCTGAGCTTCTTCAGGATCAGTGGTCCCATAAAAGTCCACTGCTTCATACTTCCTCAGCTTGTCAAACTGTTTCCCCTTTCTAACTGGGGCCAAAGCAGAAGTCGGTGGCATCTGACCCATAGCCTGAACAAAGGCTTGAGTAAATGTCTGGAACAATCTCGGATCTAGTGGAGGCACTTGCTCAGACTGACTAGGTGACTCTTGTGTCTGAGATAGAAGGGCCTCACTACTTTGTCCTAAGGAAGCCTCAACCACTCCCGGGGCTACCGGCTCATCGGTGCTCTCCTCCCTTAGTGGATGGTCAGGTGCAATTGAACCTTGCAAAATTCCTCGTGTCCTTCTACGAGGTGGCATCTTACTCCTTCAATGAAAACACTAATGATTAGCTTACAATTCGTTTTAAGCTTAGTTCCTATATGTATGCATGATATGCATGTCACTTAATGCAAGCAATCAATTCACAATGCAACAAATAAATCACATAACAAAACAGTTTACCATATTATGCATTCTAAGCCTAGGAGAAAACCTAAACTCTAATACCAAATAATGTTGGACCCCATTTCCGAAGTCCAACATTCAAAATCACAAAAGCATGGAGGACTCATTACTAATAACTTACAGATCAAAACTTGGGGAACTTCCAACTTAAATTTCAGATCGACTTCTTAAGAAAATTTGTTCCCCATTGTCTTACGATTCTAACGACACCAAAAACGCTCAATTCAGTTTAGAAATGAAGAAGTATTGGCCAAAATAATTTTTGCTCTTGCAAAACCGAGACTGAAAACTAAACCCAACTTCACTGCAGAAATTGAAAGTCTTAAGACCCAAATTGAAAATTTATTCCTCAATATGAGTTAAAGCCCCGTGTCTCTAGTTTAATTTGAAACAAAAATCAACTCAATCGGAACTCTACAGATCAAGTTATTGCCAAATTACTAAAGCATGTTCAAAAAATATCCAACTCATAACCTTTTAATCGATCCACTCACTTTGATTCATTCCAACTTTTTCAAATTAATATCAAAACCTATAAATTTTGTATGGAGAGATAGAGGAATGTCTTAGGAATCCAACACTTTAAAAATCAGGTCAATAGGAGGTCGGACGAAAAAGTTATGGCCAAAAGAATGGAGAGAGGTTGAATCAGGAAAAATTTTGAAAATCGGCCATGCGTACGCTCCCCACTTTGCTGACCGACCTCCCAACTTCTAAAATCCATAACTTTTCACCTAGAACTCCAAAAATTGCAAATTTAATATCAATTTAAAGATAACAGAACGCTATACAACTTCCATGAAGGACTTGAAAACAAATTAGGTCTCTAAAGGAGTAAAAAATTCACACAAAAGTGGTTGGTCGATCAGCTCACCTAAATAACAACAGAACTTCTAAACCTCATAACTTTCCACTACATTGTCCAAAAATTCCATACTTTATATCAATGGAAAGATAAAAAGACAATCTACAACTCTCATGAAGACTATAAGAACAAATTCTAACTTTAGAAGGGTTAAAATGTCATTCAAAATTTCTATCATAAAAAGTCCATCCTAAACAACATTAAGACTTCAAATCATCATAACTTCTAGCCCCGATATCGAAAAATTGCATACTTTATGGCATTAGAAATATGGAAACACAAGCTACAACTTTCATTAAGACCACTTTGGCTAATTCCATCTAGATCAGTACAGTTTTACCATTGAAGTTTCTGAATACCATTCATATACTTAGGATGGCTTATCAACACATCAACTTCACATTTTCACCCACTACCACATACTCTTCGGTATTATTAAGCTCCACCTCAACCAATTCATCTCAAACACAATTCAAAACTCCAACATGCTATTCCAAAACAAATACTCAACAACAACCTCAACAATGAAGAAATATGCACAAACACATTCCTTTTTCGCAAAGACATACACCAACTCATACATTATCTATAAAACAACACAACCATACATAAAAGAAGAATACTAGAGTTCTCATTCTCATTTCCAATCATAATGAATGATCATGCATAGCTTTAATTACATATCAACATATCCATCAGGAATAAAGCACAAGATACAAAATATATAAGATGCTCAACGTTTGATATGCTTGTAAAGCTATTCAAAAAGGCTAGTCACTAACTTAGTACAAAAGTACCTAATATTTTGGAGTTTTTCCGATGCCTTGTGAGGTTCAGCGCTTATCTTCATTTTCATCCGAGGAGGAAAAGTGGGGTGAGAAACTCGGCTCAGTGGCTAATACGTTTATAGCCATCAGTAATGAGACATATAACATGCATAAAACACGTATATTAAGAAATTCCAATCATTTGCAAATTTATCACATAGTTCATAATTAACCAAATTTATCACATAAGGCATATCATGAAATCTTCTATCAATCATAACACTTTATTATGCATCATACTCAACACATCATAATGAAAATGCACAATCAATGGCTAGAGAGTTTCCGTGAAACAAAACGGTTTACACTGTGAACAAAACTAGTCCGATTTCTCAAGATCTCGTGACCTCAATCGGGCAGCCAGGAAAAGGCTATAGTTCAACGTGCATGTGACTAACAAAATGGGTTTCTCTCTTGCCCAATCTCAAACAAATCTATGCTCAATATAGACAATCGCAAATTTGCATTTTCATGCTTCTTTCATTTTTCAAATTTCACATATTTTCATACTTTTCATTCATTTCAAGAAAGCATGTTCTATTTCAACATACATTGTCAAATATCCACCACAATTCAACATTTAAAAATTTAAAATAATCACATACACAAATAGGGCGTTTGCTCATCACACAACAACCATAAAAGTATTACTCACCTAAAAGTCGAAATCCAAGCTCAATGTTGCCCTTCCTCTCTCTCTTGAGTGAGGTTTCCTTGGTTCCCTTCAAATAAACCAATTTCTATTTAATCCATACATTCAAAGGAAAATTCATAAAATCAAGAATCAAAGCAAAATTAAATTAAATTTAAACCTAACCTACCTATAGCCCATCTAGGCTAGAAAGACAAATCCCTAACTTACAAATCCTAAAAATCCATTTGATTTCACCTTTCTCTTCTTTCTTCCTTCATTTTCAATGCAAACCCTAACCTCTAATTAATCCCCTTTTTGAATCTAGCATAAGAAAAGTGAAAACTTACCTCCGACAAGGTAAAATCTTCTTCTTTTTCTTCTTCTTTCTTCTTCCCTCCAAGCTTTCACGATGTCCCTTCTTTCTTCTTCTTTTTCCACGTATTTCACTCTTCTTCTTTATGTTCTACGACAATCACTTCTAGCTTCTTCTTTTAATTTAAACACCAAAGCTATTCCTTCCAATTATGCCCTTCACTAGCAAGGACTTTCCCAATTTGCCCTTGTTTTGTCTTTTATGTCTCTACACTTCCATCTAACAAGCCTACTACTAATTAATCTAACTTAATCCTAACCCTTCATTCTAATTTCAAATTTATAATTTCCATTCAACTCCCCATTCATCCTTGCTAATTCAAAGACTCAACTAAAATAAAAAAAATTAAATCAAAATAAAGAATAAATAAAAAATAAAAAAATCGAGGCCCAACAGGTAGGGGTAGGTCTTTAGTGAAAAATATGAAGAAGATAGCAAAAACGATAGTAGTAAATGGAGGTGAGAAATGATAGTAGTAAATGGAGGTGAGAGTATGCTTCAACGTTGATGGGGTGAGAAGTGGATATCGTGGATGAAAACAAATGAAAAAGATGAAGAAGGTTAGATAATTTCATGAGAATAAAGATGAAAGACAAAGGAGATGGCCATTCAAATGCAAAATATCATGGATAAAGGTGTGGCAAGGCAAGTGACAACTATGTCACCACCTTATAGTTTCCAAATGATTCGTTTAATAACTAGTCCATTTGTCTTCCAATTTCTAATCCAATTGTCTCCCAATTTTCTATGACACTTGTCATTAAATCTTAATGCAACTTATCAAAATTTTCCACTACCATATGACATTTAATTCTACTACCATTATCAATTATTTTTCCACTTGGTGTTTTTGCTAGTCTAAGCATACCCATAATTTCATAAATTTCCCAAATTTCTACCAAAAATTTTAATTCAATACTTATTATCACCTAATCAATTTTCAACACTTATAAGCCACAATTCTATATATAATCACATTTATAAATCAATCAGACCCGAAAAATGTCAATGAATGCATGTACAATCATTTTAATGTGCAAAAATCAATATTCACGTGTGTGTGTGTATGCTACATTATGCATGAGCATGAAATGCACTTTCTAACTTCTCAATAAACTCTCATGAACTCTATTTTAGGGTTTTAGCCTTTAACATGGGATAATGGGATATTACACTCAATGTGATTTAATTCAGGTGATCGTAGACAAGTTGACGATGTTAGCTCATTTCTCACTTATGAACCACCTACTCGGTGTTTAAGCTCACGTGAGTGTATATCAAACATAAAGTGTCTCCACAAAGTGCCCGTATCAATAGTCTCTAACCAAGGACTACAACTCACATCTCAATTTTGGAGGAAATTACAAGAGACATTAGGCACTAGATTGGAGTTTAGCACAACATTCCATCCTTAAATTGATAGGTAATCTAAGAGGACGATTTAAATCTTAAAGATAAGCTCATATGAGCGTGATGGATTTTGGTGGTAGTTGGAATTTACACTTGTCTTTGATTGAGTTTTCTTGTAATAATAGTTATCACAATGCCTTTGATTAAGTTTTCTTGTATTAATAGTTATCACAGTATCATTGGGATGTCACCTTATAAGGCATTGTATAGATAAAAATGCAAATCACTGATATGTTGAGAGGAAGTAGGTGAGAGGTAGCTGGAGGGCCCAAAATTAATTAAAATCACATCAAAGAAGATTTCATTAATCAAGCACACACTAGAGATAACATTCAATAGACAAAAGAGTTATGCGGACCTTAAGTGTAAGCACATGGAATTTTAAGTTGGTGACTTCATATTTCTAAAGGTTAATGTGATGAAGGGTCTAATGAGGTTTGGAAAGAAATGGAAATTATCTTTATGATATATTGGACCTTACAATATAACGGAGAGAGTTGGAAACATGGTATATCAATTGGCATTATCTCTTGATATTTCACAAATCCACCTAGTATTACACGTTTCTATGCTTCACAATTGTAGTTCTGATCCTTCTTATATGCTCCAACCACATAATGTAGAGGTGAATGAGAATATGACCTACGAAGAGGAGCCAGTAGCTATTTTGGATTCTTAAGTAAGTCAATTACAATCAAAGCAAATTATGATAGTTAAAGTGATATGAAGGAATGGAAATTGTAACATCCTGTATGCTATATATATAAGAGACATTATCTTCTTTTTCCCCATTCTCTCATATTTTCATTTTAACCCTCTCCCAAAAGCTTCTATTCATAAATTCCCTCTCTTTAATTATTCTTTACCGTCGGTGACTTAAATCAGTTAGTGTTATATACCAATCTCTTCCTCTCGATGAGCCCGTCACAACCATACCCATTTTAGCAGCCATCATCGCTAAAATCGTCATAAAAATTAAGGAGAAATTTAACGAAAAATGCCAATCGTCGATCCGTTGCTTCCGATGGTTGTTGCCAGTCACCACCACCACCATTCGACTCATCTCGACATTAGGAACAAAAACCCCATGGTCTCGTCACCAGACGTTGCCTAGATCACCACCGATTGACAAAAAAAAGGTTAGGATTTTAATTTGATTTTCTTCAATTTGTTCAAATCCATTGAGAATCTGAGTAAGTCACTTTGGAAAAAGTTGTTCTACTCATCAAGGGCTTTTGTTTGGTATCAAGATTGTTGAATTCTGAGACTCAAGATTTTCCAATGACCGAAGGGAATATCCCGATGGCCAGAGGTACAGTTCCAGCGACCATTTTGGTCACTTTTGTAAAAAAGAATTCTAAAAATTATACTGATTATTTTTCTCTAAAGAACTATAGTGAGATTTTCAACGGTTTGCGAATTTAAAATCATGGAATGGTTAGGCAAGAATAGGAAAAATTTCCAAATTTCATAAATGGACAGCTTAGGCAATTCAGAGGATACCTAAATTGCTATTTGAGCCCAATAACTCCTAATTTGCACTGATTGGTATATTTTTCTTTCGATTTACTAGGTATAGCAGGAGCGAGACCCGTATTGAAAGGTTCAGATGGACGAATTTGGTTAATAGTTAAGTTCATACTAACTTACTATTACCGTAGTTGTACCAGCAAATGAATATTATTCAACGCTTGTATAAATGACAACATGTACCAATGCATAACCATATTCATATACATATGTATCTATATATATATTGATCGATACACGTATATACAGTAATATGTACCCGCTTTAGTATAAACCTTTATATCGAATTAACTTAGTGGATACGTTGGGTTGGGTATTGCATACATGCATTGGTCATTACATAACTGAATGTTTACTTGACAAATTGCATGCTTAATAATTTGATATATATTGCTATGTTTGATTATGGGGAAGAAAAGATCTGTAGAACGTGTCATCAGATGGGTATGCATTAGGATCAGATACGCACTAGTTATGACTATGAGAGCTATTTTTTTAATGATATTGAGATATATTATGGGTCAATCATGGTTGATGCTTAGCCCCTGATTAGACCTTAATTGTGATGCTTATGAATTTTGACGCTTTGAGCAAAGGTTGGTTTGTTGGTAATGCTTAGCTCTCTGCAGCCCCTTTGGATTAAGAGAGCCTTACAGCTACATGAATATAGGAGCATGGTTAGGTCGTTAGTGATGCATAGCTCCCCACAGCCATTTGAGGTTTAGAATTACGAGAGCTTGCACTTGGAGATTAGGGTCCGACATATATTCTCCCCCACAATATGTTTATGTTATTGATGTGATTGTATTTTAATGTTCATGTATGACTACGCGTAAAACATTGGGTATTGTAGGACGGTGTGAGCTTACTCAACGAAGTCTGACTATCCTCAACTTTATTTTTTTAGGTCAATTACTACCGACTTCGCAGTAATGACTATCGTGACGTGTCCGCTACAACCTACCTACATTTGTGTAAGTCCTCTCTTTATTTTCATTTGTCTTGTATTGTAGTATCCGTAATGACAATATTTCATGAGTTGTAAAACTTCTTTCTGACGTGCACTATTGTTATTGTATTGTGTAGACTTGCTGCATTCTTGAGGTTTGAATTTATTTTGTTACTAATGGTAGGCTTACGTGTGTTTGGGGTTCTGAACCTCAGGTCCTATGTACCAGTCATGTGCCCACTTTGAGTCGTGACAAAGTTGGCATCAGAGCCTAGGTTGTCATTTATGACCTAGGATGTTCTTTTGTTTGTCACTGCAGACACATAGGAATGAACTTCCTTTTAAAGTAACTTCTTACAAATTACGTTCATATTTTGATTGCTAGTACTGACCACTCTTTTGCTTTCAATTTCAGCATGAATAAAAGTGCTCAATTTCTCGATCGACTTGATCAAGAGGGCCACGATGTAGTCTCAGCTTAGGATGAGACATCTTCCCCTGCCGCTTCAGTTGGAAGCCGCAGTAGGCATAGAATGGCTCGAACACGAGATGTCCCTATCAAGGCACCTGAGGTATCACAAAGAGTTCTTGAGGCACCTGCGTTTGATATGGAGACATTCCTAGCAAGGATAAAGGCTAACAATGCTATGTTTTGAGACTCGATGATGATGATGCAGCAGCAACAGCCAACTCTCCCAATGGCAGTCCTAAAATAAGAGAAGTCAGATATGCAATTATCTATGGCATATGCAAGGTTTCGTCCGATATAGTTTGACGGAACTAGACCTCGAGAGGCTATTGATTTTCTCGATGAGGTGGAGATGCAAAGCAGGAGGCTGCATTGTTATGATACACAACTGCGGTCTGATAGAGATGTCTTTACAAGGGATGACCAAGGAATGGTACCGAGATCATATCCTTCCATACTTAGGTACAGTAACTTGGTTGCAGTTTAGACAGAGATATCTGAACTACTTCCTCTCCTTTGCAACTCGTGAGACGCTTAGATTAGAGTTTCTGAACCTACGTCGTGGAGATAGGACAGTGGACGAGTACACCATGGACTTTATTCACTTAAGTCATTATGTCTAGAGATTGGTTCAGATGAGTTGATGAAGAACAACTAGTATGTGTTAATGCTGGGACCTTTTTTCGTCAGCATGACTATGAGTTGTCAAGAGAAGTTCTCTACCTTAGTACATATGGCCAAGCAGTTAGAGAGGATTATGGTGTAGCAACGTACCTTGTCTATGAGAGAGAAAAGTAGGAGGTACTCTGAAGGATCCTCTAGTTTTTAGCAACAACAACAATAGTAATCAAACTTTTCACCAGGGTTCAGCCAGAGTGAGAGTTCTCGGCAGAGGGTTGTTCGAGCTTATAGCAAGGTGAGATTTAGCTGTAGACATCTGGGAGGATTCATATTCACACCTGGTGTAGGTAGTAGTAGTAACAGGCAGAGCTCAAGGTGCAGTAGTTCAGGCTCAACTTCTTCCATTTTTCGGCAGTACGGTAGAGTGCATCAGGGTACATGTCACATACCACCAGTAGCTTGCTACAAATATGGCCAGTATGGGTAGTTGATCAGAGATTGCCCCATGATGGGATATCAACATTCCTCTTCTAGTGTGGTGCAACCTCCATTTCAAAAGCCACAAAGGGGATCACAGTTTAGTGGTCAACAGGGGCGAGGATTTGGAGGGAGACAGTTGGGAGGTAGATTTAGAGGCCGCAGTCTGGAACAATTCTCTAGCTCTCAGTAGGTAGGCCATAGTCAGACTAAGGTTTTCACTCTCATCCCTTAAGATGCACAGGCTTCCAATGTAGTGGTATTACGTATCATTCTTATCTATAGATTAGAAGTTATGGTTTTGATAGATTCAGGAGCAACTCATTCTTTTATATCACCCAACTTTGGTTTAATGTTAGAAATAGCACCGAATAGGATGTATGAATCTCTGTCAACATCTACACCTCTTATTGATGCCATAGAGGTAAATTTGATCTACTACTCATATCTCATGGAGATTAATGTAGGAGATTAATAGCGAATCTTATGGTATTTCCAGTTATAGAATTTGAAGTAATATTGGGAATGGACTGGTTATCCCATTATTATGCTACCTTTGATTATAGAGAGAAGGAAGTGATGTTTAATGCTGACGAGGATTATGTCAAAATGCTGATAAGGATCGAGATTATCTGTTCTTTGTTTGTGAATACATAAAAATATGGGGCAAGATACAATACATGGTAGATTCGGTGAATCTTTCTTTCGACTAGGAGTATACCTTGAGTTTATTTATCAACTTCTCCAAACCCAATAAAGAGAATGCAATCCTACGTAAAGTGACATTCATTACTTCCATATACATGATATGGAAAGAAAGAAATTGTTGACTTTACTAGCGCAAGGAACTTGATAAGTACCAACTAGTTAAAAACATCGTGAACTGGATTAGAGCAACCATGATAGCTAACAATGTCGGCTCTCTCCTTACTGATAATATAAGAACTAAATGGCAGATTTAACTTTTGTGCTTTGTAAACGTAGTTTCTGAGTATTGCAGTGGACTTTCAAACTTTTCCATTATGACTACCTTGCATGTTAAAAGCACTTAGTCGGTTGTAACTTCATAGTCTGTGTGAAATATTGTAATATTATTATAGCTTCTGCTAGAGTAATATAATTATTATTTCATTTTGCAAAAAAAAATATTTCAAAAATATCAAGAGAAAAGAGCCTCTCTCCTCCGTCCTCCGGTGGAAGAATCATGTTTTCTTCTACGGTATTTTTCTACTCTTTTTGTCATTATCGCATCATTTTTTAAAGATTTACTCTTATGAATACGTCTCCATAGAATTCTAATGCTACTCAAATATTATAAATATACTCAAACTTTAAACATTTTGAAATTAATTAAAAATTCAAGTAAAAAGATCTATAATTGAATTATATCGTTAATTTTTAATTAAAATTAGATCAAATTATATTATAAATTTTAATGGATATAATTTCAAATATTTTGTAATACTTGATATAAAAATCATATTGAACTGTATTTATTGTTCTCAATAGAACTAAATTGAAACAATTAAATATTACGTACTTTGATTTTATAATATAATTTACTTTAAAATTTTGTAAATTGAATTTCATTAAATTTAATATTTAATATACAATGTTTATTCCTTTAAACTTCAGACTATTAAATCAATTAGTTTATAACCTTTTGATTAAAGATATGAATAAAAAATGTTAATCTTAAACTTTTCATTAAAATAGAAGTTACACTTAATGTTTAGGAGTGTCTAAAAACTTTTACTATTTTTGAAGCCTATTAAATTTAAATTGTAAATGATAAAACTTTTAATTCTATTAAGCTTTTGTTAGTTATTTGATTATATAGATTTTTTAAATATTTACTTTTAACGAGACCTATCATTGCCAATCTAACTTGTACTAATAGTTCCCACTAAATACTAAGAAAAGTCCCAAATGAAAAAAAAAACATTAGGCAAATTCCTAATTTCCCCATTGTTTATTGTCATGCTACTATCTTTTTTTCTCATCGTGATGCAATTATTAGTGGACTTAAAGGACAAAAGTCATAACTTCAAGATCATAGCCAACCAAAAAATTGGATGTAGTGAAGATTAAGCTAATAGTTATATCAAGTGGAATAATTTGCTTCAGTAAGATGCTTAATTCAACTTCACGTCTTGACCTTATAAATGAGCAGTAAGTATAGGAATGTTGAGTTGAGATTTTGCATTGTAACTTAGTTGGAAAGTTATGTTTAGATCTTAAGTTTGTTTTCCTCTAACAACCTTGTCAATTTTTAAGGACAAGGCCGAAAAAAAAGTCTTTAAGGAATTAGTGTTGTTAATGTAGTCCCTGAGTTGATGATAATGTTATCGTAAGATGATCCATTGAAAAATGGTTATACATTATCTTCTTATCTTTAACATTGATTACTTTCAAGTTAAGAGATTCAAATTTCTCTAAAAGATCAACCAAATAACAAAAACACATTGTTTAAGTTTAATTAGCAACTATCAATATGAGAATGAAAATTTAATAAAGAAGCAAACAATGAGATTTACTTGAAAAACTATCCAATGTAGGAAAAAATTATGGGCCAAATCGACAAGCAAATCCACTAAGCTCAAATAAGGATTTACAAAGTTTAATATCTCACCCCACGATTATAAGTTTTCTTACAAAGTTTTAAGATTGAAACCCAAAGTTAATATGTCAATCAACAAACTCTTAAACTAATCCCAAAAACAATATAAAAAAAAAAGATGAGAATCCTATACTACTTATTCTCTCTCTATTTTTCTTCCCCTTTTGGTGTTTTGGCTGCCACTCTATATTCCAACCTATTTCTTTTCCTCTTTTATATCCTGACATAGGTTTTCTGTACTATACATGATCATATACACTACTGTGTAAGTAACTGTGACTCTTTTGGTGTCACTTCAGTCATAGGTGTACACAGTTATAAAAAGCTACACGGTCATCACATATGACTGTGAATGTCGTGAATATAGGCATGTACACAACGGTGTATGTCTTCTTCCTTCATTTAATTCCAAAGACTTACACGGTTGATCCACACGATCGTGTAAGTTAAAGACATGGGCATGTAGCACCTTACACGACCATGTCTCCCCCAAAAGAGCTTCATCTAACCGTCATTTATCTTGTCATCACTTGTTCATCATTTCTATGAACCATAAAAGCGTCAAAAATCATTGAAAGTCTCAAAAAAAATTTGGACACTCAACAATCTCCCCTTCTAGCCCAATTATAGGGAAGCCATGCTAAGCTTCAACAACAACTTGAGAGTCATCCTGATAAGCTTACTATAGAGTCCATCCTTGTTTCTGAAAATTGCTTTAGTCAACATATCAACATCATTTCAGTTCATATGAATCTTCTTCAACATCAATTGTTGCTCCTCAATCACAGACCTTAACTAATAATATTTGACATCTATGTGTTTTGCGTGATAATAATACATAGTATTTTTCTCAAGTTAATAGTACTTTGAATATTATAAAATATCACATAGTCTTCTTGCTTCACATCCAACTGTTGAAGGAATATTTTTAACTAAAGCATACCCTTACTAGTTTCACTATAGCTACATACTTTGCTTCAATCGTAGATAAAGCTACACACTTTTATAGCTTGGATTGCCATTAAATGGCTCCGCTCCCCCTACAAACTTGAATAGAAAACCTGAAATAGATTTTCTTTCATCAAGATCTCCATCCATATTTGTATCTATATAACCTTATAGAATTGGCTCACTATCACAAAATCATAAGCTCCACTTTGCAATGCCAATTAAGTGTCTCCAAATCTATTTGCTACTTCCCAGTGAACCTTTCTTGGATTAGTTAAGAATCTACTCACTAACCCAATAGCTTGTGTAATATCTAGCCTTGTACACATTATAACATATATCAGAGACCCTACTGTAGATGAGTATGGAATAGAATACCTTCTTTCTCCTTTTTTATTGATGGATGCCCACGCTTGCTCAACTTGAACTAAGATGTTAGTGTCATGCTAACTAACTTGACATTCTTCTTATGGAACCTTTCTAATACTTGTTCAATATACCTTTCTTGTTATAACCATAATTTCCTACTCTTCCTGTCCCAATTTATCACCATGTCTAAAGTCTACTTTGCAGGTTCTAAATCTTTCATATCAAAAGATTTAGACAGATCCTCCTTTAATTTTTGGATTCTCCAACATTCGAGAGTGACCCATTCTTTTATGTTGCCTAACTTTGCTATGAGACTAAAAGTGGCACTAGATAGAATGGAAGAATCCTTGTCCACATCCACACCTCTTAATGATGCCATAAAGGTGGATTTGATCTACCATTTGTCTTGCGTGAAGATTAATGGTAGGATATTGACAACGAATCTTATAGCGATGTTGGTTATGGATTTTGACCTAATATTAAGGATGGACTAGTTGTTTAGTCATTATGTCACCATGGATTGTAGAAAGAAGAAATTGATGTTTCGAATTCCAAGTGAGGAGGAGTTTAGTTTTGAGGGAGATAAAAGGACTATCTCATCTAACACAGTTTCGATATTTGTGATCAACAAGATGCTTAAATAAGGGTGTCAATGGTTATTGGCCTCGGTCAGGGATACCTCCAAAGAAATAGATAACCTCCAAAGTATTCCAATAGTTCAGAAGTTTCTAGATATATTTCTTGAAGAATTATTATGGCTACCTCTAGAGAGAAATAACAAATTTTGTTTTGATTTAGTACCTAGTACAACTTTGATTTCTACACCTTCATATAGAATGACACTTGCAAAGTCAAAGGAACTAATAGAATAATTAGATGATTTATTGGACAAAGGTTCATCAGGACTAGCATATCAATATGGTGTGCATTTGTAGCGCCCCCTTACCGTAGAGTACCCACCGGAACACCCGTAGGTCATTCCGGTACATATCCTACGATAAGAGAGAACTACA
>JANZLX010000213.1:41271782-41282846 GCA_025531955.1 Erythroxylum orinocense
GGGTCACACGCATAAGAGTGATTCGGAGAATTCGTAAAATAGTTTTGGACAGAGATCCAATATATGGAGAGCAATAGGACTAAATGGATCTCGATGAGATTGGGATATGTCCCGATGAGATCGCGACATCAATATTGCTGAAACAGGTCTTCGGTGTTTTTTCCATACCGGGACCCGATAGGTCGATAGGACCGACCCCAGTGTGACTGGACCACTTCAGCATTTATATATATATATCTTATTAATTAATTAAGTAATTAATATATATATATATATATATATAGTCATCCACGTTGATAAGTCATTGGGAGGTTAAGAGACTAAGTCAAAGATCATTATTACATTGATTATTTAATTATTCTTTGACATCAACGTGGAATGCTAGGCTTCCTTAGCATTTATTGTCTTTAAAAGTTAAAGACAAGTATATATATAAGAGAGGAAATTGGATGATGGTCGATAGACATGAGATATGAGAAGAGAGAAGACTTAATGGTTAAGTTTGCTAGAAAATTGTTTTCAAGCTTCTCTCATCATCCACGACTCTTCTCCTCCAAGCTTCTCCTTCATCGTCTCCTCCTTAGCTCCCCAAGAATAAGGTAAGATATAGCAGTCTTCACTTTATTCTAGCTATTCCCGGGTCAAAGGGTTTGTCCCGATTAGGTTCTCCGACCTCTGCGTGGATACCGTTAGAGACGATCTCTTTTAGTTTTTATGGTTTGACTTCGATATATAGACACATGGATCCTGGCTTTTTGGAAGGTCCCGGAATAAAAATTTTTGTTTTTCCGCACCGTGTGTATGTGATGCACACACCGGGATTTTCTTACATCTTCCTACGGGTGATCTGTCTATCCATTCCTCTGAAGATCTCTGTGGAGACAGTGGAGAGCCATCAACCCTAGTAGAGCATCCGACAGGTATACCTCCCTCTCCTTCTTTTGAATTGAGACCTGCTAGTCCTAGGGATATGGGTTGGGCAGAGGGGGACTGTTTTGTAAGAAGGACTAGGAAAGCTAGGAAAAAGTTGAAGTAGTAGATTTGTGGCATAGCTGGTATTGTGGAATGGAGTTAGTGTTTTGGAATGTGCAGGGTCTTAACCACCCCAATAAACAGCTTGCTATTCGAGCATGGCTTAGAAAATCCTTTGCTTCTTTTGTCTGTTTAGTTGAAACAAGAGTTAGATCTCTTGATTTTTTGCAAAGTGTCTGTTCTTCCTTATTTCCTAGATGGGACACATTTAGCAATTTAGATCAATCCCCTAATGTCAAGATTTTGTTAGCCTGGAACCCAGAAATCCTAGTGTGCTCAATCCTATATTATTTGGATTAGTTTGTTCATGTGGAAATCCACCCTAGACATAGCTCAAATCCCTTCCTTCTCTCTTGTGTATATGGAGCTAATAATCCGACCCTTAGGCAGCACCTTTGGAGAGACCTATCTAATATCTCCCTATCAGTTGGTTCCCATCCGTGGATGCTAGTAGGAGACTTCAATGCAATTCTCCATCCCCACGAATCTGCACCCTAGCCCGAATGTTTTGAGTAGTCACAATGACTTTAGGCATTTTGTTGGTGTTTGTGGGCTTTATGACTTAAATTCAAGTGGTCCCCGATTTACTTGGTCCAATAAATAGTTAGGAAACTCCTTCACAGCCCGGAAGCTTGACAGAACTCTCATCAACTCCTCTTGGAGCCTTCAGTTCCCTTCCTCCCATTGTGTCATTCATAACCCTTAAATTTTTTATCACTCTCCTTTAGTGGTGAAGTCGGTAGGTTCTCAGCTTAAACATGCTTCCTCCTTTCGATTCTTTAATTTCTTAGCTGATCAACCCAATTTCTTGCAAACTGTTGCAGAAGGTTGGGCCTTCCCCGTTACAGGTACTCCTTTGTTTAAGGTTATTACTAAGCTTAAGAAAGTCAAGCAAGCGCTAAAACTTATGAATTCGAGTCAGATAGGGGATATTAATGCGAGAGTTGAGAATTGTCAAGCTAATTTGAATTCCATTCAGGACTTACAGAAGGTTTCTCCTAGTTCTTCTCTTCTGCTAGCTAGGGAGTCCGAGGCCATTAGAGATCTCTATAGATCTCTAAAGGGCCAAGAATCGTTTTATAGACAATCCTCATGAATTAAATGGCCTAAGGAAGGTGATCGCAATACTAAGTTCTTTCACAATTCTCTCCTTGCCAATAGAAACCGTAACTCCATACATTCTCTTGAGGTGAGTCCTGGCAACCAACTTGTAGGTCTTACTGAAATCCAATCTCATTTCCTTGATTTTACTGAAATCCAATCTCTTTCCTCATCCCCTTGCGGATGCTCCTTCTCAAGCTCTAATTGCAAATGTTTCACCACTAGAGATTCGTGAGGCCTTCCATTCCCTTAATCCTAATAAGGCTCCTGGTCATAACAGCTTCAATGGACTCTTCTATAGAAAGGCCTGGCCCATTATCGGGGAAGATGTTACTGAAGCTATCCAAAAAAATTTCAAACATGGGAAACTCCTCAAAAAGCTAAACTCTACTTTCATTTCCCTTATTCCTAAATCTGCTCATCCTTCCACTGTCCAAGACTTTAGACCTATTTCCTGTTGCAATATGCTTTATAAGGTGATTTCAAAAATTTTGGCTAATAGGCTTAGCCGCATCCTTCCTCTTATAGTAAGCCCTAGTCAAAGTGATTTTATCAAGAATCGCCGAATAGGGGATAATATTCTTTTAGTATAAGAAATATTCAAGACCTATCACATATCTAATTCTCACAAGCGTTGCACTTTCAAAGTGGATCTCTAAAAGGCCTATGACTCTATTCATTGGAATTTTTTGCTTGCCACCCTAGAAGCAGTAGGCTTTCCGAGGAGGTTCATTGCATGGGTTAGAGAATGTATCTCTACCCCCTCTTATTCCATTTTGGTCAATGGGTCTCCTACTCAATTTTTCAAAGGTAAATCTGGATTAAGACAAGGGAATCATTTATCCCCTTTCCTTTTCATTATCTGTATGGAAGTGTTTTCTAGGAATTTAAGAATTAATACAGACAACTCTCCTCAGTTCAAATATCACTGGAGATGTTAGGGCCTTAA
The DNA here is from genome assembly GCA_025531955.1 of Erythroxylum orinocense. Lineage (NCBI taxonomy): Eukaryota > Viridiplantae > Streptophyta > Magnoliopsida > Malpighiales > Erythroxylaceae > Erythroxylum > Erythroxylum orinocense. The sequence continues at coordinate 41,274,865 of JANZLX010000213.1, forward strand.
GCTTAACCATCTCCTCTTTGCGGATGATCTTTTAATGTTCAGTCATGGCGATTTGATTTCAGCTCAACTTTTGCTTGATTCCTTGCATACCTTCTCTATGGATTCAAGCATAGAAATGAATACTTCTAAAAGTCAGTTTTACTTATCCCCGGATGTCAGTCATTTGAGCCATAGGATGCAACTTGTGTCTGGTTTACAGCAAGGATCTCTCCCCTTTAGGTATCTTGGTGTTCCTCTCATTTCAGGTTGTCTTTCTAGAAGGGATTGTGCATCTCTTATTGATAGAATAGATAATAAGATCAATCGTTGGACTCATAAGAGTCTTTCTTATGTGGGTAGACTTCAATTGGTTATCTCAGTTCTCTCTTCCTTCCATGTCTACTGGTCCTCTAATCTTATTCTTCCCTCTTCTATCCTCAAGGACATTGAGGCTAAACTTAGGAATTTCTTGTGGGCAGGAAAGGTAGTTTCTAATTCTCAGGCTAGGGTGAAGTGGAGTAACATCTGTCGTCCTAAAAAGGAAGGGGACCTAGGAGTTAAACACTTGACTACTTGGAATCAAGTACTGTTAGGTAAACGGATTTGGCTTTTGTTTGAAGATAGGAAACCTCTTTGGGTGAAGTGGGTTCATACAATAATATTGCGCAGGCATAACTTTTAGAGTGCTTAGCCTACCTATAATAGTTCTTGGAGTTGGAGAAAGATTTTAACAGTCCGGGACAAGTTGTGTCATCCATTTAGATTTAGGATTGCAGACGGTGTGTCTACTCTTTTCTGGCAAGATCTTTAGCACCCCGTGGTATTCCGAAGTCCTTGTCTACACCGAGGGAGATTAATGGCTTGGAGCTCCCGATCACAGCACATGTTTCTGATGTGATCTGTAACGGTACTTGGAGCTGGAGTGAGGTATCCCTGGACCTTCTTCGCCATCTGGCTCCTCCATCTTACTCCCCCAATAGTTCCTTACCAAACTGTCTGGAATGGTTAGCTAGCCCTACCAAGCATTATACCAATGTGTCAGCCTATTAATTATTGCGTACTCCTTTATCAGTTGTCCTTTGGTTCAAACTGGTCTGATCCAAATACAGTAAACCTCGATGCTCCTTTACCTTATGGCTTGCTTTCCTGCAAAAGCTTCCAACCCGAGATAAACTTACATTCCTTTATATTCCTAACCACTGTTCCATGTGCCTTTCAGCAAATGAATCCATAAACCATTTATTTTTTGACTGCCCCTTTTCAAAAACTATTTGGCACCACTGTCTTTCCCATTTTAACTTGCCCATTTTCAACTGCTCTACCCTTTCAACTATTCTTTCCTAATTCTTAACTGTTTCCAGTTCCAAAGCTTCAGTTATCACTCTCTTCCTTGTACTGCTCTCCACCATTGTTTGCCACATATAGACTGAACGTAATGCCAGAACCTTCAAGAATGACGCCTTGGCTGAGAAGCGTGTGCTTTCAGGAATTATCTCCCACGTTAGGGAACTTCTCAACCTACACACCAAGAGGAGGTAACTTAGGTTCTCACTTTCTTTATTTTACAGGTTATTTGCTCAGTCTTATCCAGGTCACTGCATTCGAGGTTCTCTTCTGTTTGTCCATGCTTGCCATGCCTACCTATAGAGGTGCAACCTAGTTTTTTTTGGTGGCAGTAATCCTCTTGGCCATTTCGGGGCTATGGCTATGTAGTTTATATATTTCAGTATCTCCTAGGCTTGCTAGCTACGGGTTGGAATGTATCAGTTAGGCTTTCTGCTTGGACTTTGTATGCTTGGGCTTTATTTGGCTATGTTTTTTGGAGTTATTGTTGTATTTGTTGATTGGGTTTCGGGTTGCTTCTTCCCTTGCCGCAGTGTTCGTTAGATTATTTTGGTCTGCTCTGAGGCTCAACTGGACGAGCCTTTTGTGGCATAGTCTGTGAACCTTTTTGTATATATTTTTTGCTTATTTATTAAATTTGTCTGATTTTCCAAAAAAAATTATATCTTGTATACTGACGATCATGTACAAATTCAGTTGCAACAACGTCACAAGAATAATAAGAACTTGCCTCACATATTTGTCTCTTGCCTTTGGAAGTTTTTAGTTTTTACCATAGGTTATAACTGGAGATCAATAACCTCATTAAATAGTTGATCATGGTCATAATAATGATGGCCATAACATCATGTACAGCAGTAAATAAAGTTGAAGGAAGAAAAAATATCATAAATTTTAATTGACACCGAATTGAAGGTTGATTGAGTGGCCTTTATGGTTCTAATAGTGATTGAATAGACAATTTAAACGATAGCAAACATGGCCATGATACTGAGACTGTGGTCTGAAATTTTGCAGTAAATAGAAATTAAACCATCAAATTCGTAAAGAATGATGAAAAAAGGTCCGAATAATTAGATGCATGGATAAACGGTATACATATATATGTCTGAGAGATCTGCTAGATCAAGAGAAATGCAAACATTTTTGGCTTATAAATTATAATGACCTCTCAAGAAGATGACAAGTATGTTAGAAATTAGAATAAGTAGTTAAATATACAAAGAGAGGAGTGCGATAACTCCAATAGGACAGTTTAAGAGATTTTAGGTACTAAAGGAAGATAATAATTGGTGTGGCTAGTGAGTGTCATGAGATAGTGGAGATATAGGAACTTAGGAATTAAGGGGCACAATTCGACAGAAATATATGAGAAATGTAAGTAAAAACTTGTGTGTCCTAATGGTGTAGAAGATATTGGGCCATTCATGTCTGTATCAAAATTGCGGAGTGCGAGTTATATTACAATTACGGACGATTATAGCGATTATGGATGGTGTGGATATACAATTACGAAAAATATAATTCTAATTATTGATAACTTGTGACAATAATTTAGACAATAACTATAACATTACAGTCACAATTATAACTACAAATCGCAATTTAAAACCATGATGTGTATATAAATAAATAATGAGTATCTTAAGTCACATTACAAGAAAATTGAAAATTACCAACGGAAAATTACTGACGAAAAAAATTCCGTAATAAATTAGCAACAGAAATTGATTTTCTGTCAATAAAATTGTCGTATTTTGTGATGGATAACTTATTTGTTTCATTGGTAAGGCTTGAGAAAATGTATCCCCACAATTTACTAACGAAATATAGCGATGGAATATATAGTGAAGGCCGTCATAAATATAGGCAGCAATGGTTGGTGGCAAAATAAGCGTCGAGAATTACCGATGGAGATTTCTTCCGTTGGTAAATCACTAATGGAACTGTGATTTCGTCGATAAAATTTAATGTTAAACGTCATCATTAGGTCTTTGGCTTCAACATTTTTTCCTTAACGCCAAACGATATCGTTTTCGTTCATCTTTACCGAAATTTTTATAAATTATAGTTCACTTATAACAATTTATTTTGATGAAGGAAAAGTCTACGGTCAGGAAGCCTATACTACGCCAACTCTTTTTGCACACTCACACCAAGAAGTATGATGGTGTGATCTTCTTCAACATCTGATACAGACAAGTTCATGTATGTAAAATCTATACTTTAATATTAATTCTTAAAAAGTATCACTTATTAATAAAAACAATTATAATGATAGGACTAAATACAAAAAAAACATTGAACGACAGTCTCAGAACTTCGAAATTGTTGATGGGAGTCAAGTGTATCTTAATGCAAAGGATGGTAGGGACCGTCGTGAAAGATTTTTGGTTTAGGATCATTAGTGAACACATGTTATTTACAATCCTCCACATCCACTACAGCTCGATTTAATAGGTGGTCTGCATCAAATGAGAGAGTCCTCTAGCTTGAAAGCAAGATAGAGATGATGGCAACTCAGTTGCAACAGTTGATGGAGTATATAGCCTAATTCCCTAATAAGATGGATCAATTGAAGGGGAGGGACAATACCTTATTGCAGCAGTCAGAGCATCCGCCTTGACCACCTGTATATTAAATATATTTGATGTTTTGTTATACTTAAGTTATTGTATAAATTCTTAATTTACAGTTAATTACAATAATTACTTATTCGTTTACAATTTATTTTTTATTATATTAACAATCAGGATAATGTTTACATTAAATTTATCAATCAATGTTATATTATTTATAGAAATTAAAAATACAAAAAAATCATAAGATTATGAATAGAAAACTCGGGTTGGAAGTAAGAAATGGAAGTAGAAATTTATCAAAGTTAAATTTTCAGACTGAACTATAATATTCCGTTGCTAATTGGTGAGGATAACTTCATTACTGATGGAAAATATCATTCCATTGCTAATTAGCGACAGAATAAATAAATCCATCCGTAAGTTACCAACGAAATATATCACTCTGTCAGTAAAAATTTAACGACGGTTAATGTTTCCATCGGTAAATTTAGCGACAGAAACATATATATCTGTCGGTAACTTTAGCAACAAACATATGATTTATCATTGGCAAATTCACCAACAGAATATTAAGGTTCCATCCCCGAAGTAGCTACAGAATTTTATAAATCTGTATTTAAATTTTCTTTAACTTATCTCCAAAATTTTGTCGCTAATGGTACCGACGGATACATAAGCTGCCATTGTTAAATTTACCAACGGCTATTTCTTGGACGTTTCTTTTCGTAGGTAATTTACCGTCGCCAAATTTGTTTCCTGAAAGAAAAGGTTTATTTTCTGTCGATAATTTATGTCGCAAAAACCTTTTTCTTGTAACGTCAAACTATTAATTTAGAAGGATGGAAAAAAGTAAAATGATACTGAGGAAGTTTAGAGTAAACCTAATACAACAACATATTTGTTGAAAATACCAAATTAAAGAGCAAGGATGTAAGGCTTTTTCTCACTTTTTACTAGAACTCCATTTTATGACAACACTTCCAAACTAATGTAGTACTACAGTGATGTATTCATTTGGCTAGTTTACAAAGGGATTAAAATACACATAAGTAATAAGAAGATGTTATCGGAAGTGATAAATAATTTTTGGGTTATGTTTTCCAGTAAATAATTAATACTAATCAAAAGTCACAACAATAATAAGTAAAATAAAATTAGTTCACAATATACAAGGAGACATAAGAATTTATATGAACATTTGATGGGAGAAAAAAATTACAAGATCGATTATAAACGATGTCAAAACTTTCACTAACCAATAACAAACAAGTGGATACAATAATTATTCTTCCCAACCTTAATTAAAGGTAAATATAATTATTATGGATGAACCTTAACTCAATAATTTCGAATAATCATTATCTAAAGGGGTGGTAAGTACAAATTTCTCATATAAAGAGGAATAGATAAACAAAAATTTGACCATCGGATTAGAAAAGATAAGTTCCAAGAATAACAGCTAAAATTTTATACGATTAGAGGTTATTTGGTTATCAACCAAGAGTAAGAAAAAAATTCTACTACATTTTTTTCTTCACTCTATAGTTCAATGCTCTCTTCTCTCTCTATTATTGCTCATAAACTGCAAGAAAATTTCCATCCACATATTCACACTTTATCATTATAACTCATAAGCTGCAAGAAAATTTCCATCCACTTATTCACACTTTATCATCCTCATTTTTCCTTTAAATGGAGTACTTTAAGTACAGGTAAAGTGGGTAATTCAAATCTCGTACTATATAAATATCATATACGATAATCTCACATAATAAAATCCATGAAATTAGTCCAAAATAAAATATGGACTTTTCCTTCAAGTAGGAGGAATAATTAATATATATAGCTTCCCTTTACTCTCATTTGGCGTGTTTGACTAAGCCCATTTTCTTTTGGTAAATAATAAGCTTATCTTTTGACAAGATCTTCATTAATATATCTTACTCATTAAGATTAGTGTGATCTTCATAAGTTCAAATAACTTGTCATCTACGGCTTCTCAAGCCCAATGATACTCCTTGAATATGTTTAGTTTGAAAGCTGTAAACAGTGTTCTTGGTAAAGGGATCATACTCTGACTATCACAGTAGTTACAAATTTCTCTTGGTTCAAACTTAAATCTTTGAAAAAATCTCTCATCCATACTAATTCCTCACTAACTTTAAAAACTACTATGTACTAAGATTTAGTAGTCAATATAATAACATACTTTTGCAACCTTGATTGCCAGTAATTAATACATACCACAACAAACTAAACTATAAGCAATTATCTAATCTTTAAAAAAAGTCACATATAGTTATTGATGATGTTTGTATTTTATCGCATGAAGCATCATCAATTTCCTGTGGTGATAGCTCCCTTATAAATATCATCAAGTACTTGGAAGTAGAATTGAATTAATATTTCTTGACATATCAACATCTGTATAATCATCTAACACAAGTAGTCTAAGACTAAAACATAAACACACTCTAGAGGTACCTCTAAGACGTTTGAAAAGCGAATTCATTACTTCCTAATAATCTTTTTCAATATTACTTGTGAATCTACTAATAATCCCAAAATTCTGAGTTATATCCATCTTAGTGTATACTATGACATACATCAAGCTTTCCATAGTGGATGTATAAGGCATCTTCATCTCTTTCTTACCTATAGGACACTGACCAAAACTCAATCTTATATGGCTTACAAACTCACGTGTTTACCTTTGTTTACGTTGAACTTTTACAACACATTCTTGATATATCTTTCTTGTGATAGCCATAACTACTACCCAAAATTTACTTTGCAAGGCCAAGGTCCTTCATTGCAAATGACTTATTTTATACACTCTTCAAGTTAGCAATCTTTTTAGTATCAAAACTCATAATCAACATTGTCATTAAGATATAACAAGAAAATAAGAAAATCACTCTCTACATAGTTCTTGTCAGGTACAAAATGATCTACGTACGTCTTGCAAAACCCATAGTCTAATATAAAAGACTCTAACTTCTTATACCGTTATTGAAGTGTTTGATTTAAGCCTTCCAAGCTCTTTTTTAAACAATACACTAGGTTCTTATTCTCTTGAACTCAAAGCCTTCAGGTTGTTTTATATAAATTTTCTCCTCTAAATCATTATAGGTGATTGTTGTTTTTCATTTCAATTTGTTATATTTCCAACTCCATATTAACAACTAAGCCAATAATAAACTAAATTAAAGCATCTTCACAACTAGAGAGAAAATCTCATCAAAGTCAATACCTTTATTTTAGTCAAGACCTTTTACAATAATCTTTGCATTGTACCTAGGTGCGGAACCATCTCCTCCAATCTGCAATTTAAACACTAACTTGTTCTTGAGTTCTTTCTTACCTTTAAGCAACTTTATCAAGTTATAAACGTGGTTCTTATGCAAAGATTTCATCTTTTCTTACATTGTATTGTATCACTCCTTGCTATACACATATGACATAACCTTTTATAGCTCTATGACTCTTCCCTATAAGTATAGTCAGTTGCTGGATATCTAGAGGAAGGTTTTCTATGTCTAGTAAATCTCCTCAATTAAAGTTTTAGTTATATAATGGGCTCTTTTATTGGTGGCTCTTCATTTTCATCATCACTATCACTGCCATTATGTTCATCTTCCTCGACATTTTATTTTTGTTTTCTCTAAAAATCATTTGAAAAAAATAAAATTTTAGTATACTGTGACAAGAGGATGATGGGATTCCGCAAGTTCACGGGTCTCAAGTAATACAGTATAATATTGTCCCACAGGGAATAATTGTGTAAGTATTAGGCTTGGATCACTCAATTAATTGGACTAATCATTTAATTGTTGATAATTGAGAATTTGATTAATTAACGACTTGCGAAAACTAATCCTAAAACAAACAGAATGACCGCGCAATTTATGACTGAAAGGAATGAATCAAATATGCGAAAGACAGGTTTCAAATCTGGTTTCGTGATCGACTTCTAATTATTTTCTTTTGGTTTATTCAGTAAACTTGATCCCTAGACTTTGAAGGAAACTAGATCCAAATTATCTATGATTCTCTATCGAGATGTCAAAGAAGTAT
>JANZLX010000213.1:41286134-41296424 GCA_025531955.1 Erythroxylum orinocense
ATAATAATAAGAATAACTTAATAATAATAATAATAATAATAAACCAAACATATTTTTATTTTCAGTTTTTTATTAGAAATCTCAACTAAACAGATTTTTGTTTTCAATTTTTATATTGCAAATCTCAACCAAATAGGTTTTCGTTTTTTTTAACAGAAACTAAAAACAGGAAACAGAAATCAAAAATAACAACAGAAAAATAAAAGTGAAATCAAACGGCTCCTTAATTTTAAGAGAAAAAAAGAAGTGTGAAATATCAAAATTTTGTCATTCTAAATTTGCTCCCAATAAACAAAATTTGGAGCTCCGCTAGCTAATGAATACAATCTCTTATCTTATAAATTGAATTTCAGATATATAGTAGCTAGGCAATCGGAAAAAAAATTGTAAGTGTTACAAAAGAAGTTACTAACCCATCCAGTCATTTTAATGTTGCGGCAAAAATCAACGTCGCTCCAACAGGTCTCATCGTAAATCTTCCTCTCCCGCGCTTGCATACTTACGGTTCCAGCTGATGAGGTAAAGACTAGCCTTTTCAGTGTTTTCGCATTCACACATGCCTTCATTATGTCTATCATTCCGTTTATTGTTGGCTTTATCACTTCATTCTGCAAAAAAAAAAAAAAAACGTTTTATCACTCAACCTACGTAGATTTATCTCTTCCTCCCTCCAAGGCTTTCCTTAACAATATATAGATATATATATGTATTGCCTTCAACGGCTTAGCAGCTATATATATATATATGTATTGCCTTCAACAGCTTAGCAGCTATGGCAATACTTCCTTTAACTTTTCTATACCTCTATTATGATCACGGGACCGATTAAATAAATTGATTATTTTTTATTAAATAATAAATTTATTATTAGCCCCGCCGTCCAAATCTAAGATCAAATCCCACACTTCTTGGTAGAGAGATATGAATGGAGACAATTGTCTTTGCTTAAAGATCTTGACTCCAACAGTACAATCTGTGAATTGATTTACGTGCGTTACATGCGAGAAAAGCAAGCTTATTGCCTCACTCTATTGGAGATATACGTTAACTGTGAAACCAAGAAGAAACAGGACGAGGTGTCCTCTTCGTAATTAAAGACATGCAGATTATATAAACTTTATACCTCAGGGTCCTTGGACTCAAAATCCATTGGTGTAGCTACATGGAAAACTCCTGTGCACCCTTTAATGGCCTCATCATAGCTTCCTTCAATTGCAAGATCGGCTTTCCATAGAGTGAGATGTGTCTTTGCATTTGGCAACTCTAACAAATGATTTACCTTCTGCATATTGTCTGCAAATGGATATTTTAACAAAAATCAATAACTTTTTCAAACGACATAAAACGATGCGAAGGAAGAAGAAGTTATTAAGACCGTCACCTGGGTCTCGCACGGTGCCTCGCACCGTGTAACCTCGCTCCAGGAGTCTCATGATAAGCCATGAACCGATAAAACCAGAAGCACCAGTCACACAGACCACCTCACTCTGCGCCATTTTTGTGTTCCTCTTCTAGGGAACTAATTTAAACAAGGTAATTGACTTCTAGAACTAAATACCTAGGACACATATCGGAAGTTTTACTAACGATACTGCTTTATATAACAAAAGAATCCATCTACTTGCCAGCCGCCGGTCAAGTGAATTCCTATGGCACGTGATGTGAGTAGCCGTTAGCTACCTGCAGATCTCATCTATATATCTAGCTACCTCCGTGGTTTATCGTCAGCTCACGATAGTCAATAGTGAGAAGTACAAAAATGATACTGTTAATTATAGTACATCCCATAGAAAAATATCTAACATGATCGTGTGGTGAATGGCACCTTATTTTAAATGGCCACTAACTTGCTTTCAGAGAATACATTGCTTGAAAGAAAAGACAAGAACTGCCTAAGAGGCTGAGACGGTAACATAGCACCAAAGCTCGGTCTCCTTTTTGTCGATCATCACTCCTGAGGCATGTCCACGTTCTCTATAATTTCAATTTTTTTCTTGATGTTGTCAAAGATACGATAAACTAAATTTTGATTTGAAGTGGTCTTTTGTGGACATTTCTTTAAATTATATATTTTTTGCTGGCATAATTCCATATAATATGTTTATCTGGCTTATTGCATTAGTAATTGTGAGATAATTTTTAGTCTAAATTAATGATTTAGTGGTTATATTATTTCTAACAATGAAATTTTTACATAAAAATAAAAAATATTGCATTCTTGTTTTATAGCATTGGCATTTAATTATCTTATTCATCGTCCACTTGAAACGTTTTGAAGAAATTGCTTTATGAAAAGAACAAAAACTTTATGACACTTAAAATAATGAAGCTTGGATATTAAACTCAGAAAGATGATTTCGATTGAATGCGGAATCACAAGATGCGAAGGAGATATATACGAGAAGTTTTTACAAAAAATAGGACTCAATCTAAACGTGATAATCCTATAAACTTAACAAATCAATTGAAAGTATATCTGGTATAACTAACATTGTCTAATATGCCCCCCCACAAGCAGAAGGAGAAGCAGAGCAAAGCCGAAGCTTGGAGACAAAATGAGAAAACAGTTGTTTAGGAAGTGACTTCGATAAAATCTCAGCCAATTGATCAGAAGAGAAGATCACAACAACAGAAATCAAATTACGAGCAATTAGATCTTGAACAAAATGAAAATCGATCTCTATATGTCATGTCTGAGCTTGAAAATCAGGATTTGAAGAAAGAAATATAGCCCCAATATTGTCACACCAAATGCAAGGAGGCGCAGAGAGCTGTACAACTAGCTCCGTAAGCCACTTAAGCAGCCACTGCACCTCAATACAAGCATTAGTAACTGCCTTAAATTTGGATTTTGTGGAGGACCTAATAACTGTACGTTACTTGCCAGAATTCCAGGCTAACAAGTTGTTACCTAGAAAAAATTAAAAAGCCATCAGTGAATTGTTGATCATCGGGGCATCCAACCCAATCGACGTCCCTAAACACAGTGAGACTATGAAGAGAGCAACAGGAGATGAAGGAAGACATAGAAAGAGTGATTTGCAAATACCGGACCAACCGTTTGAGGGCTTGAAAATGAGTGGAGGTAGGCTGATGGAGGAATTGGCACAACTTATTCACAGCAAAGGAGATGTCCGGCCTAGTAAAAGTAAGATATTGCAAATTGCACACAGCTAATGAAACAAAGTGGCTTCAACAGAGGAAAGAGGATAGCCATCTGTCTTAGACAAAGCAGGACTCACCACTATAGGAGTAGAGTTGGTTTGCAAGTCATCATGCCCAATTTGTGTAAGATTGTAAGGATGTAGTTGCACTATGAGAGAAGCAGGCAGTGAGCATGAGAAATAACTTCGATGCCCAAAAAACGATACAAAGGTCCAAGATCACGTAGAGAAAACTCCTTAGCAAGCCGAGGGATGAAGGACTTCACAAGAAAAGGAGTACTCCCTGTAATTGCTACAAACATAAGTGCCAATCATCTTAATAGATAAATAGAGACGAATCAATTGAAAGTATATTTAGTATAACTAACATTATCTAATAATGACATTCTTAAACTTATTCTACAATCATATTTCAACCAATCAAATAATATTATGCTTTTTTTTATTATCATGAGGCAATGTTATCCTCAACCCTGGAGTCAGTATTTCAACTTTATTCGTCGTTCCGAAGATGTGAAGTTTTTAAAACTTTATGCACCGAGTGCCAATGGTTGTACATGCATTTGAAGCTTGCCAATTTCAAATATTTTGATCAATTCATTTCCTACTACTCAATGACAACTATCCAAAGTTGCTGTCCCAAAAGAAAAGATAATATTGCTTTAGTAGAACTACTTTATCAATCCCAATAATTTTACATGTATAAAGTGATCCATTAAGGTAAATAGGTTTTGATCCAAGTGTATTAGGAAAATTAGATCACTGTCAAGGACAGAACGTAATACACAAAAGATTAAATTAAAAAGATTTTGGATTTTCTACTGAATATTTGTCCCAAAATAATGGCTGCAGGAGGATACAAATTGTGAAATTAAGAAATGAACTAGCATAAGATGTTCGCTCCTTCATAATTAAAATGACTGCCAACATATATCAAGTTTCCACACTTACAAAGGAAAGTAGGTGGTATGCTATATCGGGCAGAAACTTTTTAAAATCTAATTGCTGTCTCGTGCATTATAACTAGGGAGAAAATAATCAAATAGTGCTTACAAGAGTTTGGATCTTGACCTGAAAACTCATTAATGCCAAAGCTGAGATTCATTTAATTATTATAGCCAAATTCCTTTCCTTTTTTTTTTTTTTGTCTTTGTCTACATCACATTCTCTTCTTTCTGTCATTTTTTTTTTGTTTTTTTCCTTTATCATAAACATTAAACGAAAACAAGCATATGGATCTTGACCTGAAAACTCATTAATGCTAAAGCTGAGATTCATTTCATTATTACAGCCAAATTCCTTTTTTTTGTCTTTGTCTACATCCCATTCTCTTCTTTCTGTCATTTTCTGTTTGTTTTCTTTCCTTTATCGTAAACATAAACGAAAACAAAAATATATGGTATATAGGTTTCAGTTCCTGATAGAAACGTTGCAGTGACAACTTAACAAAAATATATGGTATATAGGTTTCAGTTCCTGATAGAAACGTTGCAGTGACAACTTAGAGAAATTATTACACCAGTCATATTGAAATCTTAGCCGTTTAAGAATAAATGAAACGAACAATCTATTCCTTACAATGCGACTCTGTACTGGAAGTACATTCATGTTTCTCATATTATTCTCTCGTAAACACAGAACAAAATCTTGAGTCACATTCTCTGGGCTGAAAGTGCACTTAATGTCGATGAGATGATCACATATTTTAAATTAGCGAATCTTCAATTTTTAGGAAAACCTAATATCATTTTCATATTCGGCGTGAAGTGTATTCACATTAGCTGAAATCGTAACAACGGATTCTTGTATTTCTCATGCATATTTTTTTATATTATCTAATCTTATTTATAAATAACTTATATTTCTGTCTAATAAATTTAATTGGAGATAATCATTTATCTTTAATATTTTATTTCAACTCTCTGATATCATAACTATTTCCTGCATTTTGCTTGCTTTGTTCACTCTGTTCATGTTATAATTCATGTGTGGTTGTCTACCTATGTTCCTCTTTAAATCGTCTGACACGTTACTGAAGGATCACATACGTAGCAGAAATACAAATTGCAATCATATATTCATCTATTACGTTTAACAAACATACTAATAATAAGAACAAACAAAATTAAATACCTAAAATTTGTAAGGATTAATCGATAATAAACTTCAAAAATACGAATTCTCTATTTACTCTGCACGTAAAAATACGCCCCGCTTTTAACACTTAATATGTCTATGGTTAAATTTAAAGAACTCTTTCTTCAAGAATCGATAAAACAATTTTTTTTCATTTTTCTCTTCTCTTCATTTTCTTTTAACGTACAAAAAACGAAAGAGTATGTTTTCTTTCACACTACTCTTTGTTTGTGTTTTTAACATTTTTTTAACTTGCAAAAAAAACACACAGCGCTTTGTAAGTCTTAAAAATGTATATAACGTGAAAGAGTATCAGTTTTTTACTCTTATCATCTTTGTAAACGTTTTATTGTTTTTAAATTTTGGTATATAATACATAAAGCAGGATATGTTTCTCACTATGCAAATGCAAAACCTCTCATCTCACCGGATTCTGTTAGACATGTTGCCAAAAAAGTCCGAATCAAAGAAATGGATGAAGACCCCCTCCTCCTGCACCTGTGGAACAAAACACCCACCTAAGCTATAGTGCAGTGGTCACAGGCTACTCCAACCCTAGCAATAGCAAAACAGAAATATAATGGCCAAAAGAGGAGTCAATTAAAATTCTCGAGGGAGATATTTCATTCGTACAAGGCGAATTTGGAATGGGTCTAGAATTATCAAACACCTTTATAAGCAAGTTAGATAAAGCTTGGGCAAACGTTGTTGTGGTTAAACTATTGGGACGTAAGCTAGGTTTTAACAAGCTCAAATCCAGGTTACTATCAATGGGGAAACTTAAAAGTCCTATGAAAATTGTCGATTTAGACATCGATTGTTACCTAGTAAACTTTGTGGAAGAGGAGGATTATGTGCAGACCCTCACACAGGGTCCGTGGATCATCTAAGGCCATGCCCTCTCCATTCAACCATGGTACCTGGACTTTCGGCCTTCGACTGGAAATATTACGCACGTTGTCCCGTGGGTGCAATTCCCAGAACTCCTCGTAGCTAGGTATCGCCCCTTAATCCTCACCACCCTTGGCAATCTTATGGGTCGTACAATTAAAATAGATAGCAACACACAAGAAGCTCACCAAGGGAAATTCACTCGAGTGGTTGTCAACATTGACCTAAGCTCACCTCTTCGATCCATCGTTGAGCTAGATGGCGAACACATCAAGGTAGCGTATGAGGGTCTACCCCAAATTTGCTTCGTCTATGGTCTGGTCAGCCATAACGCACTGGACTTGCCCCCCTCGCCTGCATTATCAACCAGAAAAAACGTCCACCACCGAAGGACAGCCAATGACCGACAACTCCGACAACCATGGAGAATCTTCCACCGACACCCACCGACAAGGGGAATTCGAACCCTGGACGTAGGTACAGCACCGCCCCCGCCGACCACCAGTAGCCCCAACGACAACACAAAATGATAGAAACATGAACCCCTCCCACCTGAGGTCGAAGGGCAGGTACTCAGCCTTTTCAGAAATCGAACCGTTGGTCTCCAGTACAGACCATCCCCCAACAACAGAAGCGGTCCTCCAACCCGAAACGTATGCTCTGTCGCAATCGGACCAAATGAGGGAGAATCTCATAAACCTTGCGTCCATTAGGGACATGCAACAGACGCACTCGTCATTTAATGGGCGAGCTGGCTTTACTAAATGCAACGTCAATACGATGCCGTCCACTCCCACCCCACGTAACATCAACACAACGTCGTCCAATCCCATCCCACGCAGTGTCAACATGACATCGTCCACTCCCACCCCAAGCCAGGCCAAGGGCCAACACGTCCCCCTCCTTTTCAACCCATGGACCACAATCGTCAGCCCTTTCCCTTGCAAACTCACTAGCCCACAGCACCAACCTTTCAAAGCCCAATAGGAAACCACGTGGCCCTATTGATCCCCTCCCACGTCGATGTGATACTACAAGATCGAAATATCACTCTCCCCACACTCGAAGAACTGGGCCACGGGGATATGAAGGAGGACCCAATTAAAGACTGTCTTCCTACAACCTCGACTTTGATTAGTAAAAAATACATAATCCACCCACTGCGACCCCCGGACCCGAAAAACCCCGGACACAACTGCAAATCATATTGACTCTAATACTCAGATGGAAGAGAATCCACAAGATCACATGATAAACCAGCGACGAGAGCTGACTAATAATGAAGTCAACTCTCTTGCAGCATAAATTTCCCCTCCTGATCCGTTTTATGTTGATATTCCTGTGGAATTGTCAAGGGGATGGAGGCAAGACATTCAAGGCCATCATCAAGAACTATATTCGGATCCATAAACCGATTCTTATTATTTTGGTAGAGCCACGTATAAGTGGAGTCTGTGTGCTGAAGGTTATTCAAAATTTGGGATTTGCACACTCCTTCAGGGTGGAAGCTGAAGGCTATCCGGGAGGTATCTAGCTATTTTGGAAAGACGATATGGAGGTCTGAATTATGCTAGCTCACCATCAATTCGTGCATGCCAAATTGAATGGGACCACTTGCCATTCAACTTCACAACCATTTATGCCATCCCTACGCATTTGTTACAAAAGTACTTATGGAAATATCTGAGACAGATTGTGAGGATCACCTCAAAACCTTGGCTGCTGAGAGGGAACTTCAACACCAAATTAGAGAACCAGGATAAACGTGGAGGATCTCGCCTCCAACCTATCATCAATTCTCAATTCAAAGACTATGTGCACAACTGTCATCTTCAGGATCTGGGATTTTCAAGGCCAAGATTCACTTGGCGTAGAGGACAAATTCTCGCTAGATTAGACCGTGCCTTTTGCTCCAATTCTTGGCATTCCGTATTCCATAACACCGAGTTTCTCACCTTCCATTCCTGAAATCCGATCATTGGCCTCTTTTAATTACTCTTAAGAACAGCGTGCACTCCACTTCAAAAATAAGGCCCTTTAGATTTCAATCAGCATGGCTTACTCATAACTGCTTTGACCAATTTGTAGTTGCGAATTAGAATCCATCCAGCTCTGATTTTAATGGCATAATCAAAAGTTTCTCGAAAAAATTACAGCTTTTGAACACTATCACGTTTGGCTACATTTTCCACCAAAAAAAGAGACTTATGGCCAGACTCAAAGGCATTCAAAAACACCTAGAAGACACTGACTCGACCTCTCTCCGGGATCTAGAGGAATACCTACGATTCGAATTAGAGCAGGTCCTTTACCAAGAAGAACTCTTTTGACACCAACGATCTAGAAACCAGTGGTTAGGCTAGGGAGATAGAAATATCAAATTTTATCATGCAATCACTACGGCTAGACAGCGGCAAGCACGGATTAATTTCTTGAAAGATGAACATGGAAATGAGATCTCAAATACAATGAGCATTAGGAGATTAGCGCAGAATTATCTTGAGAAATTATATATGTTCGACAGCTAGCAACGTTCCGACTGGCAGCTCTACAACCATTTCCTTCCCCTTCCTCCACAAGCGAAAGCTAATCTGGACAGTCTACTCAATCCTGACAAAATCAAAATGGTTTTCTTCTCAATGGCCCCAAACAAGGCGCCTAGATTCGATGGTTTAATAGCTCTTTTCTACCAATCCCAATGGGACATCGTCAACCTTTCTCTGACCTCATTCATACAGCGCATTTTTCGACATGAAACTTGGGAATCTGAACTCATTCACACCATTGTGGTCCTTATACCTAAGATCCCATCTCCTACTTCGATTACACAGTTCCAACCAATTGCTTCATGCTTTGTGCTCTACAAAGCCATTACCAAGATCATTGTTAATCAGCTTAAACCTTACCTGGATGATCTGGTCGCTCCAACATAATGCAGATTTGTCCCAAGGCAATTAATTACGGACAATATCATCATCACCCAAGAAGTCATCTATACCATGAGAAAGAAAACGGATTGGAAAGGGATAATGACTCTTAAAGTAGATCTAGAGAAAGCATGCAATAGGTTATCATGGAATTTCATTCAAGATACTCTAATCGTTGTTGGAATTCTTGGATCGCTGATCAATCTTATAATGAAGTGCATTTCCTCGATCTCTTTACAAGTGACTTGGAATGGAGATCTCAGCGACACCTTTATTCCCTCCAGAGGTCACTCAATTAACCAGGCAGTGACAAAAGGCCGATAGCAACCTATTAAGCTAGGTTGAAATGGACCGCTTCTCTCTCATCTGTTTTTTGCTAATGACCTCATCCTTTTCGCTGAAGCCACAACTGAACAAGTTTTTATCATTCGGGATATTTTAGATTCTTTCTGTGCTACTTCTAGACAACGCATCAGCTAAGAAAAATCTTGAAGCTATTTTTCCAAAAATACCCCTCCCAGGATGACTCACTGTAACACCCCACTCCCAAGTGACCCAAACCCGATATCGTTGGTGATATCTGAGTCCGTGTCCCGTGAGGGTGGCATATTATATCAGTCAATCGAAACTCAGTATGACATTTTTTTTATTACACTCATGTGCACGAAAAATAGTAGACAATTTGAGCCCACATGCATAAATAAACATTTTCAGTTAATACAATCATTTTCAGTTATTAAAAACAGTCAACAATAATTTACAATACCATTTAATGTACAAATAATAGAACCACATTGGCCCATTACAAATACAAAGTATCATTCTGGAATACAATTCTATTGGACACTAATACAGACGCGAACTGATCCCGACCTCTATCCTTCACTTGCCTACAGTAGACATACTTCCATGTCAAACGGGGTACTCTTCAAGATCTGGAAAAATAGATGCAAAATTTTGGTGAGTTTTTGCGAATTCAATGAGGAACCATCATCGATGGTTCGCCCAATTCATGCATCATACAAACAATTGACATTAATAATAATGTCATCGTAAAAAAATAAGTCAGCGGTATCATATCATTATATACAGCAAAAAGGCATTTCAGACATTCAGTTATTCAGTCCAGTATGTATGCAATGCACATGTGACACTTTCCAGTTTATTACCGT
>JANZLX010000213.1:41298406-41323391 GCA_025531955.1 Erythroxylum orinocense
GTCTTCATGAAAGTTGAAGATTTTCTTGTTAGCTTTCTATCGCCACTAAGTATGACATTTTTCGATTTTTAGGTTGAAAGTTATGAATTTGTAAAGTTTGGATATGGTTTAGGTAATATGTTGATTTAACAATCCTTAACAGGGTAGCCACAATCATAGGAGATTTTGATCCATTTAGAGGTTGAATTTGCTCTCAAGTTGTTCATGAAAGTTGTAGAATATGTTCTGATCTTTCTTTTGATATAAAGCTTGTAATTTTTGGCAAAGGGAATGGGAAGATATGATTTTTATAAGAACGTTGTATTGTTTTGAAAAATTGTGAGTAGGCAGCAACATTGATTGAATTTTTTGACACCCTTAAAAGTGAAATTGGTTTTTGTGTCCTTAATGAAAATTGTAGAGCTTTCTTTGCTCTTTGCTCTTTCCTTTGACACCAAATTTGCAAAAATTGGACTTCGGGATCACAAGTTGTGCATGTTGGAAGAAAAGGCATTTTTAGTGGTTTAAAAAAAACAAATTAAGTGAAAAAGGGAAGCTAGCCCTCGCGAGGGCGAGCGCGAGCGCGTGCGTCCAGCATGCGTCTCTCGGTCACGAGACACTCGCGATCGCGAGCCGGCTAGCAAGCCGTCGCGCATGCGGCGCGGCTCGCAGGCTCATCCGCCCTTCCTCCACTCTTTTGCTTATGACTTGTCCATCCGACCTCTGATTGATCCGATTTTTGAAGCGTTGGTTTTCTATGGCATCCCTCTACCTCTCCAAGTGAATTTGGAAATTTTGGAGATTTCATTGACATTAAGGGATTAAAGCGGACCGATTGATGTTTTTCTGATCATATTTAGCAATAATTGGACCTATAGAAATCCGAATTGAGTGATTTTGGTGTCTTTGGATTTCTAAAATTTAGAGGAAATTTTTGTAATGAAAATTTATGGAATAATACTGGGAGTGTCACAAATTTGCATTGTACACATTTTAATTTTTACATGTGCATTATTAAGCATTTCTGATTGTACACTAAGTAATATATGTGTATTTTAATTGTTATAGAGGTGCATTTGGAACCTCAACCCATAGACGTTGCCGAGACTTCCAGGCATTAGCTCGGAAGCTAGTGGTGAGTGACCTAGATGGTTCTTCAATTATTAATTACTTATAATCCTGTGGCAAAGAATGGTGGGTTTGAGATTTATTTCTGATTGTGGATTCCGGACAGAAGGTTCGATGACTGAGTACTGGGAAATTATGACATAGAAGTGCTACTTGTATGGGAATGTGTGAACTACTTGCTTATGATGTGATAAATTGTGACAAATGTATTAAATGTGATATATATACTGCTTAATTGTGACATATGCATTTCATACATGAATGCATGATCAGATAATAATAGTTGTGACCGGAGCAGCCATCGAGAGCTAAAAGCTCAACGATTGTATTCGGGCCTCTTGCCCCACAGTGATTCAGAGCCTTAGGCTCAACGATTAATGTGCCCATATTGGGACAATTCAGGCGCTCGATCACAACACCTTAAGAAATTAGAAAAGTGTCACATGTGCATTTCATATGCATTTGGTTTAATCTCTTTAATTGTGTGAAAGACAAAATGCCTTATACTTATATGACAATAACAGTGTTAATTATGGGACCATGTGATACTTCGAATTGATGTGAAATTATGAAATATCTATGATATACTTGATTGTTGCATGAGTTGAGTGAACCATCGATGATGGTTACCTCACTGAGTTCGCAAACTCACCCAAAATTGTAACATATTTTTCAGGACCGAGAGTAGACTCCTAGCTCCAGAGGGACTTTTCTAGCCATGTAAATTGTGTTGGCGAGAGAAGTCATGGCTCACAGGTCGGTCTGAGACTTTTGGGATGACCTAGATAGAGCTGATGTATTTCCCTATTTTGTAGCATATTGTCCTAGGTTTTTGGAGTGATGTATAGACAGTAAAAAATTGACAGTTTTGTAAACTTTTGGTTTTGATGAAATGAAATGAGGAAAATTTTAGTTTCAAAAAGTTCATGATTTTATATTGATGTTGTATTATTATGATGCCATGTAAAGTACAGTAGTGATTGTTCGTAGCGCACTCTTATCGTAGGATATATATCGGTATGACCTACGGGCGTCTTGATGTATACCCTGCGGTAAGGAGGCGCTACATCGAGAATAGATTTTTAACAAATAAAAAATAACAAAATTAAAATTTTTTCAGTTGAATAATAATATAATACTCTTTTATATTTTTAAAATTTTGTTACATATAAATTAGTGACATAATGAGTCTTATTAATAAGTTTTTAAAAATAAATTAAAATTGTATTCATTCGTTTATTTATTTATAAGTATATGTAATTTATTTTTGACTTTTATGCTTAGAGCTCACGTAATATAATGCATCCTACATGTGATAATAAAATTCACCAATAATTTTTTAAAAATATAAGAATTAATCTTTATTGTGGTAATATTTAATCGTTTTTTAATTTTAGTACCGAGAATCGAAGGCGTATTTCCCACGTTCCATCTCTACTGCATCTTTAAAAGAAGACCATAAAGTACATGGCACTTGTAAAATGCAGGACCACAAATCTTAAGTAAGGGAGGTTCGTCCACTTGTCAGCTTCTTCACAATACTATTGAATTGGCCTTACTTGAGTCATCTAAATTTTAAAAAGATCAGCCCTTGTGAAATCAATCCTTTCCTTTCGTTTCTGTAATCAATCCTAAATTAAGTTTCCTAATAGTTGGCAAGAAATCATCTGTTCCTATTCCTGTTCTGTTCTGTATGTGCCATTACATATTGAGCTCTATCTTATTATGTATTTATTGTTAAATTTGTGGGCACAGGGGACGATTTCATCCCCTAATAGTTGTACCCTAAAGAAGACCATTTCTAAAGAAATAGAAAACAGTATTTTGTTTTGAGAATTACTTTTTGAATACTGAGAAGTCTAGGCAGAATTATAGGGAGGAAAATCAACATCACATCAACAACTCTTATCTCATCCCCAGTTGGATTTATGTCCTGATGCAATGTATGTATCCTCCGATTTGCACTAACCATGCCACTGCCTCCTTTTTCTCCGTTCCATACGTGCAACTAGTGGCTCACTCTGATCATAGATTTTCCGCCCTCATATGCCACGTCGGACTCCTTCCACGTATTATTGTACTCTCCGTTAACCTAAACCTAAACCTAAATAAATAAAAGCAATTTCTATATCATATGAATAAACAAAAATTAAATAGATAATCAAAAACAATGTTGTACACTTTATTTTATCAAATAACTGATATTTTTTATTTGCTTTCCTTTCATTGTTTAATATAAATGGTTTAGATATCCAAGAAAGAGGAAACGATCGAAAAAAGGTCAGCACAAGGTTAAAGAGAGTGAAAATAGATGGGCATAGGGTGGTGAAAGGGAAGGGACGTTGTGGACCAAACTCGTCCACGTAGGATTGAGTTGGATCTACTGGCCCACAAGAACGCTGACACATCATCGCTCAATTTCGAGAGGAAAAATATCTTTTGAAGAGATTTTTAAGGCCCTTTAACGGTAATTCAGTTGCCGTAACTCTCTCTAGGAGTAAGTGGAAATGGTAAGAACCTGCCGTGTGACTAATTAATATCTGATCAGATCCAACGATCAAGTGAAGTGATACACTTAGGCATAGATTCCCAACTCAATTAAATAGCATACTACTATCAGATTAAAAAAATTTTAAAATTCCGACATTTGAATTTATTTTATGACAAAAAGGAGATATATGACCAAGCATACGGTGCAGGGAATGAAACTGAAGCCAAAGCCAAAAGGGATAAATATCCCATAATTAAATGCATAAAAAGAGGGGCAGTTCGCATGAAGTTCACTACAAGATGCGCCTTCGCCTTGTTTTTCTCTGAGCCCCCAAAAGAAAACACTACCTTCATAAATAGAAAACGGACGGAGACACATCAACAGAGAGTTTAAGAGATATGAAAAAAGGTTGTGAGCTTTGTGGAGGTGAAGCAAAAATGTACTGTGAATCAGACCAAGCTAGCTTGTGTTGGATCTGCGACGAGAAGGTTCACTGCGCCAACTTCCTTGTAGCCAAGCACTGTAGGTCCCTTCTTTGCCAGGTTTGTCAGTCTCCTACTCCTTGGAAAGCTTCTGGTCCCAGGCTTGGACACACTGTCTCCATATGCCAGTCCTGCTTTTCCGTTCAGAAAAAGGATGGTAGGAAGTTCAAGGCAGCCTTAAAAGCCGAGTTCCCAGAAGAAGGACATGAGGAGAGTGAGTACGGGAACGATGAGCTTGATGATGGAAGTGAAGGCTATGATGATGAGGAGGAGGAGGAGGAAGAAGAAGAAGAGACTGATGATAAGGAAGAGGAGGATGGTGAGAATCAGGTTGTTCCATGGTCCGGTACGACGACGATTCATATGCCACCGCCGGCAACGTCATCTAGTAGTGAAGAGCGATTCCCAAATGGGTTCTTCAGTTCTGGTGGTGGGTTGAAGCGGACTCGAGATGATAATTATTCTGAAGTATGCATTTGTTCTCTTGAGTTTTTTCCAATGTTTTGTTTTGTGTTACTTTTCTATTTATAATTTGATATGGTATTGGTGAGACCCATAACATAAAAGAAGAAGATTGAAACTTTTAAACCTGGAAGATTGAAGGTTTGAAATTTTTTTTATGGATGCAGGATGAGATAGAGAGCACTTCTTCTGATTTGGTATCTCGGAGGTTGATCACTACAGAAGAAAGGAGTTCGTATTTGGGTTCAATTAAGCCAATAACGCAACAGGGAGTTGATGAACTTGGTGATCATGCTGAAGTAGAAGAGTCAAGGTCAAGCGCTGTTTACACTCTTAATTCGCTCAAGCGACTCCGGCGAGACATGGTCACAAGTAGAGGAAAACGCGTCTAAATCTATTATGCCGCTGATTTCACGAGTGCCCACTAACTCTTCTTTGTCGTTGAATTTTAACTACAGAGTTAATGATGCTTCTTCAGTGCTTAATTTGTTTGTAGTTAAAGTGTTATTGTTTATACACTTTTGGAAGTTCTTTGAGATGAGGTGTAAATGAGAGGGGAAATTGCTGATTAGTAATTACTGATGCCTTTTTCTTCTTATTTTATTCCACCCTTTTTTAGTCAAATCGAGTTGATGTTTAATCCTCCATTGGTGTGGTTCAATGCACTTGCTTAAGGAGGCTATGTGGGGTTTGATTGACGTAGCATGACCCGTTACACCATGAATACCGTCCCAGGAGGCAGTGATAAGGTACCACAAGTTAAATGGCTGGCAAAAGAACAAGCAGTCCTGTCACATTTCAAGTGGGAGAACTAGTGGGGGACAGATCTTTCATTTTCGTAAACAAGTTCCTACTTTGTTGTATTAAAGCGTTAGAACACGAACAATAGTTAGAACACCAAGATTTCTCGTGGCATTTGAATTCAAGGGTAAGTGGAACGTGCGAGAAGGTGGAGAGGAGGTTTGCCGTGAAAGGACCAGAAATTGTTTGTGGTTAAAAACTCTCAAGAGTTTCCATGAAAGCACTCAAATGGAGATTGGTACAAAAAGCAGGGGAAGTGTATGGTTGACAGAGAACAATTTCTGTAGTAGAAAGACATTGACGTTTTCCTGTAGTAGGTTCGCTTTATCTTCACGACTATGATTAGGAATGATATTGGGTGTTTTAGTTTACGTATATTTGTTCTATGATTATGACTGTGACTATGAGCCAGCTAAATAGAAAGAACTACAAGGTAGCAATAATAGCTCTGAATTTCATTTCATTCTTTTCTTTTTCTAATCTCTTATCAACTTATGAATTTGGGGTTTTGTTCCTTAACTTGTTGTCGAGCCCTTTAACAGAACTTGAAGTGACACAATGAAACTTAAATCGAAACCACAATATTCCCTTGTAATTTGTTACTTACTATATATTAAAATTTTTCTTGCTATTCCTGTATTTTCGCTACTTTTCTAAAGGCAAATATGCTGCTTCCTTTGTCAAGGTTGAACTAAATTGTATACAATTTAATTACAGTACAAGAACTTTTTGCTAATTCGAGTATAATTCAAGTCCCAAGCGCTAAGCATAGTTCAGGTTTAGGAGTTGAGATATTGTTGTGTAGGGTCCTTGTGTTTGAAATGGACGGTTAAATGTACCACCTTCGTCTCACAATGATCCATTATCTGGAAGACCATTAAGTATCTTAAAGCATTCTCGCTGTTGCTACACACGATACAATTGACAAGAGACCAAAACAACAAACAACTTTGATGTCTTCGTTCTCTGACAGATAGATAAAACCCTAAGATTTGAATGAAAACATCATTAAAGGCCTATTATAAAACCAAAGACCCCAATATCATTTATCACCCACGCAAAAAGACATCACATCCTCAAACATACACCAGAGAACTTTTTGACAACAAAGAGTAGAAAGACCATTCTACTATCGTCCATTTGACAAGCCAGGAACATCTTATCAACTCCTCTACATGTCAACTAATCTCCACTTGTTTAGAGTTTCTACAAGATAAAGCGAACCCCAAGTGCATAACTGGGGCTACGTGACAATAGAGATTTGCTGGCATACAAAGATTAAAACAATTTCATCAGAACAGAGGTCATACATGTATGTTTACCATAAATTAAACAAACCAAGGAAAAAAAATGCTTTCCGCTCGCATATGTTTGCATGCCTTGTAAATATTTACAGAAAGCATAATCATCGAAAATTGCATGTGAATGCACCCGTCTCACATAATACTAATTAACATGATCAAGAATGAATTCTGGCACCAAATAGTATACCTGCTAGTGAGAGGAGCTTCCTGAGGATTTAGTTCACCAGACTATGCATCTGACAAAAAAAAATAGCAATAAACATGTGTTAAGAAACATGCAATCATACTAAACAACTTATTAGAATCCAAATATATAGACAAGAGCACCAGCAGACACCACAAATAAACTAAACATTATAAAGAATAAAATTAAGAAAAATATTCTAGAACATACATAAAGAAAAAAACGGGTTAAAGACATAAAGTAACCATCGAATATTAACTCATTATATAATCATAATGGCATTAATCATGAAGATAAAAACAATTATGTTCCACTATAGAGAATTCCACTACATCCTGATTAGTGCTATGGCATTAACATTGAAGTGCATATAAGAAGTAAATGCTACATTGCAAAAGTTCCAAAACCAAATGTAATCTGTCTTCCAAGCGAGTTCATTGCTCACAAAGACCAACTTCTTTTAACAACTATGAGTACTTCATAAACAAGTTCTTTCCAAGTTTCCATATTTATACCTAGCAAGTTTCCATATTTGTACCTAGCAGCACTGCCACTACCGCAACATCCATACCCTCTCCCTCCCCAAAAGAACAAAAATAACAAAAAAAAAGGTAAATATAACAAAAATATAATTATCATGTCCTAGTTCACCCTATGAATAACAAGCGCTTAAGTGCCTTCAGCACAAGTTAAGTAGAGAGAACCATGCATTATATTTATACATCATAAGCAGCTCCCAGAAATCGCACCTCAGCAATGTGTTTATTCTGTCCTAAGATGCTCAAAGATTCTTTGGATCAAAATGGGGCCAAAAGCATTTAATAGGAGCCAAAATATGCAAGTCAGAACTGGCAGTAGTTATTCATAAACACTAGTTCAGATATGAAAGTTTTAAATAGATATCCAACTCTTCCCTTCCCAACAAAAATAGAGGGGGAAAAAAAGTTTATACTAAAGGTAAAGGATCCTCGATCAGTTTAGAATTCAGGGCCCAAGAAGTTAGATAGCATAAGAAGCTCATGTAATATTCACCATTCCAATGTTTAACCAAACCAAAAACGTAAAATATCTCTCCCCTTGAAAATGCAAACTAAAGGCATCAAAAAGTTTGAATTCCTTCCAAAATTTTCAAACAAATTTTCAGCTGAATGCTTAAGCTTGGCTTCTTCAAATTTCCTTTGAAGTCATGGTCAAACTCATACTTATCTCAGCTTACATTTGAAGGTTCAAATTCAACTAGTCTAAGTTTAAAAAGTCAGAGGTCAGGAAAACTTAATCTCTGAGGCTCATACGTTAGCTCAAAAAGAACTTGAATTCAAACTCAACCCCATTTTAAGTATATAGAATTAGTCATTTTAAGTATCTAAAATGTCATCAAAGAGGTTTTAAATGAATCCAAACCATCCCTTTCAGATAAGCAGCCATGAACTCGGAAGTTTCTGATCCTTTAAAAGCACACTTGCAGGCCTAATCATGGGGTAACATATCTAGACTTCTCCAAGCACAATAAACGGAGAGGACTAAGCAGTTTTTCCTCTATCGCAACACCTTGTTAATAACAGTCGATAGCATATTTCAATAACGTGAGAACCAATCCCCTTTCAAGTTCAAAGTGATCCATTTTGTATTACTTCAACTCACTTGCAGCTTTCACAACAGAACGATAAAAGGAAAATAAATAACACAAACTGTAGCCATCCTATATCTAGAACAGACATTAAATAGTTATTTCAATTCGCTTCGCCACCCTCCTTAGTTGACACATACCGGTTCAAGTAATTGTTCCTTGTGCATAAGCAATGTTATCTCTCAACCAAACAAAAATCCCCAATCAAGAAATTAACTTTTCACCGAAATACAATCACTTAGAAAACCTAAACAACTTATGACGGATTACTAATTCACCAAAAGCTCTAACCTTTTCGTTCATTCTTCTCCTCCTCGTCTTCCTCGACAATCGGCATATTGACAACGGCCTCAGTCTTATCACTAGCATCACCATCCTTATCATCAGGATATCTAACGACCACAACAGGACAAACACAATGACGGACACAATAATCACTCACACTACCAAGCCTACCATCACCACCACGCTTGGTGGCACCAAACCCTCGACTCCCCATAATCACAGCACTGAGACCAAGGCGTTCAATTTCCAAACAAAGCCTCTCCTTCATGTCATGATCCTTGACTATGTGGATCTTGAAGGGGATCTGCGCCTCCTTCAAAGGCTTGGCGAGATCGGCCGCCTTAGACGCCGTGAAAGCGTCGAAGTCATCTTCAAGCTCTTGCTGGTTCTTCTGTTGGTTGTCGTGAACAGCATCAGAAGGTTTGTCTTTGACGTTGTTTTTGTTGTTGAATTGGGTTTCGGGTATTTGGGTTGTCGTGGGAGTGCTGGTGAGAGGAAGTGGACCCCAGTCGGCGCCGAAAAGGACGGAAGTGGGTCTGACGTGGAGGAGAATAACGGCGTCGCCTGGACGGATGTAGTGGTTGACGGCCCAGCGAACGGCGTAGGCGCTTTCGTCGGAGAGGTCGACGGCCACGCCTATCTTGCGGCGTGCCCCAGCGGTAGGAGTTGGGGTGGCGGCGGAGGAAGGGTGGTGGATTTTGATGGTTGGGAGTTGGGGTTGGTCAGGATCAATAGGGTTTTGTTGTTGTAGTTGTGAATTCATTTGGCTGATAGTAACAGGGTTTATTATGAGTTGTTTTAGAATCAGCAATGGTGAAATTGTGTGAAAGTTGGGCAAATGTTTGTTTTTGGGGGAAGGGACAGAGAGTTACTTGCGAGAGAGCACCAGAGCAAGGAATTTTTGGACGGTGACCTCTTTATAGTCCTTGTGTGGGCTGGACCTTTGTTGCATTGACATGGTGCAAATTCCCAAGGGCCTTTATTACAGCCTAATCCACTGTAGAAGGGGTCACGAAATTTTGCATCAAACAAGACTTGAATGAAATTAATGCTTTTTTTACATACCTTAATAAAAGGAAGATTTCCATTTTCCAAAGAATTTCTAAGATATATCACTCTATTTTTCTAATTAAATAATATATTAATTTATCTAGATATAAATATGAATCCCAATTAAATTAAGACTTAAGACTTCTCTGCTCATTTATCTACCATTATTATACATAAATTTGTATATAATTATTTAAGAACAAAAAATCATACGTGACATAAACTATCATCAAAGAATTTAGATAATAAATTAATGATATAAATGTGATATTCATGAATTTTTTGTTATTTATTTTTAGAGTGCATATATTAGGAATTAAATGGATATAAGCCCTACCGTGGGTAAGGACAAGAAGGACACCTGCTTAGGATCCACTCTTAACTTGCCCCTATTTTGCTTTATTTTATTTTTATGAGGATCCACTATTGACACTCATAAAGAACAAAAAGAGACAAAATATGATTTTTTTAAAATTTACCTAGGGCACATAAAACATTAGGAATGGACTAGGACAAATGTTTCTCTCTAATTTTTTTAAGATATATATTATAGATTTTTATTTAGTTATTTGCTTATATGATGACTATATATATATATATATTATATATATATATATATATATATTTCATATAAAAAATCGAGTAGCTATATTGTTGCATAAATTTGAACAACTAAGGGTTGGGAGCAGTTCTCGAATATGACAGGCAATAATGAATCCAATAAGTAAGCCCTAGGCATATGGATGTAATTGATTAGAACTTAAGTCTGTAGTATTGATGATCAGAAAATTGTTAGTTGGTGGTATTAGGTATGTGTATTAGTGATCCCTTATATCAGTAAGTACACATTAATCGAATATAGTAAATTAAAAATTGGAGTATTCCAAGTACTTATTAATCATATCAAAGCAACAAAATTAAATTTGTAACACACCACTACCATATAGCATATGTCCGAACATCCAGAGAATATCCGAGAACATACCATATGAGAATGGCATATTAGAGCGATCATATTTACTTATCATGGCATCACAGAAACATAAGTATTTCAAATGATAAACTTTTTCCATTTCATTAACAAAACATAACATACGTCGTAGCATTACATTTCACACCCCATATATTTACTTTGCAAAAACATATGTGAGTTCATTGTTCTATACAAAAAGTTCTATATGAAATGAGAAACTAAACAAACACATTCAATCTAAACTCCTCAGATATCAGCTGACCAGACCTTTGAGTCATTTCTTTTTCCCAAAATTGATAATACTAGACTTCAACTAGATTGCTTTAGAAGCTAGGTCTTCTCAATACCTGAAAATCAACGTTGCAATTTGGATGAGTTTTACGAACTCAGTGAGTGAACCATCATCGATGTGCTCACTCTTAACGGAACATAAACATCACAAGTATATAACACAGTTCCATCAGTGTATCACCTCATTCAAAATCAAATCATATATATCACATCATTAATTGAATACCTGATCACATTATACATCATATTTTAACAAGCACATTATGAATACAAACATTTCAGAATAACCCGGTCATTTATATCATCACTATGAACACAAACATTGCATATCTCTATATTAATACAATTGAGTAATTCTTCACAATTATTCATATATGTATGTGTGTGTGTGTGTTTGTGTGTGTGTGTGTGTGTGTGTGTGTGTGCAAATGCAAATGAAACTCCACTTATATTTTTAGTTTATTGTGATCGAGTGCCTATTTACTGTCCCATATCTCTTATGGATATTGGGCTCATTTCAGGTAATGTCCTGTACCCCTTTGTGGATACCATAGTTATTACTAACTGAGTTTGTGGTTCTTTGTGCATAAATATGAGTTTTAAGCTCTTCTCAGACTGGTCACTCCAGCCACAACTCCTTTATCTAATCATGCATATTCATGTGATAGAATGCATCATTTCATAAAATATGTTATCAATAACTTTCATTCAAAGTGCACATTCACTTATCATATTCATTAGATCTGAGTCTAGTATTCAACATTCAGTTGAGTACACATTTCATATTGCGCATACAATTAGATAGCACTTCCAATACAATCTCAAATATCAAACTCCTCAGACCATCAATGTTCGGAATTATCACAATTATATTAATAACAATTCAATAGTTGACAATAATAAAAAACAATTCAATCATAGTGAGAAAATATCTAGGTTAACTCACAGTACACTCCAGATAAGCTATTGCTTTGATGATCGGGCAATGTTTGGATGTGGACGCTCAATTTATGCTTCTATATCAAACAGTACACACATATTTACACATAACTAACTTATTTAATCAAATAAGTACTCAGTCATACACATGTATATGTGTTATGTTCAATGCATGCTCAATTGACTATCACAGGTATGTATCCTTATTCACAATTCTTGACCATTCAAAAATCATGGCTTGTATATTACCACTTTGCAATCAAGTTTGTACCTTTAAGTTAGCTTGATTCACTCCAAATTCATCAACTATACTTTACACTTATCTTTGAACTTTTTTTATGATAAAAAAACCTCTCATAATCCACACACAATTATTACGTTAAATCTGAAATTTCCGCAAGTTAGATTTATACATTCACCAAACTTTTTCCAGCAATATATATTCATACATTTACCCAATCCTCATTCATAATTACCCCATGTTCTTTAATGTTCATTCATCCATACCTTATACACATTACTCATGTCCCTAAGATAATGTTTGCATTAAAAGAACTCATTTATTCCTTTAACAAATCAAAATTTTCAGATTTGAATTCAATCATATCAAAACAATCCACTTTTTAGGTTATGGCATTAATTAACTACATAAACTTGTCAAGATCTTAACCAATTAATCAAGCAACAATCTAGGCTCATTCCTAGCCTTAATCAAGTCCAAATATACCAATTTAGAGTTAAATTTCTCTGCTGGTTAAACATATACACAAGGTTGAAATTAAAATTTCAGAATTTGTCATCAACATCACTAATGTGTGTAATTTTACTACCTTCAATACTTCACAAATTTTACAAGCTTAAAAACATCATTAACACCTGAAATTTTCCAGAATTCATGTCCTTTAAGGTTACTTCATTTCAGGTTAATTTAACTTCCTTATTGGTTACAATAAGGCTTACAAAATTCTGCTCACTTATGAGATTAACAAACACTTTTTGCAAACATACCTACAGCTCTAATTTTTCAAATTCAAGAACACTTTAATAACACCTATCTTTACCATGAATTCACTTTCATTTATACTTCAAATCTCAATCTAATTCATCCATAAAACAACCTAGAACTTATGATTTTTATACATCAATAACAAAGCATAATAGTATCAATTCACGTATCATTTCCCAGCACACTTCATCATGAACATTATATACAATCCATCCCAATTCAATCATCATAATCCTTCTGTTATAACGTGCCATAAAGATCAATATTTTACTTATTTGTCTAGCTCAAATTTTTACCTCGAAGATCAAGCTAATTCATCTCTCCATTCATACAGAATCATCACAAATTCAAAGTGGGAAATGGATGGTTTTCGGCTGGAATCAAAGATTATAACAAGAACAACTATGTTCTGATTCTTTACCTAACTTTATGAGGGTAAAAACATGAATTTTGGTGTATCCATTTAGCAAGACTTGAACCAAAAATGCAGAGCCATAAGATGAATGCAAGTTTCGGTGGAGAGAGTGAAGAATGAAGATGAAACATAGCAAAAACTTTTCTGGCATTCGTTTAGTTCAACTAGGAGCAAGGTGTCATTATCTTAGATTAACATGTGTCCTTAAGCATGCTAGCCACTTATCCTCTTCATAAGCCACCAAATGTTACCTAGCTATTAGTCCATTTGTCACTCATTCATTGCTTTCATTTGTCAATTAATTACCTATGTCAAATGTCACTCATTTATCTATGTCAAATGTCACTTATTTATAAGCTTAGTCATCCTAATTTTTCATGTGTCAATTTGTCTTAGTACTTGACATTTTTCCTAGACCAAATGTACATTTTAATTCATCAATTTTTCAATTTTAACAATAAATTCTAAGTTTACTAATTATAGTCCACTAAACCAAAATTCAAGACATAAACAATAGACAATTCACATCATCATCATTTTAAACCTTTCATACCCTGGAATATGTCAATTGAGTGCATATATTATCTTTGTAATGTGTATTAATTCATA
Source organism: Erythroxylum orinocense (assembly GCA_025531955.1). Lineage (NCBI taxonomy): Eukaryota > Viridiplantae > Streptophyta > Magnoliopsida > Malpighiales > Erythroxylaceae > Erythroxylum > Erythroxylum orinocense. Next base: position 41,312,433 of record JANZLX010000213.1, read on the forward strand.
ATTCATGTGTGTATGCTAATGATGTGCATGTGAATGAAATGCAATTCATGAATTCTCAATAATATGGCCATGTGCAATATTCTAAGGTTATAACTCTTAGTAAATGGGCTATTACAAAATTAAACAAAAATTTTATAAAAAGTAACTAAATTACTAAACTAAAGCAAGGTGATTAAGTATAAAATATAAATCAATGCAAATAAAATGCTAGGCTTTTGGGCTTTATTTATGAGAAATTTCAACTATCAAATAATATTAATTATCAAGGTTAAAATAAAAATAAACCTAAGATATCTACGTCCTCTCTCAAAGTTACATAAGTATACCTGATTAAATAATTACTACATATTGATGCATAATTAGCATAATCTAATTCATTAAGAGCAGTTATTCAATTAATTATCACAATAAACTAGGATATCTTGATCACTAAATATATAGTGTTTGTTCTCCTAGTGCATAGACTATATTTCTCATTTCAATACTTCACACAATCGTTAAAATTGAATCTATGATAGCTAATCATAAATTCAAAATTCAAGTTTAAAGAGAATAAATTCAACTTAAGTGTTAACTAACTAAAAACACATTAATAATTGAAAAAATCTACCATAAGTTACATTCCTAACCCTAATTTAGTTCCCAAACATATGTTATAAAAGAAACTAAATAAGAAAAGGTTAGAAGAAATTTTCACAAATTACTTTCAACTTATGATGAGTCTTCCTTCAATCTTTCTCTGAAGTAGTCCTTAATGATAAGAAAGTCTAGAAAAAAATAACTCAATTCAAGAGCTTCCCTTCTACCTAACTTTATCCCACTTTAAAGAAATCTAATAATAATTAAGAAAGAAAATAAGATAAAAGAACTCACCTAATGAATCCTTGGAATCTTGATATTTGTTGTTGAATCTTGATTGAATTCCCTTCTTTGTCTCCAAAGTGGGTCATTTCTTGTGTCAAGACGCTCTAGTTTGACTCCACTTAACTATTCCCCTTCTGTCTTTTAGCCTTTGTTTGGATGGAAGGAAAGCAAGAGAAAAGAAAGGAATGGAATTGCATTTCTCTTAGTTTCCATTGTTTGGATAAAAATAAACAAAAAGAAAGGGAGAGAATAGAGAGAAATAGGAGAGAAATTTGGACCAAAAATATTTCTCACCAAATTGGTGAGAAAGGAGGGGAAATTCAAGACAAGATAAGTCTAATATAAGTAAATTACCATTGTATCCTTATTAAATCTAACAAGTAAAGATAAACAAGTTCTATAATCAAGGGTATAAAGATCTTACAAAATTCTCTTCCATTTAATTCCCTCATTTGATAGATTAGGAAAACAAACAAGAGAAAGGAAATGACATTTCTCTTCCATTCTTTTCTCCTCTTTTTCCTTCAATATTTCCTTTCTTTTCTCTTGTGCAATTAAGGATCCAAACAAATGCTTAAGCCTCTCTTTCTTTTTTATAACTAAAAATCCCTAAAATTCTAAGCACCAAGACTAATGCAGACCCATCTTGGTCACATGTTGCTTAAGAATTCTCTTCAACCAAAAATTAGAATTTTTTACCTATTAACTTGGTAACTTAATAAATTGCACACTCGAAGGTTAATTATGAAAATACAAAAGTCATTCCTTCTCGTTGAAGGATTAAAGTAGACTTGAAAGTAAAATATATGCTAAAATGAATATAATTCTTATAAAAAGTATGAATTCAAAATTATACAAAAAAGTATAACTTAATTAAAAAGAAAGTCCAAATATAGCCCGATCAAAACTAAATTCAATGGATTAAAATTGATTTAGCCAAATTTTGAGTCAATGGCAATGTGAAGAAGTTTGGACTCAAATGACCCAACATGAAACCTAAATTTTAGACTTAAAAATTTAAGTTTGATCAAGGCTCAAGTGGGCTCTATCCTTTTAAAAAGTTCAAACCTAAGATCTATTGTTAACCATAGTATATAGCAAAGAAAGAAGTGAGATGGGTTGCATCTTTTTAGTAGTTGAAGTTATTATTACAATAGTTGCTTTCGTTATTTTAATAATAACCTTAACCACTTATTATATTTTTATATAAAAAGTGGTTTAAGGCAATTGGAACTTGAGATTCAACGTAATTAATGATTAACATTTTTTGAAAGCACACAATTCTGAGTCCAGATTTTTTGTCCAGTTTTACTCTGTCTTATTCTGTCTCATTAAATCTCAGTTATTTATTTTACGGGTTTCATGCAAATTTCATGCGGGATCCATATAAATAAATGACTGTAATTTATTAGACATAATAAGACACCATAATATTGAACAAGAGATCTGAACTCCACAATCCCTGCTTTCATTTTTCCTTAAACATATATAATTATCCACAAGGTACTACTTCTTCATTCTTCCCTCGTACAATGATTTGGGATTATACCTGCGGAAGGGTAAATATGTTTTTCAATCCTTTCAGGCAACACTTCAATCCAAAATTTAGATGAAAATTCGGCTGTGGTGTTTAATATGTCCACAAACCCATAAAACCCTAATTAGGTTTGTGGCACCTTCTCCTCCGTTGGGTGTCGACAACTGAAGCCAGAAAACCAGCAAGAGAAGGTAGACACAGGGATTGTTGGCATTGCTTGTCATGCGGTGGACGGTTGCAGCCAGTTCCTGGCCGCCGGTGATAAAGGCATTTGAATGCCCTCAAATGCACCCTATGCAATTGCCAGCGGAATTTTCATAGCAAGACGGTTGACGGTGTTGAGGGGTTGTATCACCAGGACCAGCAATTCTCTCCTTACTGCGCCACCTCCTGCTGGGTACTTCCACCACCGTCTCGTCCTATGGCATTATCGGCAGTTCCTGGGGGCGGTGTTGGTAGTGGGACAAGTGGCAGGTACTTTACGGAATCCCAGTAGTAGGGAGTGTGGTGGAACGAAGAAAAGGTTTAGGACTAAATTTACACTAAGATAAGATGTTGGAGTTGGCGTAGAGGCTTGGTTGGAGGATTCAAAGCTGGCGTGGAGCAGTTTCTAGTTGAGAAACGACATTTCTTAAGGTTTGGATGCATAATAGCAAGCTCGTCCTTATAAGACACATGAACTTGTCACGTCGTACATGGATATTTACATATTTTAAAATAATAAAATAAAAATATTATAATTAAATTTGTATTTTTTAGGGCTTTATATGCAAGTTTAGATAATTAAAAAAAATGCAGTGGCCGTGGAAGCTTAGCATATCCTGCTTCATACGTACAAAAAAGGGAAAGCAAAACTCCCTAATAGAAAAAAAATACAATTCTTCGATCTCCAAACATCGATAGGCAGTAGTGACTACTCAAAAGAACTTTTCCCAAAATAAAATAGCATGAAACTGGAAGAAGAAAGGAAAAGCTGCTCACTAAGTAGCCCAAGAGTATGATGAATCGGCTACCAATCAAAAGGGACTTAATAAAAGCTTCCACAGCCTTAACTTACTTATACTGACCCTAACACAGACTGCCACTCTCTCTCTCTAGATCTGTGGCTTGTGTGTGTGCATGTATATATATACACACACACACTTACTGCAGAATTCCTACTTGTGTAGGAGCCTGGATCTGTACTATCACTAGCAGCCACCCCACTGACCCACACATACCTCTTACAACTACACACTCAGACACTCACCAGTGTGTCTGTTCTTTATACTTTTGCTTTGTAGGAAGCTATCTTTTTCACGTTTTGCAATGCCATACCCTTTAAGGGTTTGCTTGACTCCCATAAACGGTGTTGCAGAGATGCTCTTCCTTGTTTTTCAGCACATTAAAAGATGTATTCTAGTTCAAGAAGAGAAAGCCTCACTCTGCCTATCTCCTAACAAAAACAATCTTTACATATTGCTAGGGTTTCGACTTTCGAGCTTTATAGTAAAACCTCATTCTTTTCCAGGCTTTATACAATGCAGCAGCAGCTCTTGCTCAACAAGATTTCACCTTCATTATTCATATGCGAGCATTCTAGCATTTTCCGTTATGACTACTTTAAGGAATTCAAGCCAAATCCAAAATATTATTTGTGACGACAGAAAACACATGTAACCTGAGTTAAGGCTGTTAATCATGCAACGGTGGCAAGTACTACAGCTATACTAGTTAGATAGTTGTACTTTCCCAATTAATGAAGAAGTCGTATCAATCTGTAACATTGACGAGAAGAATCTTAAAAGCAATTTGTACATTTTTTCCTCTCCTGAACAGATATTAAACGTTATCAATGCCTTTATATAAACCAACAGAATGATTCTGCTGAATTAAAAGATGTCGGGATTAATGTCTACTCTACTGTTCCTTTAAACTCGAGTTTGATATTAATAATATGACATGAATAACCATTGGTGACATCAAGATTAAAATTTCCATGAATGTTTTTGTACAGCTAAATACTATACTCACTGATACAACAACCTTGCAGCACTTAGGTCCGAAGTATTGCATGTTTACTTTGAGAAATTTGTGAAAGCTACCTATTCAATGGCCTACAGAAACCTGAATGCAATTTAACGTCTGATAAGTACCTAAATTCAATACATGAGATAGATGAGACGGAACCCACGATCTGGAATCGATCATGGATAAATTGATGGTGGGAGCTGTAAAACAAAGCAGTAACTGACAATTTTGGAGAGAGACATTACCATAACCCAGAACATATTTCACTATAGTGGAAAGGCCAGTACGATATATCAAGACAAAAACAAACTAAAAAAAGTTGGGTTTGAATTTAGGTAGCCACACGAATCACTAAGAAAAAGAACACAACCAAAGTAGATATGTTTCTTTGAATCTAAAAAGAAAGCTTGAGGGACAAATCAACAAAATTAGAAGCATTAGATGCATTAGTACCCACTGCAACTGAAGCTTCCATGTCCTTGGAACAAGTGCTTTTATGATCACTACTTTTTCCTGGAAAAAACTCGTACTCCACTATAACTCTTCCATTTGCTGAATTTCCCTTCCGATGAACTGCCACGACCTCCATGCCCTACAAATTAATGAACCCACTTTCAGAATCACAATCTATAAAAAACATCAAGAGGAAAACTAATGTCACGTCAATTTCTAGACAATGGAATTATACAATAATTAACATGTAATCAACCAGGTTTCTTATGCATGAAGGATATATTTTATTTTGTTTCTTTTTACCACGTTGAGATTGTTATTGGCATACAAGTCTTTCTTTGTGGCTCTTAAGCTGAATTCATCATTGTAATCATCTGATCGAAACTTAGGAAATCGGAACCCTAGAAATTAGGTGATACTGATACCTCACACCCCTATGTCTTCTTTCTCTATATACAATATGCTCCCCATCAAATTTCTTCTTCTGGGATACAATCAAGTAATCATCTTGTGAAAGACAATACAAGTAAAAGATGGGGAAAAAATGAACTCTTCAAAATAAGTTTCCCATCCTTTTTCCTTGCGTTTTCTTTAAATCCAAGCAACACGGTTAATCTCGGACGTTGCTCAAAACCAAAAAGTAAAAATCAGACTAACAAGGTTAAATTTAATGAAACGAAACAAAGGGTATAAATATAATAATAAACTTCGGTGTTATTTCAAAAGCCAAATAGAAAAAGCACCAGATGTCTAGGACTCACTTGTAGCAATATTAGAAAATTAAGAAACCATTCATCTAATGCAAACCTTATAGCAAATATCACATCGAGTATGAGCACACTGCTGTGTGATGATCTTTGGCATTGAAGAGAGCTCTTTCGAGGTCTCAAAAACAGCCGAAGCAGAATTACTACTACTCAACCCAAGCTGAACCGGAGCTCCAACCAAATATGGATTCGCAAAGAACTGATGACCCACTCCAAAACTGTCCGACCCATTGCTGATAACCGAACCATACTGCACAGGAATGCGATTAACCTTAAGTGGGTCATCCACAGGCAGCTGAAGGTGGCTGAGGGAGTCCATTTGGTTGGCTTCAATCATCGTCTTTCTCCATTCTTGTAGCCTTAAACGCTCGAGTTGAGCCACACCCATGCCTCTTTGGGGAGGATGTTTCTTGCGAGGTGGGCATTTGCTGGGTTTTCTTCCTCGGGTACTACTATTTACGGGTCTAGGTTGATGAAAGGATTCGGTCTTAGTGGGTTCTTGGAGAAGAATAGAAATGGGTGTAGCCATTGACGAGAGTATCTTGAGACAAAACAAACAAACCCGCTAGTGTTTGTAACCTAAGACAAGAGAGAGATGAAGAAGATGGTATAATGATACTGGTAAAAGACTTTTTGTGAGAAAGAAAGATGACAAAAGAATGGCTAAACGAGAGGTGTGGGGTTTAAGGTAAGAGAAGTGATGAAGTGGAAAAAAAGAACATGGGTTTTTTGCTATTCTCTTCACCCATTCATCTATTTCCAGATGCTATTATATATCATGATCATATGGTCTTTCTTATTTGTAGAACATCTAATTATGATGGCCTGGACATAGTCATTGGTCAAATGGTAATGCCAATACCTAACTCCTGTTACCATGATCAGGAAGAAGAGGAGGAGCTAAACCTAAAACCACTCATAAGTTAATGCTCCTCAGCTTTATTTACTTCTTACTACCAGCTTCAAAGGTTATAGAGACACGCGTTTTTTACATTGGGCCCACTTACACGTGTCAAGACGTCGGACGATTTAGCCAATTGTACTAGACAAGGTCGGAGATGTGGGGTATTGTCCTCTGGGAAACATGTTCTAAAAAGCAGGCAGGTGGGGTAGTACTAGTAAGAGGCACGGCGTCAGTTTTGTCGGAAACGGCAAAATATCATTGGTTTTGTTTATATGTAGTTTTGTCACTAAGGAAACAAAAACGAAATGGTTTTTGATGCATGGAAGTAAATCTTTCCGTCTGCACTTCAATGGTCATGATCTTCCTGATAATAGGGTTCTCTTCTCATGTATTTTGTGGGTCATCAGCAGATGTGATCGAGTGAGCTTAGTCTTAGTGAACTAGCACGTATAGCAGCCTCTGGCATCTGGGCAATCATAGAGAGTGAGATCTGGTCGCTGAAATTAGTATACATGAAGCTGCCCTAGCTACCATTATAGGCCAATAGCTTGCAATCATATCTTCTTCATATATGGAATCATGAAATGCTGTGTCCATGTGGTAGCATCTAGCTCTTTTATTGGGCTTTAAAGGATTGTCAATGTGATTAAGCTGTAATTACTTCATGCAGTTAACTAATGTTAATTTGTGTTCGTATTATATTAGCCAATTAAGGAAATGGTTTTCAGGAAAATTTCCTTTGAACCTGTACATATTTAAAGGAAAATGTAAACAAATCCTTGAGATCTCTATCACATGAAAGCTTTCCCTTGTGGGTTAGTCTAAGGCATCAAAAAGGTTGTCTCTCCCAAGTCAAAGTATTTTTGGATGTAAAGAGCTAATCTGCCATATCCCAATGAGAAACTTTTTGATGGGCATGGCTACCCACAAACACAAAGACCACATTAAACAAACAAGCTGCTTTCACATTTCATGAAAATACCACTCACAAAATCCATAAGAACGTCTACTTTCCTTGTCCACGTTGATGGAGAACACACAACTTCCACAAGCAGTCAAGCACCCAATACAAGTGATCTCAAAAAATCAAAGAGATTAGTTCCACCACACAAGCATAGACATAGACAAAGACATAAACCATATGGTGTTGTATGGAGCAGAAGAAAGAAAGCACACATCCCATCCCCCAAGAAATTGCACAAGTGCTTGATGGCTTCTTTCTTGCTGGAGATCCATCCCAAACCGCGTGACCAACCAAACGAGTGTCGATGTGTGAAAGATCTCTGATCTCACGAATATTGTTGGACTAGGGTGTACGGATTCACGCCGTCCTCATAAGTAAGCCAGCATTCCACGCAAGCACATGAATAGACTCCAAGACCTTGATTCGTTTTTATCTAAACGGTAACTAAGGCCAATGGATTGAGGGACGTGGGACTAAATATCATTTGGTTTCCGGGGTTCATGCCACGTGGCGATTGGTCCCCGCTTCATGATGTTGGATCTGATGATGGTGAAATGTATAGGGTACCACAGGGAGATGTTTGCTTAGTGTAGAATAGCATATATAGGATGCATGTTTTTACAGTAGGCGGCTGGGAGAGAAAGTGGGAACAAGGAGATTTGGCACGTGTGAGATGAGATGGCACGTGGGAAGATGCTGGGTTTGGGCAGACATGGTGGATTCTTGGTTTCTGAGAAGCAGATTGTGCCCTGCATGGAATTGGCATTAGGGATTTGTTGGTCTTTAATGTTTTTTTGTGTATAATCAATCATAGTCTATGTGGGGATCCGGCTTTGGTGTGAGTGTAACCATGAGGGAGGGGACCACATTGCACTTGTTTACCATACAACTCATGCTCTTTCCATTAGAATAAAAGATGATCAAACCAAACTCATGATTAATTAGCTGGCATGCTAATCACTTATCTTTTCTGAGATTATCATTAATCAATCATCAATACGAAAGTAGACGAATGCAGTGAATAATCTTATCTTAAAGCATATAAAGTGAAATGGGAGAAGGAAGAGCGAGTAGAGGGAGGTTGGTTTTGTGAGAGTTAGTTTTGGCTTTATGCAACTTGGTAAGAGATCCAACTATTTTGTAACAAAATCACCCCAAGATCCATCCTATCCTTGTCCTCACAACACTTGCATACCATAAAAAGCAAGGAGTAAGGACCACATCAGATGCTTATGTAATTATTTGGATCTCATTCTCAATCTCAACTGAGATTTCCTCTCTCAGTTTTACCACATTGCCCTAACTTGACCATTTTGTCCACAACTGAACATCCTAGTACATATCTTGGTGTAAGATTTTATGGAGGGACAAAACAAAATCGAATACGAGGGGCACTGCAGATGTTGGGGATCATAAAATCCTGGCCGTTCAAGAAGGACAAATCTGTGCATCCAGTATTTGGTATTCTCTGGCATTTATGTACAGTTTGAGTTATTTTTTGAAGATGAGAAGGCCACTAACATTAGTTCAATTTTGCTTGGTACCTCATAAAAGAATAGACAATACAAGCAAAATGTGTCTGGAGAGACGCATCCTAACGGCACCCACCACATCTATTACGACTAACGGGTCTAGTCCATTATCCTGGAATCAAGACGATTTGATCCAATACTTCCGGATTACTGTTTCTCTTTTCTGTTAAAAGTCTTGAACTTGGAGAGAGATTATAGCCATCTGTATAAAATAAGTTGATGAAGAGAAGTGGAGTACATTTTGATACAGAATCTGTCGGAGTAACCGATCAATTGTCTTCCTTCCATTCTCACCTAATACGTAGGCATTTGTTCCTAAGCTAAGACCAACAATTTTGAATCCCAAAATTATTAGCAAGGGGACCTCCTTTTGCAATTAAAAAGAAAACAATATAATATTGACAAAAAATAATATCAATTTACAACATGAGCTTCTGTCATTATTCACTCGACGTATTCATATGCTACACTAACAGGAAGTTTGAATGATGCACATAGCATCCACTTTCCAGGTGCAACAAGACGTACCCTGCGCATTTCTACACAAACTGCCACCTCCTTTAATGCAATTCTTACCCGCTGTGCGTAAATTTTTCAAGAATCACAAGAAAAGACATCAGATGCTGCATGAAGGAAGATATATGCCACGAATATGTATATGAAACCAACCACATATTTAGAATGGAAATTTCAAACCTCATGAAAGTCGAACTCTGGATCTTCAGCTTTTGAGAATCCATAAACATGGATCGTTGGCAACTTATATTCTCTAGTCTTGGGCGCGTCTCCAAATATTCCCCTAAAAGCACCTTTCAACATAGGCAAAAACATTTAGTTGTGGATACAAATATTCAAGCCTAATCAATCTGAAATTTCATCAGTTTAAAAGTATATGTCCTGTTCAGTTATGGGTTCATGATAATGAAACTATGGCGGAAGGACATTTTTCTTGGTAAGAAATGAAAAGAAATATTTCGGTGTTTCATAGACCTTGTCTATGCGAGTTTCGCCCATGAAAAGCAGTCAAAATCACGCCAGGCACACACTAAACTTGATATTGCCGGATAAGAAAAATGGCTGTAGTTGACTAATGAATGACCCAGACGTTTCACTCCCCATGCAAGCAGGCATTTGAACATAACAGGTGCAATTATTACGTATCAATATCCCCCTAGCCAAATTTGATAAAATTCACAAGATCAGTTTGAAGAGTTGAAACTAAGCTTACAAATCAGAAAGAATTCCAAGAAATTGTTGCCAGATGAAGTAACCTAAGCATGTCCACTACCCCCAAGACCACAGCCTCAAGAGGAATATTGAAGGTAAACTTCAGTTAAGTCGACATATTATTCAATGAATCAAGCAACTTCTTACAATCTCATCTGTGTCCAAGGACAACAATGTATGATAACATACCGAGATATTCCACAGCATCATTTGGCAGATTCATAACCACCTGTGTGATAGAATGAGCTTTTTCACTTGTAAACATAGCATTGATGAACCTCCTTCCATCCATGTTAAAGACCTAGACAGTGACAAGCAAGATTCTCAATATGAAGCTTGACACTAAAGAATTACGTGTGGCAGACTACCCAGCAACTTATTATCTGTGTAATTCCTAAATGTTCCTGTGTTTGATGAATATGAATAACAGAAAATTTATACAGTGAGATTGATGGCATTGTCTGACAACAAAAAAAAGTGACTTAATTAAGTTGACCAAGTCCCAGCATTGTCAGCAGAATTTGTATTAGAAATATAAAATATAACTATACTTTCATTACAATTCCTCACATATCAAAAAAATTGAAAAGGGAAGTGTCTGCTTCTAAAAAGTTCATGGTAATATGTTAGAACCTATAGGGGAGAGGATGACTTAGACAATGAGAGGGACAATAGGAGAAGGAATGTACCGGTAGTGTAGG
>JANZLX010000213.1:41323491-41371377 GCA_025531955.1 Erythroxylum orinocense
TTATCACCTTCTGAGGAGCAGCCATTGCTCTAGTTAGGAGCAGCTATTGCTCTGGTTAGGAAGGAATACTTGATTCCTATACTGTGGCGACATATATACATCACTATTATACTACAATAATATAGTACGATTCCAGTATTCTGGAGTTAGGTTCCTAACATAATAGGTCTCAAGTTAATGTTTTCTGTCTTTATGGCTATTTTGGATCTTCATAATAGAAGGATGAATAGAGATGCACAACACCAAAATGAACTATTAACTGGAAAGTCAGTTATACCCTGATCTTTCTCTCAAGCTTGTTGAGAACACTATTTCTCTCCAGATAATCAACTGCATGGGGGTTCAAATCATTGGCATATACGCGCTTGACTATCTTTGCAGCAGATATAGCTATTGGACCGACCCCAGAAAAGACATCACCTGTCAATTTGCATAAATGATCAGCAAACACAAGTAAACAATGATTTTATCTTGTGCAGAAATTTAACAGAAACAAAAGTTGATAAAACAGAAGTACATTGCATAAGTACAGAACAAGAGACCAACAACGTTCTAAACTAAAAACCAAAGAAAACATGACAAACAGAGAAAATTAGAACAGTAAAACCCACTAATAACAGCTATGTCTTCAAAGCAGAAGAAAGGAAATTCTGTGGTAGTAATCCTGTCACAAGGGCAATCTTCATTTGTTTTCCTACCAACTTTGTTTCTATCACACTTCAAAATAGTGCTGCTATTAAGTTTGATAGAACTGTCAAACTTTATCAATGGTCAAAATGAGAGCCTACAAACTCATAGTTCTAAGCAGATATTTCAACAATTCAGCAGGTATGTAAACTAAAATTATGAAAAGACTCGAACATACAAACAACATCATCTCTAGTAAAGCCATTGAGCAGTCTTTGTCTTTCAGTTACAAGCCTCGAGTTCCAATACCTGCATAAAAAATGAAATTCTTGATGCTACTAGCACATAAACTCCCTCTGATATGGTTCCCTGAACAATATTTATGTAATAAAACGAGATGGGAGATGCACCAATGCTTCCACCAGTATGATAGATGAAACACTTAAGGATTTAGTAACCACAAATTATTGAGAGGCGGAGAGAAGAAACAATTACAAAAAAAAGAAATCTTTAGATGACCACAAGAGAATTTAACAAAGTGATTTAAGAATCTCATGATGAAATTGGTAGCTTCATTTTGGAGATTAAAGGAAGGGAGGTTTCAGATTCAGGAGATAATTGCCTATTGAGGCCCTCAACTCTCCGGAGGATGTTATAGAAGAGTAAATGCTTAATTCAGAAATCTAATGAATTGCTCATGGAGCCACCATCGCGCATTAATACCTGTGGCATGATGAGGTTATGTTCAAAACATGGAATCCAAAGGGCATGAGATGTTAAAATGTTTGATATCATAATGCAAAGGACAGATTATGAGACTTCAGACAAATTAAAAGAACCTTGTTCTCAAACAGCATGAGACAACAGACATGTAAATTTTGAGTCAATCTCAATGAATTTGTTGGAAAAGTGTACGTACACTGTAGCTAAATCAACATTAAATCGTAGTCCATTCTCAACAACCATGGTAACAAGAGAGTGATTTCCAGCTAAAACCTCAAGTTGCATTGTTCTGTAATCATTATGTATGGCATCAATCTTGTTAACAACTGTCTGTATCTTTGGTTTATGTTTATCCAGAACAACCTGTAATAGAATAGTCGTAACATTACAAAAACTTAATAAGAGATTATTTATTCCTTCATTCGTGTTTTCATAAGAAGCACCTTTGCTATGAGCTTCTTGTAAGGCAGATGCTCGTCTCTCAAATTCAGGTGAGCAATATGCCCAACTGTCTCAAAAGCTGACGGGACAATCATATCTTTTGGTAACAAAGTCTCCAAGACCTGTAAAGATGATTAAATATTAGAGATCCAGTTGTCTGGCAACCCCTAGTGCAGCAAGCTCCATTGCTTTACAGTTGAGAGTGATCAGTAACCTTCTCAACAGCTTATTTAACTAAAGAGTGTTATGGAAAAGAGACCTTCTGGAAAGTTAAAGACTTTTAAAGTAAATTTGTTTAAAGAGCAACGGTAAACTATCAGCTTGAAGCGCACTCAACATAAGTTTTATTCCTCAAGCTTGGTTTGACTCAACTAGCTCTTTAGAAAAGTCGATGCATGACCAGATCAGAATCTTAAGTTTGAATAATTGGCATCATAATACCAAAAGCTTAAATGAAAATAAGCAGCATGCATGACATTGATGACCATCATGACAGATTATACATCAAGACTGTTAAAGAGCGTATCAAATTTACAAGGGGCAGTTTTTCCTATTTTACTTTTCCCTTTATGAGAGCCAGTAAATTACTTGAACGACTTAAGAAAAATGATTGATATCTTTGGCCTACGTAGATAAAACTTAACAAACAAAAACAGAGTGAGTATGCACATAAAAGAACGCAAGGGTATGTCTACCTCATTCATCTGCCAGTATTCATAAAACAAAGTCAACTTGCATTTAACGAGCTCAAAGGTCGATGTCGAGTTGTCCTTCATTGCTTCCTCAAATGCAACCTGAAGGGTACAATATCAGATGTAATCTCCAGACGCACAAGCATATAATATAATGAAACCTATTATATCAATAAATTTACACAACAAATCACAGTAGAAAGCATTACATGATTCAGCAAGTGTACCCTAGCAACTAGTTGCACAACAAATGCAAGAATTCAAGCAACTTTTACCTAGGTAGCTACGCCTTTGTTACACCCAGCTCTGATCAGTTCAACAAGAAACTAACAAGCAAGTGAATTACAATCAAGGCCTTGATGTTGCGTATATATTTAATCTTGGCAAAGACAATTGCAATCAGTTCCCACACATTAAGGCAAAAAAATTACTCGAGCATGACAAATATAATTCCCCACACAATTGGAGATAGTACCAAACTCAGACCTTCATTAGTGAAACAATAACTCAGGATTGACAAATAAAATTCCCCAGACACTTGGACGTAAAGCCAAACTCAGACCTTCATCGTTTAAATATTTGACCACAAACAATCTTCCATAGATGACATGCATTAGTTAATCAATTCTTATAATGGAGCTTAAAGCTGAATGTTAGTATCCAACTGTCGAAGCCATAACAAATACAACATGAGATCTTGTAAGACTATGAGTCAGTAAACAACATTATTACATAAAATAATTGTCCACCTACTAAATTTCAAGATGATATGCAACAGTATGCCAATACAGGACACTCACGCAATGTTGAATAAAGTATAAGAATAGAGGTCCACCATCATGTAAAATACTTCAGAAAAATGTTTAATATGTAGGTAGAACTGTCATTCCCTGCCATCTAAGACAGCATTCTTATCATTTTCATGGCGCATTTCGTTCAAGCTAGGAACAAGAAGTTTCAGAGTTCTCCATATTCAGTGTCAAACTTCATTCTTGCCAAAACAGATAAAAGAGATGAGCATCTATGGCCTCCATCCCTTGATCTAGTAAAATACATTTTTCTTGAAATCACTCCACAGCGACACTTACCTTTAATCTAATATCAAGGCAAAAGAGTAACAAAATATACATGAATAATCTTAAGCTTTTATTTTAAGCTTTCCGAAGAATATCTAAAAAAGGCAACTATAACAATTATCATTGTACGACATCTCAGAAAAACAAACAATGTATACAGGAAAAAGCGTTCAAATTCAAGTCACAATAAAGAAAATCAACTCATAAAGCATCAAATAAACCCTTTTGCAACTTTACTTCACATTGGTCACTAAACATATTATCAATAATGACAAGAAAATACATACACATGAATAGCACAGTCAAGGACTCAGATATATCAGATTAGCCACCTTGATAGCCCGAGGTAACTCCTCCATTCTTTTCCCTGCATACCTTTCATCCAAAAGCAACAATCTTGTAGACCCCTTCCATTTCCATTTCCCCTTAAACTCATCCCCCAACAAACCCTTCCAATTCTCTCCTTCCTCCTCTTCCTCAACAACCTCCACCACGGCAAACTCATTCTTTCGAATCCTCTCAATCCCCTCACTACCCCCATTTCCATTCTCCTCCTTCCTCTTCTTTTTCCTTTTCGGCCTCGAAATCTTAGCCAAGTTTCTGAATTTAACATATCCTTTTGAATTAAACTCCTTTGCCAATTTTTCCCTATACAAAACAAGGCTTAAACTTTCACCATCTCCCTCTTCTTTGCCATAAGTCCTCGGGTCCAGCACAACAAGGTCTCCATGCTCCGCTTCCCCATCTTCTATTTTCCTCGAGTCTCCAAGTAAAGAAACAAACTCTTCTCCAACTTCATCCCCAGGAACTCTAGCAATATTACGAATCCTAGGCCAATTCAATAAATGCCCACGAAGCCTATTTTCTAAAGCAAAGCAATCCTTCGCAGGAACTCGAAGAGCAGCAATGTCAAACTCCCGAGTAAATTCCTCCTCGGCAATTGCTTTCTCCTCTTCAGCCCCGTCTTCCTTGCATTGGTCCAGCAGTTTTCGATCAGCTGTTTTCTCAAAATCATATGGGTATTGAGACGGTATTTTGCCCTTCCAAAGAGAGGGACCGTAAGGGAAAGTTTGACAAGTAAATGCATGAGCAGCTATGCATAACTGAGAAACAAAAGTAAGGTCAGAACGAGAGGGTTGAAGAGAAACTAAGAGGGTTGGACAGAAGCTAGTGAAAGGGAGAGAGATGGGTCGAAAAAACAACTTGGCCGCCATCGATGCACTGGTTGATTACTGTTGGATAGCGCGAAGATGGAAATCCGTGTTAGACATTTTCACGGTTCTCTAAGGTGAAGGTTTTTAGAACTAAAATTTTTAATGTAATAAAACAGAACGAGATAATTTATAATGGAATGGGACGTAAAATAATTGTAATATTAAAATTTTATTATTTAAGAGGGATGAAATAATTTATAGTATAATAAAGAAAATTTTGTTTAAATGAAAAGTTTATATCGTGATATTGTGTAAAATTATTTGTTATTTTATATTTTATTTTAAATTTTTCAAATCCTAAATTTTTAATTTTTATTGTTTAAATTAAAATAAGATGTAATATAAAACTTTTATCTTCTATCTCTTCCAACTTCGTCTCATTATAAACTCTTTTTTTAATGGATAGAATAATATTATATTCTATTTTATTCTATTAATAAACCTCTAGCTAAATATATTATTAACAAAATATTATTAGACATACTCTTTTTTTTTCAAATTTTAGAATAAGTAATATCTTTATTGATCATATACAATATAACCTACTCGTTGAATAACATATATTTAATCGACTTAACTATGTTCAAATTTTGTTTGATGTCATATATCATTTCATTAAATTGATTTAAGGAAACTTAAAATTATGAATATAAACTTTTTAACTGTAATACAAAATTTTAATTTTTTATTGTTTAATATGATTTACGTATAATTATTTTTTGAAAAAATCAACTAACAAAAATTGGAGAAACTTAATATTTGTTAAACTGAACTCATCACACAAAATTAAGAAGAGACAACTGTAGCCTGCTTTTCTTTTCTGCAAAAACCTGAGTGGCTGTATAGTTGGCAAGTATATACACTTAAAAATCATTTGTCTATCATATTTGGCCTTAGTTTAGTAGCAAATTCCTTTCTAGTAGTCCTTCCGCGATGATCTTCGTTTCAGCGATCTCTTATTAATCAACCCAGGCACATAGTACAGCCATCCTGCTGTGAGTAATGTAGCAGATGCCTTGCCACAGAATGCTAGTGCCAAGAGACATACAATAACCAAGTACATACCAACATTAGAACTTTTACTACCTTCTCTTTTATCTTGAAATTTTTTATCCTGCTTTGGCTTTGATAAAACCGGATTCAATGGATTTTTCTTCGAATGTGACGACGCAGGTGAAGTCTCTGTAGAAGACTTGCTAGTGTTAGTTCCATCAAATTTCTTGGAAACTTCTACGAGGATTACGTTTGTGGGATTCTTTGCCACAACTTGGTTTGCAACTCGTTTCGATAGGCTCCTGTTTGAATGGAACAACTTTTTTAAGGCTTTTGATCGCTTAATCTTCTTGGCCTGCAATAGACGGAAAGTACTCGGCAAATCAGTACGCCATGGAAAAACATACTAAAAGGAAGTTCATCCATTCCCATGCGAAACTTCCTTAGATGGTGAAGAGAAAGAAGCAACAGCACTTCTAGTACATTGAACAGAACGAGGAAAAGTGAAAAAAAATTAGCGATGAAGAAGAAGAAGCGGAGGAAGGATTAATGACCAAGAGAAGAAGAGGAGGAAGATAAAAACCAGTAATTATCACTGGATAATTATCATCAATACACAAAAACCATAGGGGAAGTACAAGTTGGATACTAAACCATCAAAAACAGAGGAACAATTAGGTATCCTAATCAGATATCAGAAAAAAGATATCTTTTTCTAACCTAAAAATCTTTGTAATATATGGAAATTGATTGATCATTTTGATGAAGAAAAGCACATGCAGCGCGTATTAATCAAGACAGAGTTAAGAAAGAAGCCACGTACTAACCAATGAGGTCTCGAACAGGACAGCCTTCAGAACACTTTTGAAACTCTGTTGATTTCTCTTCTTCTGTCTGAAGGCCGACTCTTTATTTGGTAAGTCGTGAAACAAACTAGGAATAAGCCCTTCACCTTTACCTTCAATCATAGCATTCTTCAAACCAGACTTTTTTACAAGTACATCCCCGCCACATTTCTCAGTTGCCACATCCACCGGTCTACTACAACACGCAAAGAACATGTAAAGGGTCTGCTTGCTGCCAGTTCCTTCCTTGTTCATAGAACAAACGTTGTTGGTCTTGTCCAAGTGCATGGAGTGGAGACGTTTGTATATATGTATAGCCTATATATGAAACAGAAAGGTACTATGGCAGGCAGGACGTATGTGGCGGTTGAAGCCTAGTGACTTAAGGGGGTGGGTGTTTGTGTTGTGTCTGAAACTTTATTGTTTTGGATTGAGTTTATTTATGGGGTTGCGTCTTTTGGAGTGGTTTTCCAATACGCGTTAGATACCGCTCTTTGTAGGCTTCACCAAATGTATGTATTTTCATGTATTACATTTACATAGCAGTATATAATATTGAATTATACACATTTTTTTGCGGAAAAGGAGAGGTAGCCTTGGTTGTATCTATCAATCACCTCACCTCCCAATTTGGAAATGATTTTAAGGTGAAAGATCCAACAAGCGTTATGTGTTGGTCATTTATTTCTGTCGCTTGGGAAACAAGTTGATCATTTTCAATAAAAGCCATTTGGAAAAGCAAAGCAACCAAGATAGTTTGACCGCAAAAGTTCATGTCCATTACTTCAAACCTGAAAGCATTGTTGTACTTTAAACAATTACCACTCCAATACCGTTGCGTTCAAGTTCTATTCTATGCTTTAAATTTTGAGAAAAGATTAGCCTAAACAAACGAAACAAAAGGATTTGTGTTTGCGGAATTCTCATGTCGCTGTCGTATCGTATGAATTTCGAATGGCACGGCATGCATTCCTTGTTTTAAGAGTTGATTTATTCAATATAAAATTTTCGGTAAAAGAGAGGATTCGATTCTCTGTACAGTACTCAACGTTTCAACTCACGGAACAGCGTTGGAGCATGATATTAGGAAGTATTTTGAAACGCATTGGTCATTAAATTAGTGGCCTTATTGGTTATCGGTCCGGTTCAATCACCGGTTGAACCGGTGTGATGTAATAATTATGTGATAATTATATTTAATTATATATAATATTTAAAAATATAAAAAATAAAAAAATTGTCAGACTGGACCGATCCGACCGATCAATTGACCGGTTCAGACTGGGTCAATTTATAGCCGATTTTGAAAGATAAACTGGACCGAACTATCGACTGGTTACCGGTCAAATCGGCCGGTCCGATTCGGGTTTAAAAACAGAGATATTAAGTATAGATAATCCGATACCGTAAAAGAGAAATTCTCTGACACGTATTTAATTATTATAAAATATTTTAAGACAATTTTTATCGAAATTTGATCTTAATATCAATTCAAAAATCATACATATTAATATTATTTAATTTTCAAATACAAAGTAGTGAGTTATCATAACTTGATAAAATTCAATAAAAAAATATTAAAATGTTTTAATAATTTTTTAGTATTTTTAATGTCATAAAAGGCCTTTACGTAAATTTTACCAATATAATTATAATTTTTAAAAAGGAATTAAATCAAAAAAGAAAATTTGGATTCTATTTTAAATTTTAAATCTTTTAATATTATTGGAGAATCTTTTTTATTTCTAATTACATTCTACAATCTTAAAAAATATAACTTCATAGTACTACAAAATGTATTTTCTATTAAAAACAATTTACAAGGTAAAAAAACGGAAACCAATTGTTTTCTTCTTTTGTCAAGTCATATTTTTTTCATTAAAATTAATACTTTGTAATGTTAAGTTATTTTTTAAAAATTATTAAAATTTAATTTTAAAAGTTTATTTTTGATACTAATATTAAAAAATTAAACCAGGTTGGTATTAACTGAGTATAAAATTCGTCTTTATTACTTTTAAGCTTTTTAGACCTCAATTAGTGACTAGTAATAAATAAAATGAGTACAGAAAACAAAAATGAGAATAAGAATGACATTTTTTATTATATTTAGTATTTAATAGATTAAAAATGTTAATAATTATGTTAGTATTTCGTGTTAAATATTAGGAATGATAACGAAAAATATTTTGGTTATATTTAGTCATTATATGATTTTTATGTAAATAATTAATCAAAAAATTTTGTATTTTAATGAATAATTAATCAAAATTATTTTTAATGATTTAATAAATTATTAATTTTCAGATAATTTTGAATTATTTTTACAAGAAGAATAAAATTAAAGAAATAAAAATGTTTACTTTATTTAATATAGTATTAATTAAATTAAATTAAATATAAAAGACTATAATATATAATTTTGATAATAATATTCTGATAATGAGTAATAAAATATTTATAGTATTTTGATAGCATCTCACTGACTGTTTACTTGTTATTTTTGATATTTTATTATATTATACTCATGATCCTCTTAAGAATAAAAATACATGACTAATTAAATTTTATCATTTCTTACTTTTTTATTACTAGTTACCAAATAATATGTTATTGTTTTTCTTGATTTCCCTTTTTCATATAAAGGTAAAAAAAAAAGAAAATGATAAAAAATTGCAAGAAATATGAGTTGAGAATATTTAAAAGACATCTCGCCGTCTTTGGGTTACTTTTTATGATCAACCTAGAATTCGGGCATGTGAGGAAAAATTTCTCCCATAATTTACATATGCATTTCTTATCGACATTATAGGTGCAGTTTAAAAAAACTTAGAAAGTGAAATCTCAAGCTACCAAAATGCTAAAAAGTATTGAAATAAGGTTTAAACTAAAGACACAATTTGATTTAGATAAAGGAAAAGTATAAGCCATAAAGAAATTTTGAAATAAAGATGAGTACACGATGCAATGAAAATTGGAAATAATTAAGAAGTGTTTTAGTTATAGTAGTCTAATTGTCTTTTCGTGTGTATTATGTGAGTCTAAAGGTTATCTACTGGTGAATATATATAATCTTCTCAACTTCAACTTCCTGAAACAGATTGGTTGTAACTGCTTAACTTCTAACTCACTTCCCGTATTCTACCTAATTGCGTACACACTATTTTCCCAACTTTAACTGCCTTAAACATTCTTCTTGTCACTGCTCAACTTTCAACCCATTTTTCATTTTGGCCATGTTTAGACTAACTACCTTTAGGCAGTATTGTTTTCAAAACACATGTCAATCATGTATTAACTGTTTGGACTTCTTGAATCCTGAACTTCTCAACTGATCCCTATGTCCAAGAATTATCTATCCAAATGACATTTAGGATTTTTCATATTTAGGCCTTTTCAATTTTGGGCCAAATGGGCTTAATTATATCTAGGCTATCAATATGTCCATGCATATGTTTGGTTGAGCAAACCAAATATATGATATTGAAGACTTTCTAGACTTATAAATTTATCAACATTTGCATGAGCAAACTCCATATCATTAAATTGACCTCCATCCTCGATCAAGAATTCGTCCTTCCTAAAAATTAGCTTGACATTTTCACCCCCTTTTAACTCTTCAGACTTATCCATGGTCTTTTGCATTCAGAATTTAACTTTTGTAGCTACTATAGCTTCTTTCTATGAAAGTCTATTCATTAGGTTGCTCTTCACAACTAATAGCAATTGTAAATCAAACTTTGTTGCGTTAACAATTGTAACCATTAGAAATAGATCTTTATTTATCAATATGGTTTGGTTAACTTTAGAGAACAACAAAATTCCCTTGTTAATTAAATCTTGGATAACAGTTTTAAACCCCCAACATGAATTCGTTGGGTAACTCAACGTATTTTATGCTTTGACAATAAGGTAATGAATTTTTCTTGTAACAAGAAACCAAATATTTCCTATGTTTTGGAGGTGTTAAAGGTTTACTAGTTTTGAGTGGTTGAAGCCTACATTTTCCTTTTAATTTCAGGAGATATATGTTTTGAAGAAGGGCAAACGCAGGCTCCAAAGATATTAACTTTGACCACTACTAAATCACATGAACTTGTCTTTATAACAAAAGTACCCATTGAATTCTTCTCATAATGTCTTTCTTCCTTAAAAAGTTCTTCATATTCGAATAACTTTATTGTCAATTCATAGAAATCATGAAATTTTATATCTTGAAAATTTTTCTGCAATTTAATATTGAGACCCCTTTGAGTTTAATATTAAGACCCCTTTGAGCTAACTTCATATATAAGAATGCAATATGATATTTACTTCTCATCTTGAATTAGGTGATGAAGATGCCAACATTCTCACTACTTTTCAAAGTAACTTTCGACAATTTTGCTATACTAACTTCAGATTCAGTCCAAAAAAATTTGATGATGAAACAATCTCTTTATTTTAGCTTACAAAAGGACATAATTTTTAGGCAACAAAGCATACCAGGAGAAGGTTGTGCCTATTAATGAATTTGGAAACAACCTAAGCTTAAGGTTATTAAGATTTTCATAATTGGTCAATTCTCCACACTAAATGGTGAATCTAACAATATGCTAAATGGTTGATTGGCTATCTTCACTCAAAAACAAATTAGATTCAATAATTCTATAACCATATGAATAAGGATTCTTAAGTTCGATGTGTTATGAATAAGGCCTATATAATTCCAAACAACCAAGCCTCGTTAAACTAGGACTATAGTTCTTGAACAACTTATCTAACATCTTTCATATCAACTTACAATCCTATTTATGGAGAAGTAATAACAGGATGACTGTTTACAGCCATAATATTACCTCCTAAATTGTATTGTGATTTATTAGCTATAGCTTCCACACCATATCCTTGCCTACCTAAAGTTTAGTGTCTAACTAATTGTTAGCTATTTTTACAATTAATGACAAATTTGTCATAAGAACATCTTCTCTTTTATGAGGATAAACATATTGTTCATCCACAGATGAAGCAATTGGGAGGTGATTGTATTCATTAATTTTATCGCATTTGACACAGGATGCCCTCCAAGCTTTAGAGATTTGCTTATCTAAAGAAGGAGAATTCTTCCTAGTGATTCACACTAGAGTAGAAGAAAGTTTATTCACCTTCTTTATCATTATTTTGATCACCTTAATTGTAGACGTTGAGTTGGACTTCAATTATACAATTTCATTTATACAAACAACCTCATTTCATGTTGATGGTTGCAACAATTTTGGACTTTTTTTCCAGTTGGAGAGTTAGTTAAAGGTTGTTGGGAGACAAATGCATAACTCTCTAAATGATCAACCACATGTTAACGACAAGAAATAACTCTTCAAGTTGCAAAAGCAAAAAAATATGAGAAGAAACTAAACGATGAAACAAACACCAAGATTTAACATAAAGACCTCCAATATAGATTAAAAAAATCACTGAACAAATCGATAAATAAATCCACTAAACTCAATAAGAATTTACAGGAAAAGTTGATCACTCACCCCTCACAACAACAAGTTGTCTCCCAAAGTTTCACAATCAACAAACTCTCAAACCAATCCCAAAAACAATCAAACAAGGATAATAATCTAAACCTCTTTGTCTTCTCACTGTTTTTTCTCAATTTTGGACGTTGTGACCGCACTCTCGATTTCATGTTGACCTGGAGCAAGACTCAACTATTTATAGGCACCTTTGGCTTAATAGCTTTAGAATCTTAATTGAACTCAACTAGCTATATTACATCTTATCTTAATCAGATTACATCACATTATCGAACAAGATGACATCCTCATCTAAACAGAACTCTATTTGATAAGATTTATCTACATCCTAACTAACAAGATAAGAGATTACATCTATCCAGGAATGATACATCCATATTCACGAAGATCTCCACTATCTTCAGATGATCCTCCCACACAATCTTTTATCTTTTAGAGGTAATGTCTTTCTACTGTGATCTTATCTATCACATCATCCAAGATCTCAAAATAGGGTTGGACACTCAACAATCTCTCCCTTCAGCCCAAATATTGTGAAGACATGTTATTCTCCATCATCTACTTGAGATTCATCCCAACAAGTTTACTACAAAGCTCATGTTTGTTTCCGGGAACCATTTTAATAAGCATACCAGCACCATTCAAATTTGTATGAACCTTCTTCAACATTAATTATTACTCTTCTATCATGGACCTCAACCAATGATATCGGACATCTTCATAAAATGCAAACTCTTGCACATCCTCAGGCTCTCCCTCAATAGTAAGTAACAAGTACTCATAACTTAGATATCTTCTAAAAGGCCTTTTCTCCCTTGTTGACTTTTAAAGCTGTGTTTCATCAACTGTTGTATCTCATTGTCCCCCTACTTATTATGCTTAATAGAGTCATAGACATTTGAATGCACCATCTCTAATAACTTTAACTTCCTTGCAGATCTTCTCATGAAAGAGACTTTATATGTTGAGAGTTCTTAACTGGGATAAGGGATTTACTAGCCATCAACTTTAATCATTTCTCAATGATGTGCTCAATCATCGATTCCATATATTTGGTGAAGTTTCCTCTTTGACTATGTATAGTTCTCCACCACCATATACCTTTAAATGTGTCTTATAGAGTGAGTAACATAACTCTCCTTGGGTTGTTATCATTGTGCCTTTCGATAGTTTCCACTTCCTGTCTCCAAAAGTGTGGTGAAATCCTCCTTAATTTTATAAATTTGTCGATAACAAATTCAGTCTTAGATCGGGGATGTGTTGTACATCTTTCAAGGTTAATAAGCATTTGATGTTTATCTGAACTCAGATATCACCTGCACCGATTATCTTAGCAAAACTTTGGTTTCTCATCTTGATGCTCCCAAAATCTCTACTCTTGTAGCTTGAGAAGTATTCATTCTTTGGAACACAATAATAAGATGCTCGCATGTCGATTAGCCATTTTGAACCAACATTGCTAACATGGAAGCATTCACTAGTTGAGAAACTAGTGACACCTCATCATCCATACTTAAAGTAGTTGCAACTATAATCTTATCATCATCATCGTCATTCTTATGAGCTTCCTTTTGTTGGTCTCTCTTCCAATTATAGCAAAACCCCTTAATGTGTCCTAGTTTGTCAAAATAGTGGCACGTCTTCACATCTTTGTCACCTTAGAACTTTGAATTATTTTTAGACTTACTATGACCATTAGGACCCTACTCTTGTTGCTTCCCTTACTTTTTGTCACAAAAGCCTACACATTGTCAGCTTCAATCTCCTTTATTTGATTTCTTCATTAAACGTACTTTTTTTAATTACATCCAAAGAAAACATACCTTCAGGAGCTGAGTTGCTAATAATCATCGGTAGCATTTCCCAACTATCCGATAACAAACTCAACTGGAAAAAGCTTGTAACTCATCATCAAGAATGATCTTCATAATTGTAAGCTTATTGATTAAGTCCTAGAAATCACTTAAATGCTCTGAAATTGATTTTCTAGCCTTCAACTTCAAATTCACAAGCCTTTTAATCAAAGAGTCCTTGTTACGAGCAATCGTCCTTTCATATAAACTTTCTAGTTTCTTCCATAACTCAAAAGTATCTATTTCTTAAGACACATGGTTGAATATGTTGATATCAATCAATTGTCTGATAATGTCCAGAGTTTTATGCTTCATCTTTTCCCATTTTTCGCTTGACTTCTTTTCAGGTTTTCAAAGAACATCATCCTTCACCCCTCTGTTCACATCAATAGGATCAAAGAGATCCTCGAATACAAAAGATCCTCCATCATAGGCCTCCAAATTAAGTAACTTGATAATGTTAACTTGACCATAAAGCTACTTCCACCTTCTATTAGAATGACTCTGATACCACTTGTTGGAAGACAAATACACAATTCTCTAAAAGATCAACGAAATATTAACAATAAGAAATAACTTTTCAATTTGTAGCAATAGAAAAATATGAGAAAAAACTAAATGATAACACAAACTCCAAGATTTAATATAGAAAACCCTCCAATGTAGAGGAAAAAATTATGAGACAAACTGACAAATAAATCCACTAAACTCAATAAGGATTTACATGTAAAAAAAAATTGATCTCTCACCCATTATAACAATCAGTTGTCTCACAAAGTTTCAGGATTGAAACCAAAGTTGATATCACAATCAACAAATCCTTAAATCAATCCCAAAAACAACCAAACAAGGATGTGAATCTAACCCTCATTGCCATCTCACTATTTTTCTTACTTTTAGACATTGTGATCGCACTCTCTATCTCTTGTTCACTTGGACCAAGACTTAATTATTTATAGGCACCTCTGGCTTGATAGCTTTCGAATCTTAACTGAACTTAACTAATTAGATCACATCTTATCCTAATTAGATTACTTCCATTATCCAATAAGATGACATCTTCATCCAGTGACGGAGCCAGAAATTTAAGATAAGGGGCCCCAAATATTTAATTTTCTAAATTTTAGGGGGCCCAATACACTACTAAGCTCTAAATAACTCCGTCCTAATATATATATATATACATGTATGTATATATATATAATTATTTAATAATCTTGGAGTGGGGGCCTAGTGCACCACTGGCCCCCACCTACCTCCGTCTTCATCCAAATAAAACTCTATTTGATATGATTTATCTACATCCTAACTAACAAAATAAAAGATTACATATATCTAGGAATGATACATCCTTATCCACGAAGATCTCTATTATATTCATATGATCCCCTCACACAATCTTTATATTTTAAAGGTGATGTCTACCTAGTGTGATCTTATCGGCCACATTATCCAAGATATCAAAATGGGGTTGGACAATCATCAAAGACGATGTTGCCTTCTCAATATTCTCAATCATTTAGGATATAAAACATTTATTCCATATTGTAGTAAGGACTTCTTCCTCCAAGGTTGGAGGTACAACGATTTCTTTCTCACTCCTTATATGCAGAATCGTGTCTTACTATGCGAGCCAAATTATTGGTTTCTTTTTATGATCAACCTCAAATTCGGGCACACTAGGAAGAAATTCTCTTACCTAACTTCTTATCAACGATATGAGTGGACTTCGAAAAACTTAGAAAATGAAACTCTAAGCTACCAAAATGCAAAAGAGTGTCGAAATAAGGTTTGAACTAAAGAGACAATTTGATTTAGGCAAAGAACAAGTACAAGCTATAAAGAAAACTTTAAATAAAGATTACACAATACAAAGAAAACTGAAAATTATAACAGGGATTTTGTTGAAATATTTTGATTGTCTTTATGTGTGCATTGTCTCAACACTACCAACTATCAAGTTTATTGCTTGAAAGGACATAAAATTCTAATGAATTCAAAAAATTTGATATTTTAGCGTTAATACACAAAAATGTGGAACATCTATTCAGCTCTATAAAGAA
Organism: Erythroxylum orinocense; assembly: GCA_025531955.1. Lineage (NCBI taxonomy): Eukaryota > Viridiplantae > Streptophyta > Magnoliopsida > Malpighiales > Erythroxylaceae > Erythroxylum > Erythroxylum orinocense. Next base: position 41,339,541 of record JANZLX010000213.1, read on the forward strand.
AGATCCACTACATTGTGTACAAGATAATCTGGTTTCTATGTTTTAATCGATATTTTGATGTGATACAAACTTCAATAAACATTTATATTTGAGAATCATGTACAAATTTCATGGTCAAATGATTGTTGTACTATTAGGAGTAAATTATATTCCTGGTATATTCAAAAGTAACTAAATGTTCCAAGGGGTTTTAAACGGGTGAGAAAATTTTAGGTGATCTAATGAAAATGACGCTACTTATTATCGTAATTAAATTTACTTGCAAGTAAACGGAAATCAAAACGATAGTTGCAACTTGAAGTCTAGTTTCGATTGTACAGATGTGTTTAATTGATGCAAAATATAATGTTTTCAGTGAACATCCTTTTGCTCTGGTCAAACGCCTCAAGGCCCTTTTAATCTCATGGAACAACAGAATCCTTTCCTGGTGCTCATGGCAATTAAAATCTATGCAGAATGCGCTGATGAGTATGGAAAACTGACAAAGATGCTGCAGCGGAAATATTTTTCACGAGGGAAATAACACGGTTTCATTGTCAAAATCAGAAACAAGACATTATCCTGATACATATCATTTGTCCTATTTGCTTGTTTTAATGATCAAAACTAACTGCAAAGGGTGTTTCAACTTTCAATATGCCCAGACAAAAGTTTCAGGGCATAATATGATAATGGCCCTGCGCTGGGCTCCAGGCAGACAGTATGAACAAGGCTGCTGCTGGCACCAAAAACATTTCAGGCCAACAGCAACAGATTACATGTCGACCATCTCAGGCCGCACACCTGATGAAATAAACTCAAATGAATTCGCTGACTGCCATGAATTTTCAAGACAGAAAAGTTAAATCCTCAGTTGTTCAAGTATATCCCTTAGCAAATTTCAGCTGTTAAGCCTCTCAAAGAAGTACAGGTAGCCCATGTCTTTTGGAGGGTTTTTGGAAGCCCCAACCTTGTTGTCGTTAAAAATCACCCATCTACCATCTTTAAAGATGTGTGCAACGTAATGGCCGCATTGGGTAGATGTTCCCATGTGGCTCACTATACCAAAAAGCCTGTATCCTGCATAAGGGCACAAAAACAAGGATTTTGGTTGAACATACTTCGAGTTGCAAACAGCAATATTATCCACCTTCATCACATTAACAGTACATGCAAGATGAAGTTACAAATATATCAGTTTTAAAGTGAAAGAAATTACAACCGATGTTCAATCAAGGGGAAAGAGCAAATTTTCAACATTTTCAAACTGATTTACAACAAAAACATCTCCACTATGATTAAAGTTGTGATTCCTTTTTCTGCTACTACAATCTATTCAACAGTCACAGGGAACAAAATAAACTTTCAACAATTTCAAGCTTAATTGCAGCAAAAACACGACCACTGTGATTAAAATTGTGATAGCATTTTCTACCACAACAATGTATTCAGCATTCAACAGGACTTCAGAATTAAAACAGAATCATTTCTAAATTTTATTAACACATATACTAAAGCGTTAAGAAATCCATGTAGAAAATGCAGAAAGCTAAAAGGCTGAAGCTCCTACCTATACAATCAAGAGGGGCAAATTCAGCTACTTAATTTTAAGAGTTATGGTCATGTAACAATTGAATATTCTGTGGATATATAAAAATGTTTGAGAGCCAATGAACAAGAACAAGGTGAAGAAACTAACTGCCTCCTCCATCTGGCAATCCTGCATCATTTGAAGCAGGTGCGGTGATTGATGAGGTGGCATCCATATCAGATGAAAGAGAAGCATCAGGATTGCTGAATATCCAATCTGTTGCTTTCTCAATATCACCACCCTGCAAAATGCACACAAAATAGTAATTGAAAACGCAAGAATTTGTGCCTGTAAAATTGTTAATTAACCCGCTTTTCCTCCCAAAGTAACTGAAAGACACAGAAAATTACTGAAGACTTGAGCGCCTTTCGAGCAACTGCTTCTTGAAAACCAAATGAGATTAATTTGTCAACTTTTGACTGGTCGATTTCAACTCCATGCAGCCCTTGGGAAATAGGAATATCAATATCTGAAAGAATAAAAGCATCTAACATTAAGAAATGTAGCAGTGTAAAATACTTGACATAATTTTCACCACTCAAGAAGAGCTTGTTTCAAAAGAAATGTTTGCTTCTCTGAAAATTGATCTTCCCAAGATAAAAAAGGAACTTAGATACCTGGGTCGTCCATGTGAGAAAGCAACCAATTCATTGCATCTTCTACCCCAACATTTGAGGTGTTAATCGCAGCTTTCTGACAGTGGAGATGATTGAAGCCCATTGAGACAAGCTGAGAAACAATATCTTCACTGGCCACAACTTCCACCTCTTTGCCAGGGACTGAATTATAATTATAGCATCAAATGACATTATCAGCTCCTCCAAACAGATAAGGAAATAAAAGAATAGATCTACCATCAACCCGCAAGAAAATTACATCCTAGCATTGAATTTCTTATACATCATGCACACCATCTTAAAACACTACAAGGTGAAAACAATATCAAAAGGTTCAGAAACAACTACTGATAGTTAAATTCATATAACACCAAGGATCAACTGCTGATAGTTAAATTCATATAACACCAAGGATTTAAGGATAGGATACTTCACCCCTTAAGAATATTCCTGGCAATGCAATCAAAAGCCAACAGAAATAAGAGAATGTGCTCCTTAAACACACATAAAGACTGGGCAAATTTCACAAAGTCCTAACATACAAAAGTTGAACAAAAAAGAAAACACGACAAGAACAAGGCAGATCAAATACAGTCAAAATTTAATGATATAAGAAATTGTTTAAATCGTATAAGAACAGGGATAAAGCAAAACGAACGCATGGTAACTTGATGCAGAATGACTTGAAGTTCAAACATGAAACAAGAATTAGGATTCTGAGAAAACTTTTAGAATATGCATTCAAACTTCAAATGAAAATAAGACTGATATTTCATCTGTAAATTTTGAATTATCAAATTAGAAGATGTGATGATTTCTTCTAAAAGTGAATCTTAGACCCAAGGAGTGGTTCTTAGTTTCTTAATCCTAGGAGTAATTCCTAAAACTATCATTGTTTAGTTTTCTCTCCTAAAAATCCAGCAATCTTGAATTGAAATTCTAGGAAACCTAAACTGTTGAAATTCAGACATAAAATTTGAAGTGCAACAAACATAATAAAAATTGAGTACCCAGAGCTTTCAATTTACGTGAGTTATATTAACTAGCTGACATATCTGCTATTCATCCTATATCTGTAACACTGCCAACTTCCTTCAATGCAGCATCCTGTAATAACTAAGACATGTCATCCCCTTCACCCTTTCCACCCCATACCTAAAGTAAATGTGAATAAAAAGATTAAAAGGTTGAGATGCAAGGAAATATTGATAACAGTTCCAGGACAATCCTACAAGTAATGATGCATCCCTACCAATTATTTTCAGTAATACTTATGATGAAGTAACAAACAACCATTAAGCATAGTGGCTCAATGGGAGAGGAGGGTTAAACAAGGTTCACTAATTCCCTGTAGTGACTTTCTCTTATTCTACACCATAAGGCCAAACCATAAGAGACTACATGAAATTAAGCTATGAATGCAAAACTTCTGTGCACCTTCAACAAAATAAAAATAGCACTCAATTCAAAATCTCCAGAAAGTATGTCACCTACCGTCATCAGGTAGCAGCTCCTCCCCAGGCTGAAGGCCCTTGCTTCGCATGTGGCTAATATCTATTATATCAGGAACATCAATATAGACATCTGCATGTGACACTCAGATCAGCGACAGTAACATTTTGGTATGGCTATGATTTAAGAGAAACAAATGCAAGACAAGTAATGAAGCCAAGAGAGACTTTACCGAGCTTTTTTGGCACCCAGCCTTCTTCCATAACAAATTTCCGCATATGCAACACAAGATAATCTGGAAATGAAGTCAGCCCAGCAGTCCTGCAGCGCAGTAAAAATTTGTGGAATGAACAATATTTCCACCAGTTTGCTACTAAAGTATCATTAGCCTACCCTTTGCTACTTTTTTATGAATCTGATAATATTACAAATCTTACTTTAGTGCGGTGGTCTTAGCCTTCAATGCTGTGCTATAAAAATCTTGAACCTCCTCTGGAGCTGAAAAGTTAGCTAGACATGCTTCTAAAGGAACCCTTGGGCGCACAATATCATCAGCAGACCTGTCATAGTTGGTGTGGTAAGACAATATTTAAATATCAAAAGTTGACACCAAAGTACTACTACTTACACATCCTTCCCTTCTGATAATTTTACTGCTTTCAATTTCTGGAAAGCTTCTAGTTCATCTGAATTCACAAAAGAGAAACACAGAAAGTTGACAGGCCTATTTAACTAGTAACAATGACTAAAAATAAATAGGAAAAACAGAGAGGAAACCAGACCTTTATTGATGGCCTCGTGTAATGGAATATTCAGAGAAAGAATGTAGTCAACTCTTCTATTATAAGCAACCTTTCCAGATGAACACAAGATACGATCTTCAATACCAAACTTAAAACTCCTAGAAGGGTCCAACTCGGGTCCCCCACCATTAGCACGTTCAACTTGGTCAAGGAAATGTAGGAAGAACTCTAATGCATCCTACATAAAAGTGGAGGTGGGATATCAATCAAAACATCATCGGTTAAGGGTTATTATATTTCTCCAACAAATCCTTGTTTGTACAATTGATTGTAAAATATGACAACATTGTTATTACTATGGTCGTAATCATTTTCAGATAGATCAAAACAACATCGTTATGGTCAGTTATATCAAAACAACAACATTCCGGCGGTGGGGGATCAGGCCTTTCAGGCTAGCCAATATCGTGAACCCTAACCACAAGTATCTTGTTCATATTCCTAAATCCAAACTAGATCACTTCCTGAAGAATTGTCATTTCTCCTAGAAGCTGTACTTGTATAATAACTACCTTCCCCACCCAAGAAAGAAAAAGAAAAATGAAGGATGAAAGCTAAAATCACTTGTCACCATAAGAAACAAAGAGAAACATAATTTATCTGCAAAGTTCCTTTCACAGACACTTGGAACTCTGTTTATTCTTCATGGTTATGGAATTGCAATATCAAAGGCATCCATGAAACCATCATGTTCTCACTGTCACTCCAAGTTGTTTGAAAGACAAAAAAGATGCAAATGAGAGATGAGAAAGGAAAAATAAATGAATGAAACAACATTTGTTCCCCTCATCTTTTACCAAACAACTTTCAAATAGCTAAATATTATGGGTATCTCTGCTCCTTCTCTTAAACATATGTTACTCAAATGCAAGTAATTCAGGTCTATAAAAGGAGAGTTACAATTGAAATAATTGATCGAGTACTATAATAAGAATACCTGCTGTCTCATTGATGAAAACTCTGGGTGACTAGCAGCAATGATAGACTTGAACATGCGTGGGGGTATCCCTTCTTGTTTCTGTTGATTGACGGGAGTAGATTGGAAAGAGAGAGAGAGAGAGATTTAAGTTATCAACCATATACAAGACAAGCACATTGTATCTCATTAAGTCTAAACTTGCAAAATAAGTTAAAATTTCCATTGGGTATACACTGAAATTAATATCTAAATCCATAAGTTTTCGAAAAGCAAACAAAAGTCAAAAATATTGTTAAACGAAGCGTATCAGATTATCTGATGCTGTTAAAAAAAATTTCCTAGACTACAATACTTAGTCACCAGCCACTCCAGCTGGACACAAAGGTTACAGTTAGGGGTCAAATTTCTTGACATTGCATCATTCACCTTATCATCTTTCTGGATGACATATAAAAATGAAAAACCAAAAAAATACTAAGAAACTAGTAGCATAAAGGATGATAGAATGTTTCATTGGCCATGCCTCCTGTGCAGGAACTGAGTATTTTCCAGACAATAATCCATGCGCCAGTTTTGTTCTGTCATATAGAGACAAATAATCAAAGAGAGGACCAAAGTATATCAGCAATATGATAATGTTCTCATTCATTAAGTTCAGTAAAATAGTTGGTGTGATATATGACCAACCAAGATACTTGAAAAAGACAAAGGAAATACAAACAAACTTCAGATGCTAAAAAAAGTAACAGTAATGACAGAGAAAGAGCAAGAGAGAAATTAATAGGAACAGATAAGGCAAACAGTTTGGATCATAATATGTAAGTTACTTACAATTGCATATTTAAATCCACAGTTGGATCAGCTGGAGCCATCTCAAAAGCCATTTTTAAGCTTTGAGTCGTATAGTATCTGCTTACAGAAGGATCAGACGACCAATATGCATGCGTTAATAACATAACATAGCTAAGTTGATGTTAACATTCACAAACTCATTTATACACAGAGCCAAACAAGAATATAAGCATTGACCTTGAACAGAAGTAATGTGTTGAGAACACAACTTGAATAGTCGCAGACATGTAGCAACTGCAAGAAGAATATATTAGAAAGAAGAGAACAAAACTGTCATGTTTCTGGAAGCACTTTCCTACACAAAATTACCTGTTTCCAAGATTCACAAGGCCTGTATATCCTGGTCCAAAAATTGGTTCAACATCCTCCCCACTTTCTTGAATTCGATTCCAATCAAAGTTGGTATTCTGGTCAAGTTCCCTTTCAGCAGTAGTCATTTCAGTCTAAAACCAAACAGAACAATCTTAGCTTTCAACAAAATCTGTTTATCATGATAGACCAGCAAGGTACAAGGGGAAATGTAACCGAGATTACATCAGAAAAGATGTCATAATGTTATCTAGTTATCCTAGTGGAACACATCCAGCAAACCAAACACAACAAACTCACCAAGCTGGAGATATGATATAAAAGACATCAAAAACATCAAAGCTGGACTGTTGTCTAAAATATCGGAAGTGAAAAAGAAAAACTTAACAGCTATGACCATACAGTGATATTAGCTAGCAGGTCCTAAATGTTGCCCTGTTAAAAAAGAGTACCTCTGTACTCTCCAAACAGAAATGGACCTATGTCTTTTATATTTTATTATCATTGATTTCCCTTTCCCTTTCTATCTCTTCAAGTATTAATCGCATTAGGACACCAAATCAATGACTACAGTATTCAACCTCTCTTCACTGTCAACATAAACTACTTCCTTGGTTAACTTTCACCAAGTCATTAACAGAAAATATACACATGCATCATGAATCCTTTCTCACCAACTTTTTAAGAGCCTCCTAACAAAAGATGTACAGATCAGAACTTCAAACAAATAAAAATGATCCAATTTAAATTCCCTTGTGTAGTCCAGATAAATAACTACATGTTCAATCATTTAGCAACAAGCATCAAATTTCAAATTTTCTGCACCAAAAATTGAAATGAATAGATAGTCCCCTCTGATATTGCAGACCATGTCAAAACTTACCTTTTGCAGTGAAGAAAAGTCAATGCCAAAAAATGCCAGATGCTGGGCTAATAATGGGTCCAGAACACTATCATCCTCTGGATAAGAGAAAACATCTGAGCTGCCACAATGCGTCATGTTCATGAGTTCCAGGAAAATGCATCCAACAGATCTCAACTGAAAGATTATGTAATAATCACTCAACAAGTGAAAATAAACTCTAACGACTAAAGTTTCTCTGCTATTCCAAATGACAAGTTTAATTTGCCACATAAATATAAAGCATGTTAAGTTGGAGAGTTAAACTTTCTGGCCAATGTCCTTCATCTTAGAGAAATCATTTTTTAAGTCGTGTGCATCCTATCTCAACTTATGAGTTTAATATATGTCTCTCAGTATTAAAAACAGTCCCCTATACTTGGAATTGCTACAAGAACACGTCATACATACTTGAGAAGCGTTATTGAATTTCATTTTTCATACCATGCCACATTCAATGACTATTGTTATCTCATACTGATTGGTACCCTTAATATTTCTATGTCCAACCAAAATACATCTACTCAAGGAAATGCATTGTTTCATTACGTCCATCAATATCAAAAATATAACTTGCATGATATATAGTAAGAAAATTATGGCTTCCTCACACACAACATGGTGTTACCTGCTGCTTCCAAATCAGCTGTAATTGTCCCAAGCTTGACTGAGAGGGGATAGCCTGTTTCTTTGTAGTATTCAACAGCATGGTTGTTACCACCAGTTCCATCCCAATTTCTCCGCCCACAAAGGATAGTGCCATCGGTAAGATTCAGCCACAGATTCTCTTTTTTCTCACACTTTGCACATTTCCAACCAGAAGGGGGAACAATAACACCATTGTCAATCTGTTGTAAATTCATAGCATATGCACTAACTTGCTTCTTATCAGCTGTCCAAGTAGCAAGTGTCTCTTTTCGCTCTGCACCCTCAGCCATTAAAATAGCATCGACGGCCAACCTTACCTGTAGCATTCAGAAAACTGGTTAATACATTGAAGCCTTGATTTCAGATAACGGAAATTCATAACTTCGGCAAAGCACAACCAATATGGACCTTTTCAGGCAGCTCCACTGAAGGAAATGGAAAACTAACATAGTCAGGCAAAATGACTACACTGTGAGTTTCATCATAACGAGGTTCATCATTTTCAAACCCTCCATCAACACCTACATATTGTCATATTGACAGATCATACGGGTTACGTAAATCAGTTCAAAAGGCAGCAACTTGACTTGAAATCGCGTACCTATAGCCAAGAGAGTGGGTTTCTTGGAAGGGCGATCTTCAGGAAGTGGCTTGTTAGTATGTTTGATGTGCAAATACACGGGGTTTCCAGTCTTTTCATAGTTCCAGCCCACATAATCCCTCCCAAAAGCAAGAAAGCTGGTCATGTCGATGAACAACCCGCCTTCAGACCTCTAAAATTTATTACACAGAATCCATCAAAGAAACAGCAAAAAATAGTTGTATTAGTTGAAGAAAATCTCAAAGAAAGAAATTTATTGGGAACCAAACAGAAAATAGAAGTAGAAAATTCCAAAGAATGTAAAATACCGGAGTGTCGAAGGAGACACAGCATTCTTGCTTGTAGATGCGATTCGAGGGTTCGGGGATCCGAACCCGAGAGAGACTAGACCGGAGCAGCTCCATCATCCACTTCTCTCTTCCTCACTACCTAGCACTTACAATCCTATCCGACGAATGCTTCTTTCCTTCTTCGAGCTTTGCCGGTTTGCCCTAAACTAAAATAGAATGACAATGTCAGTTGTAAAGAGCGAGAGAGACAATTGTCCTAAGCTTGTCAACCAGGGCTTTAGTGCTGATAAAAAGGGTATATTTAACCTTTAAAGCTTACCTCTAGTAAAAAAATTTAACCAATAGAGTATAAATTAAATCGTATCATTAAAGTAACATTCAAATTCAAATTAACACAAAAAAATGACAGAAGTATAACGCCATTAAGTTTATGCCAAGTTAACGACTATATGGCATATATTTATAACATTTAAAATTAATATAAGTCTCATATAGTCACATAAATATGAAGTAACAATATAAGACCCATGTATTTAAATTGAAATATTTAAATCAAATTAATATAAAAATGTTAAGACTCATTCATATAATTTAACCCTAAATATTATTAATATAATAAATTGAATTTATTTATTTATTTATTAATTTATCCTATCTGCCTTGATTTAAGGTGGAATTCCTAGACTGAATCTTTTATCTCACTTCTGAATCTTATAACCAACTCTTTGTGCAAACTCGAGCATTCTTTTCTAAGTTAGACTAAACTTAGTCTTGAAACGTTTCCTTGAACCAGGAGGCACACTTAATGATGGGTTTTTTTAGAAAGCTAAAAGCATGTATGGAGCGGATGGATGGTAGGAGGAGGAGAGCGTTTGGGGCTATCAAGGGGTTGCAACGAAGGAAGAGAGTGGTGGCGATGGAGAGGTTGATATCCAATAGTAACAGTGATGATGGATAGAAGAGAGGATGAATACTTCGAATCACGGCGTCGGAAGTTGCAGTGGCGGCGCAAGCAGTGCATTTTAAAGAGATGGGTATAGCTCCTTAAGAATTATCCTTAGCTAAATGTCTTGACAAGCACAACGTGTTGCTGCAACAAATTTAGTTGTTGTACTTAACAAAGTGATAATTGGTTACTTTATGGAAGATCACAAAATATAACCTATCCCATGTATAAAAGCATGACTTGAAGTGCTTCTTATACCATCTTAATCTCTTGCATAATCATTGTCAATAACCCATCAAACTAGACTTTTCTTGTAAAATAACCTAAAGCCTTTATTTAGTTCATTGCAAGTAATGAAGGATTCTTTTAGATGCTAACAAATGAATTTATATAGGATTCTTTATATACTTGCAGATCAAGCTTACAACATACATTATGCTAGTCTTATTGTAGTTAGATACATAAAAGTACCCATAATTTGCTTAAAAAGCGTGCTTTCAACATTCTCCCCTTCATGATTGTTGTATAACTTCAAGTCACACTCAATTGCAGTGTTTATAAGATTACAATCCTTCATCTAAAACTTGTCTAAATTTTCTCTTGTATAATTCTTTTAGGAGACAAAGATCCCATCTTTTAATTGCACTACTTATATGCCTAGAAAGTAATGCATCATACTAAAATAAGAGATTTCAAACTCATTATAAACTTCTTAACTCAAATATGGCAATGCATTTTTTGGTAAATTTAAGGCCGTCGACATATAAGTAGAGTATAAGCATTTTTTCTTCATTCTTAACAAAAGTGTATACTTATAAAGACATTTTGTGAAACCAACCTTAAAAAGTAAGTCTCAATGCAAATATACCAAGCCTATGACTTATTTTTCTCATAAAGAGCTTTCTTCAATCTATAAACCTTATGCTCACTTTTAACTTTAACACAACCAAGGGGTTCTTTAACAAATACCAATTCCTCCAAGTGCTTATGTAGGAATGTCAATTTAACATCAAGCTAGAAAATTTGACAAGAATTATATATTGCTAATAGAACCAACAACCTAATTGTGTCATGTCTTGCAACCAAAGAGAAAATTTCTGTATAGTCAACCTAATATTATTGCACATGTCCTTTAGTCACCAAGTGTTCTTTGCATTTGTCAACTTCACCATTTTTTTCATATTTGTTTTAAAGACCCATTTTACACCAATGATTTTGTTCTCATTTATTAGATCATATATCTCTCAAGTATCATTCCTTTCAATGACATTGACTCTTCATTCGTCGCTTATTGTCATTTTTCTTCTTTGATGACTCTTTCAAAAGTTTAGATTCACAATATGAAAACAAAGCAAAGTGAGCTATTGGATTTTCTAATAATCTAGTTACCTCATAATCTTTCATCCAAGCAAGACTTCTTCTAAAAAGATAAAGAAATTGAGCTTCTTCCTTATTAAAAACAGAGGATGTCAGTAAAGTTTTAGTGGCTACTAAAGTTGCTTTTCTTTTTAACTTTTAGGCATACGAGGTATTCTTTGCTCATATTCAACATTATTGTCACAAAGGACTTAAATAAGATGCTACCTATTCCAATCCTAAGTATTCTCTTTATACAAAATAATGTTCTTATAGGTCACAATCTTCTCTTTTAGTGGATTAAATAATTAATGTTCTTTGGATGCTTTACTTACACTAAGAAAGATACAATTGTCAGCCTTATCATTAAGTTTCTTCGCCCATAAGCATACCTGATATATCCAAAGCTTCTAAAGTGATCTATATTTGATCTTCTCCCACTCCAAGCTTCTTTTAGTATTATGTTTTAAATAGAAAAAGTTGGACTTTTTAAAAAATATAAATGCTCCAATTTTCTACTTTTAGTCAAAAGATCTTCTAAACTATTCTCGTTGCCACTAGCTTCTCACCACATTGAGATTAGTTTAGTTTTTGCTCTTTAAAAATAATATTTTGTTATAATGTATACGAAGTTGTAAGCTCTTTTCAGATCCCATGCTTTGCATAAAAATTTTCAAATTGATATGAGCAATATTTGTTTCCATGATCTATTTGAAGGATCTTAGCAGTGTTTCCTGCTTCATTTTCCACACAAGCCTTAAAACTTTTAAATACAGAGGAAGCTTCTAAACTTTCTCATAAAAAATAGACCTAAATTTTTCTTTAAAAATTATTAATGAAGGTAATTAAGTGTATTTTACCTCCATTGGAAGACGGTATTATTGGCCCAAAAATATCGAAATGCGCTAACTTCAGCATTTCCTTTGCTCTCCATAACTTTCCTTTGGGAAATCATGAATGAGCTTGTTTGTTAACAATACATTATATATGAAATTGGGAATAAGTTGAAATTTGAGGAAGCTCTATCACCATGTTCTTCTATTGAGAGTCCTAAATTCACCAAAATTCAAATGGTTATAAAAAATGCCACAACCATGATGAATCTTTCATTTCAACCATCATACTTGATTAAATACTTTCAATCTTTAATGGAAACAATCTATTTTAATTCATTTAAACAACTAAAATAGCACATCTATTAGGATTATAAATTTCATAAGCACCTTTTTAATAATGATAACATAACCTTTTTCTTGCAACTGATTAGCACTCAAGTAGCCACTCTGCAATTCAGGAATACCCAATACATTAGAGATCGTTTTCACAAAATTATTATTGGTTGTTATCTTATTATCACCTTTTTTCTCGTCACTTTAGCAATAGGGAAATCACCAAAACTCATACTAAGGTGAAAATCTTCATTTAGATAAGAAAGTGACAACTTACTTCCACTATTATGGTTATTGCAACTAGTGACGGAGCCAGAAATTTATAATGGGAGGGTCCAAATATTTAATTTTTTAAATTTTGGGGGGCCCAATATACTACTAACCCTCAAATAACTTCATCCTTATATATGTATATATATATATAATATTTAATTTTTAAAAATTTTGGGAGGCTCACTGCACCAGTGGCCCCCATGTAGCAACGCCCATGATTGCAACTTGTATCCACATACCAAATATATGAATCTTTTTTCTTTTTGTTTTGAATGGCCATCAATAAAGTTTCCATTTCCTTATTCTCAACAAGTTTAAACTCTCTCTCTTTTCTTGTTATTAGGCATGCTAGTATAACATTCATAAGTATAGTGACCAAATTTATGACATATAAAGCACTCTACCTTAGATTTGTCAAGATCATGTCCTTTGACTTTTCCATGAAATTGGTCATTATTGGCTCTAAAATTCTTGTTGACATCTCTATTTCCTTTATCTTCCTTTCCTCTACCGGCACCTCTACATATTTCGCAAAAACTCTTAGAATGAGTATGGATAGAAGCCTTCAATGCTTTCTTCTTTAGTGTTGAACTTTTGTTCAATTTTTGTTCATGCAATAATAAAAAAGGTCTGCAATTCATTAAAAGAGAGTGCATATGTGTCTTTTAACTCTTCAATTGAGGAGACAACATAATTAAATTTTGTTTTCATATAATGCAAAATCTTCCCTACTATAGCATATTACTCATTTTTTCCCCAAGTAATTGCATTTTTGTTATAGATCTCCTTTATTTTAGGAAAATAGATGGTGACATATACTTTAACCTTTATCATTAGTGTCTCGTGATCCTTCTTTAAGGCTTGAAGTTGTGTACTTTTGATCTTGACAAAGCCTTAATATTCTTTTTCACAGAGTCTCAAATATTCGAAGAAGTGTCTTTACAAAGAATAGTTTCCAATATGGGACGAACAATAGCCCGAAAAGAAAGTTTTTTGCTTTTAGGTCCTTGAGCTTACTAGCTTCAAATTCAACTTTCTAGGAATTTGTCAAAGTCACATCTACTGGTGGCTCTTGAAATCCAAATTCATCAACTGCAAAACACTCCCTTAATTGCAAAAAAGTTCTCCACGAACATGCTCCAATGGTCATAGTTACCATCAAAGTGTTAGATAGATGCTTACATAAAATTGAATTATGTGACCATTTGATAAGTGAAGAAGGAAGCGAATTTTTGGTTCCCTCATGTGTTTCACTCTTAGGATCTCAAGATTTGATACTATTGATAGATACAAAGCAATAAACAAAGAAGGAATATATATGAAGAAGAAGATAGGTGGCTAGAAACACATACTTTTATTTACAACTTTGCAACCCTTTTATAAACAAAAATACCACTGAAATATGACTCGTAACAACCATGATCTATATAAACCAATTACTCCACTAACTCCAAAAAATCATAGCCATAACTCTTAAAAATCATAATAACTTGGACTATATAATTGACAAATAGCAACTTCTTATCTACTAGTAAACTCCTAAGTAATAAATCATATAAATGTGCAAAAATGCACAAATATTACTTCAACATGCGTTATAATGAATTCTTAGTAGATGCTAACAAATTAACAAGCGTCAGAGAAGCTTTAATCAAGGAAGTTGCTTGTTGGTACGATGCTAATAAAAAGTTTACAAGTTATGAACTTTTATCTCAAAGGTCTCTTGCGTCATCTATTTGGCTTGCTGGAATGAAAGACAATAGTCAACAATTGCAGCTACCATGGTCAAAAAGGGGGGAGGCCTATAAATAAGCCTCCCCAGTTCATTTGTAAAGCATCTCTTCTCATAAAATTTTATTCTTCAAATCCAAAATGTCTGTATCACTTAGTGAGGGGTCAACAGAGAGTGTTTATCATGTTTCTTGTATAAAATATAGAGAGGTTGTAACTACTATTATCCCTTATAGTGAAACTTTTCTACTTTTGTTCATGGTTTTTACCATAATTCATTTAAAGGATTTTTCACATAAAATTTGTGTGTTCAATTAGCTTAAATTTATTTATTGTAATCATGTTCTAATATGGTCAATTTTCTCAACAAGTGGTATTAGAGCACAATTTGGGTGTGCAGGTATACTTATCATATGCTTTATGATTGCCACTAAATAATAGATCCTCAACATTAGAAAATAAGTTAGATCACTATTTGAAGATATTAGGCACTATTCACGTATATTGTTACTATTTATGTGTATGGTCACTATTCACGTGTACAGTTACTATTCAGGTGAAATATTGGGAGCTGATTCTTTGATCAAAAAAGTTTGTGATAGAAGCACTGGTGGTAAATTTTAAGATAGAAAAATTCAATAGGAGTAATTTATCACCGTGAAAGTTGAAAATAAAGACTATCTTGAGAAAAGATAATTGTCTAGCAGCTATAAGTGAAAAGCCGATTCAATATACAAATAATACTAAGTGGAACTAGATGGATGAGAATGTTATTACAAATCTTCATCATGCACTAGTAGATAAGGTGTTGTCAAGCATAAAAGAGAAGAAGATGACAAAGTAGATTTGAGATCATCTCATAAAATTATACGAGGCCAAATTGTTGCACAATAAAATTTTCTTAAGAGAAAACTTTATACTCTTTGTATTGCAGAATCTACTTCGGTGACAGAGCACATCAATATCTTGAATTCTCTATTCTCTCAACTCACTTCGTTGGGTTGTAAAATAGAGCCAAACGAACGTGCTGGTCTTCTACTTCAAAATTTACCTGATTTGTATGATCAGCTCATCATCAACTTAACAAATAATATCCTTACAGATGTTCTAATCTTCGATGATGTTGCAGTTGTTGTCTTAGAAGAGGAAAATTGGCCCTAGAACAAGGAAGACAAGAAGGCATGTTCACAATATATGTCGGTGATGAGAGGGAAATCAATAGAACGAGACCATACTGCAAGCTATAATCATATTAGATCAAAATCAAGAAGTAAGAAGAATTTAACATGCTATAATTGTGACAAGAAAGGTCACCTGAAGACAGATTGTTGGAATTTAAAGAAAATTTTCAATCCTCAAGGAAAAGTGGCAAGTTGTTTCGATGATGGAGATGCTCTACATTATGAAGCAGCAATAACTAACAAAGGTAGGAAAAGATTTGATAAAGTATGGCTTCTTGACTCAGGAGCTATATTCCACATGACCTCTCAAAGAGAGTGGTTCCATCATTATGAACCTATCTTTGGAGGACCTGTGTACAGATGCAGTGATCATTCCTTAAATATTGTTGATACTGGAACTATCAAGCTGAAGATATACGATGGTACAATTCGTACTATTTAAGACGTGCAACATGTGGAGGGTTTGACGAAGAACCTATTATCTGTAGGACATCTGGATGATCTTGGGTGCAAGATTAATTGTGAGAATGGGCTGCAAATTTATATATGGTAAAAGGAGAGACTTTGCAAGAAGCTGAAGCATCAGTTGTCTGAAGTAGTTAAAGGGAAAGATCAGTAATGATGTGGCATCAAAAGTAGGCATATGTCTAAACAAGGAATGAAAATCCTTGCAGAATAGAAGCTGCTTCCTGGACTTACAAAATTATCACTTCCTTTTTGTGAGCATTGTATTACAAGTAAGCATCATCGTTTGAAATTCAACACATCAAATTCTAGAAGTAAGTTTGTTTTGAAATTGTTTTACTTTGATATATGGCAACCATTAATTCCATCCCTACAAGGAACAAACTATTTTGTGCCATTCATTGATGATTATTCCAGGCGATGTTAAGTGTATCCGATCAAGAGGAAGTTAGATGTATTTCTAGTCTTCAAAATCTACAAAGCTAGAGTTGAGCTTGAATATGGAAAGAAGATCAAGTGTTTGAAGACAGATAATGGAGGAGAATATACTAGTGATGATTTTGAAAGATTCTGCAAACAAGAAGGGATCAAAAGATAGTTCATAATACCATACACTCCTCAATAAAATGGAGTGACAATGCTGATGAACATAACTTTCTTACAAAGAACAAGAGTGATGTTAAAAACTACAGGCTTAGAGAAGAAATTTCGGGCATAAACAATCAACACCGCTTGTTATGTGGTGAATTGGTCTCCATCAACTGCAATTAAGTTGAAGACACCAATGGAGATGTGGACTAGTAAACTAGTTGACTATTCAAACCTTCACATATTTGAAAGTCCAATGTACGTGATGTACAATGCCCATGAAATTACAAAGTTGGATCTAAAATCCATGAAATGCATATTCATGGGATATGCTAACGAAGTAAAAAGGTATCCCCTATAAGATCCCACTACCTATAAGGTCATAGTCAGCAGGGATGTTGTCTTTGTAGGAGATCAACTGCAATGGGAAGAAGGAGATGATAACACTTCAAAAGAAAATTCGAAGACTACAATTGTACAGGTGGGAAGAGAAGTTGAAAAAGAAGATTCTTCTAAAGCAACACCAGAGCATGACACACTAGAACCAGTTGAAGATGAAGTTCCAAAAATTCGTCAGTCAAATCGCACAAAAAGATGACCAGATTGGCATTCTGATTACATTATGGAAAGTAATGTTACATACTATCTTTTGACAGAGAAAGGGGAGCTATCAACTCCTTAAGAAGCAACGAGTAACTCAGATGCATCTTTGTGGAAGGCAGCAATACAAGAGGAAATTGAAGCTCTTTATAAGAATAAGGCTTGGGAGCTCATGTCACTATCACATGGAAGAAAATCTATTAAAAATAAATGGGTTTTCAAGATTAAGATAAATGAAGAATATCAAATAGAGAGATATTGTGAAAGATTGGTGGTGAAAGAATATGCTTAAAAAGAAGGAATTGACTTCAACGAAATATTTTCTCTTGTGGTTCGACTCGCTACAGTCTGAGCAGTTTTGGCAATGTGTGCTACATTTGATTTACATCTTGGACATTTAGATGTAAAAACAGCTTTTCTTCATGGAAATCTTAAAAAAAAACTTATATGCTCCAACCAGAAGGTTTTAAAGAAAAAGGAAAGGAGAACTTGGTTTGCAGGTTGAACAAATCTTTGTATGGTCTAAAACAGGCATCGAGGTGTTGGTATAAAAGAATTGACTCTTTCATTATGAGCCTTGGATACAACAGACTCAATGCAAATCTTTTTGCATATTTTAAGAGGTTTGATGAACGTGATTTCATTATCTTACTATTGTATGTAGATGGCATGTTAGTCACAGGCCCTAGCAAAGATCGTCTCAAGGAATTAAAGGCAAAATTGGCTAGGGAATTTAATATGAAGGACTTGGGACTAATAAACAAGATTCTAGAGAAGCAAATTAATCGAGACAGAAATAATATGAAAATTTGGCTTTCTCAAAAGAATTATTTGAAGAAAATATTACGACGTTTCAACATACAAAATTATAAGTCAATTTCTACCCCACTTCTTATTAATTTCAACTTATCCTCTAAAATGAGTCATAGCAATGAAGAAGAGAGGATAGAGATGTCTTAAGTATCATATGCATTAGCAATGAGAAGTTTAATGTTTGCTATAATTTATACAAGACCAGACATTACGCATGCAGTGGGAGTGGTTAGTCGATACTTGGCTAGTCCTGGTAGAGAGCATTGGAATTTTGTAAAGAGAATCCTAAGATACATTAAAGGAACCTCAGATGTTGCATTATGTTATGGAGGATCAAAATTTATTGTCAGTGGATACGTTAATTCAAATTATGTAGGTGATCTTGACAAAAGCAAATTTACTACATGCTATATGTTTAAACTTGCTGTTGGAACTGTAAGTTGGGTTTCAAAACTACAATCAATTGTTGTTACGTCAATAACAAAAGAAAAATACGTAACAGCTACACAAGTTATTAAAGAAGCAATATGATAGAAAATGCTCTTGGAAGAACTCGGGCACAAATAAGAGATATTTTCTTTATTTTGTGACATTTATGATGCCTTGCATCTTGCAAGAACTCCAACATTTCATTCAAAGGCCAGACACATATGAATACAATATCACTTCGTTTGTGACAAAGTCGAAGAAGGAATTGTAGATATGTAGAAAATTCATACCAAAGATAACTTAGTAGATTTCATAACAAAGATAATCAATACTAACAAGTTTATTTGGTGTTAATCCTCTTGTGACCTAATAAAGACGTGAGCAACATGAAAATGGCAAGATAGAAAAAGTGATGTGAAGATATGATTGATACTCAATCAAATCTTCAACTTGGAGATTGTTGGAATGATGGGCAGTGGTCAACAATTGCAGCTACCATAAAATCCTGTTCTTCAAATTCAAATTCTCTGCATCACTTGGTGAGGGTCAATAGAGAGTGTTTTTAATATTTCTTGTATAAACTATAGAGAGGTTGTAATTGCTACTATTTCTCATAGTGAAACTTTTCTACTCTTACTCGTAGTTTTTACCCTAATTTATTTAGGGAGTTTTCCATGTAAAATCTGTGTGTTCAATTATCTCAAATTTATTTGTTGTGATCCTACTCTAATCCGGTCAATTTTCTCAACATGACTATGAAAGGAATTATATTATGGGATAGTGGTCAACAGAAAAGAAAGTTGATAGAAATAACTCTCAGATAAGCCAATGATGTTGTATTGACTGAAAGGGTAATAAATGCTATCAAAGTGTTGATAGGTAATGGTACATAACTCTCACTGATAACATATAGATAAATTTATATGTGAATACAAATGACAGGTAGAAGAAGAAAGTACATCACAATATAATAAAGCGATGATGATGATGATGGTGATAATAAATATAAATAAATATAAATATATTTGTTAATTGTATAGGTAAAGTATGTTAAATATATGTAAAGATAAGTAAAATAAAAATATATATATCACAACTTTTTTTATTAACTCAATATATATCTATATCTAAAAGAATTTGATTGTGTTACTTGATGTTTTTCTAAAAAATTCAATACTAACAATTTTAACCTAAAATTTTGCACAAATATTAATAATAAATGAATGCATTATCAAAATTTGTTTTTAAAATATCTGATGATGAAATTATTTTTTATAATTGTATAAAGATTGAAATTTTGAAAATATAAAAAATGAACAAAAATTTTAAACATTATCAATTTTTGTAGAGTGTCTTAAAAAGACATTTTGAACGCTACGATGAAGTCTATTTTGAATGATATTAAATTCTATTATTATAATACTATAATTAAAAAATTAA
Organism: Erythroxylum orinocense; assembly: GCA_025531955.1. Classification (NCBI taxonomy): domain Eukaryota; kingdom Viridiplantae; phylum Streptophyta; class Magnoliopsida; order Malpighiales; family Erythroxylaceae; genus Erythroxylum; species Erythroxylum orinocense. The sequence goes on from JANZLX010000213.1 coordinate 41,359,494, forward strand.
TTTTTATATATAATGCTATAAAATAAAAAAAGTTGACATATATTTAATAAGTTACTAGAAAAATAAAATATTTAAAATAATTTACCCCAGATATATCTATTTGATTATTTTAAGGGGCAGTTGGTTCAAATGGGGTAATAGTAATAAAAATGAGAATGGATATAATCATTATAAATATGATGGTTAGTTAAAATGAAGTAATGATTACCATTATTATTAATAGTGATTGATTTGTTAAAAATATTAATAAAAAAGTTTGTTAAATTTTTTGTTTTACATCAAAATTTAATATATTTTAATTAGTTATATTTAATTGCTAAAAAATTTAAATATAATTAATTAATTAATCATATTTTAATTAATTAATTATATTTTTAATTATATATAATTACTAAAAATATTTTTTAAAAAAGAAGAAGTAGAAGACAGCCGCTGTCATTCCTATGACGCTGATTCGGTATTTAGGAATAATTTTCATTCCTCTAATATTTTGGAGGTATCAAGTAATCCTCGAAAGTTTGATATTAAAGGATTATCCTTATGACCATAATAATTAACCAATCACTCGTTATTCATTCCTTACCTATTAAACCCTTCTCAAACTCATCAATCACGCACCTCCTAATTTAACTTCCCCAGCTACTCATATGATATAGTTTCTATCTCTTCTTGGTTTCTTTTATCTTTCTTAGTTTTGATGGCTTAAACTGGTCTATCGTTTTAAAAATTTACAATCTAAAGTTATATATATTTCCAATCATATTTATATGCTTCAAAGTGTTCTAATCATTCTTAAGCACGTTATAAGATTACAAACCAGGAAATATGATTATAATATTTGGAGCCAAATATAATTCATCATTTTGGAGTAATTATCATTCATTGAATATGTAGCTATACTGTCTCGTATGTATAGCAGTAAAAAGAAGTGATATTATTGACAGAAGTTAATGAACTCTTAACACTTCCTTAAATTCGTGCAAAGCTCAGAGAAACTTCAGTAGTTAAATAAACATATGTACAGTTTCGTGTAGGAATCCACTTACTGCATTTCTTCAAATGGAAGCAAGATTTTGAAAGTAGAATAAAAGATAAGAAACTTTAATAATTTAATGAACATACTTACATATATATATATATATGACTCCAAAGCTAATTAGTATCCACATAATTAATTAATCCAATTCCAAAGTAACTGAAAAGAAAAAACACCTTGATTTTATATATCTCAAAACTCTAACAAGATCAGCTGGCGTTTATTGTGTGACTGGCATCTCAGAGAAGCCCACTAACATCCAATTCTAAGCTACATGGGATGCCAAACATGAACATATTGCTGCAATAACTATCCTTTTCATCTTCAGTACTACCATTGACATGAGTCGTTGAGGAAGAATTCAAGGGAGTAGTGCTGCAGGAAGTTGTTGATAGAAGTGAAGTAAAACCCAAGTTTGGCAAGTTCTCAATCGTACTAGTGTTGATAGTGGACTGCCTATTAATCCGATTGTCACAGTTGGTTGTTGACGTAGGTTCTCCACTTGCTGGTGGCCAAGAATTCTGTAAAGGATTCTGCCAGCTGAATGTAGTGGGGAGGGTATCAGAGAGTTGCTCCAAGTTGATTTCCGTGAATTGGGTTTGATTCAGAAGCTCAGAGCTTGAGTCTGTGTAGGTGTGAATTTGGTTTTGGACCTGGTTTGCTTCCGAGCTCTGGAATTGGGCATGAAGTGGGGCACTGACAGGTATGTTATTTTCTTGAAAACTTTTTAGGTTAACATCATGGCTATGGCTATTGTCTTGCGCCGACAGGAGAGAAGTGGCCAAGTTTAACAGATTTGGATTCAAGAGGGATCCAAGACCAGGCAAGCCGGAAAGATTGAGTTGATGAGATGATAACGATGAGTTGCTGAGAGATGAGTTGAGAACTGAGTACAGTTGAAGAAGATCAAGGCGTGGTTTATGAGTCACAGGATCAATTCCCATTCTCAACAGCTTTTTCTTTATATGGGTGTTCCAGTAGTTCTTGATCTCATTGTCAGTTCTTCCTGGTAAGCGAGCAGCAATTGTAGACCACCTGTAGAAGTAGGAGGTAGTGAACGAAGTTTAGTACTTCCATAAGTAGTCGTTGGTCGAAGAATTGGGTATCTATTCTTGTCACGCTATGTCCTAATTAGCAATAACTAAGCAGTGTCTTCTCGGTTCTTTAAATCAATAAATGATGAAGAAATGTAAAAACAAGACCATAACATCTGGAAGTCTGCAAACTCACTTGTTTCCAAGAACACTATGAAGTTGTATGATTATCTCCTCCTCTTCATATGAAAATTTTCCTCTCTTGATGTCAGGTCTCAAGTAATTGATCCACCGAAGTCTACAGCTCTTCCCACATCTTTTCAGCCCTATTTAATTTGCACCAGGAAGAAAACAAGTTGGAAAATTATAAACATCAGAAAACTATACATGAGCATATAGTTATCTAGCTGGATACCCGCATTCTTTGGGAGGGTTCTCCATCTGCCATGCCCATGTTTTTGAATATAATCAATCAACTTTTCATCTTCCTCTGCCGTCCATGGACCTTTCTTTATTCCGCTTTTGTCAGAGCATGTTGATGATTTTCCCATATTGCTCCTTTCACAAAATAGAAAATAATCTCTCAGACTAGTTTAAGGAAAAATTGTGTGTGTGAAAGAGTGACGGACAGGAAGAAATAATGTAATTTCGGTATGTATGTTTAAGAGAACGTGGTCGGGGGTTTATGTATTTATAGCAGACTCGAGAATGCAAGCAAGCTAAGCAAAGAACTGTAAGTCAATGGGGTTTGGTACCGTCCCAACTTTATTCATCACTTACTATACGTGTCTTGTAATATAGGCATGTATGGTAATTTCTCACAAACCCAAGTTAACCTTCTTCTTTAATAAGAGCATTTCTGATGAACTAAATGAGAGAACTTATATAATTAAGACTAAAATTTCATTAACTTAGACACAAAGCATTGTTATATTAAGATCCTAAGTATCTTTTTTTTTTGGATGAAAAATGAGGGCAAAGCTCTAGAGAAAAGTTAAATAGGACACATTCGCGAAAAGAAGACCCCGCAAATATCCTCCATACAAATGGAAGAACAACTCAAAGATCCTAAGTATCTTTTAAACACAATTAAACTTTACAACTGCTATTAACTACATAAACACATTATTCACCAATGCCAAGGATTGCCCTTAATTTTGGCTTTTCACCTCTTTTACTAAGTCAAACTAGGATTGCATAAATGAATCAATTACAAAGGCAAGATAATCGTCCACAGAGCCGTTGAAACCATGGATTGTGTCAGGAACTCAATGGCAATTTGATAATTGAGGCTTGGACGTTCATCTCTTTCAAACACACTCTGTTCCTGTCTCACAGACTAAAACATCTCTTTTGCGAACAAAAACACATGGCTGTTTTTCGGCCGGTAGTTTCTTACCTCCTTTTGCTTTTAGCTACGAATTAACTATCGCTACCTGACACGTACGGGTTGGGTGATGGGGGTTTCTCTTTTGAGCCATTGACCGCGTTACAGGACCACAACATGCGCATGTCAACAATGTGCATGGCTCCGAGCCGACTCCGACTCATCCCCCAATAGCTTATCCGCCTACATTTTTTTTTAATTACAGAATAAAATTGTAGCTTTTTATGAGAAGGAAAAATAATATTTAGAATTTGTAAATTAATATTTTGCATTAGTTACAAGATATTTGTGTATGTAACATTGGATGGATGAAGGTTAGAAAAGTGGGAAAACGAGAATAGCAATAGCAGGAGTTGGAATATTGCACGTGGATAAAGGTTTTTGGATAGACTCAGAATCTCATGACTGATAGTGAAGTTCAAGATTGGCTCGATTAGTTTTCTACATGTGCACTTTTGCTACGTCTTCACGAATGAACGTGATACATTTGTTCATCGAGACAAGACAGATTTTAGGGTAGGGGAGATGAAAAAACCATCACTGCACGTGATGTCCAGTTGGCTTAAACCCCGTTTTGCAATACATGTGATAACCTTCTCTTGTTTTTTTTTTTTCCAGTTTTGATCTTTTTTTGTTAGACCGATGTACAGGAACATATTATAAAATATTAAATCTCATCATACGCAATAACTAGAATTTCAACTTCAATTGCCACAAGTTGGTAATTCAATGATGAGTACAGCTGTACGAGAAAAGGCTAATCTTGTTTTACAGACGTAATTAATTCAAATGCAAAAGAAAAATGGTGCTTGTAACGCTTTGTCCCAATAACCTTTTTATATCAGAATGTTGGGTAAACAATATTTTAATTATTAAACAAATTATATATTCCTGTTTTTGATAGTGATCCGTATAAACATTAGGGTTTCATGCTGAATTTTAATTATTTTCTATACCTATAATTGTGAAATATACATCGGACCTTGAAAAGGAGCTCCTTTGCTTAAGTTTGGTAAAAGAAAAAAGTTCCATGTTTAAAAGCTTTGAGAACCTAAGATCCAAGACACATAGAAGCCGAATCGTGTGCAGTGAGACATGAAACGACCGTTCTCTGTACTTCTGTAATGGCACATTCGGATTTGATGGGAATCAGTCACATTAACCCAACATTTTCAAATTATATCCCCCACCACCCAAAGGTCATATATTTAATGACAAATAGGCACCTAATGGCCTAGAGCTAAAACTAGGGTAACACTTGTACATAGAGCAACGATTACAGGGCACAATTGAACTACTGTTTTTCTTGACCTATCAGCTCATCATTTGAATGCCCATACAGCAAGTTTGACCCAAATTTTCAATTATGAATTTGGTCATAATTCATTAACTAGACGCAGTTATGACACCTGTTGACAAGACGTTTTGTGCCACCAATGATTTGAAACGACACCTGGCTGCGCAGTTTCTCCTCAGAGCTTTTCATTTAAGCTATGATTTGATGTTTTCTTAAAATGTAAGTGGTGAATTTTGGCTATTTACAGCTTTTACGTAATGACGTGATCGCATGTTTCCTATAGAAACACTTGGTCGTACATCCAATAGCCACCGAATAAACATCATTTCCAGGCTATCCTATACCTGCATGTACCTCAATCAAGTCCCATCATACTTTATGAGATTAAATTCGTTGAACAGGGATTTCACTGTTTGGTTCTTTTCTTGTCAATATGAGAGTTTGTGATAATTTTGAACATTCCCGGAAAATGATTTATTTGACATGAAGGACGATGCCGGGTCCCGTGTGATCACTAGGCTCTTGTCACCTCATAGAACATGCAGTCCAAAGCTTGCAAATTGCAAGGACTCGCCGCCGATATTATTGCTAGGAGTAAAAGGCTAGATAAGATCATAGATACCATGAATTTCACTTCCCCCTTTCTTAGCAGGTTACAGCTTAGAAATCAAACCAATTTTGTAAATCCCCAGTGAGACTGGAAACTTTGTCGGAAACTAGGAGCAATGCAACATTGTAACAGATCTAAAACTTTCTTAACAGCGACTTTAATATTTGTAATTCGATTTATAAACATATCTCTAATTGTAATGGTTTCGGATGTCCCAAGTTTTATTTCTATATTACACTGCAGCTATTGTAGCATACACGACCCGTTATTCAAAATCCTGGGACAAGCCTAAAAAGGGGATGTGCTGCACTATTTAATTATAGAAAGAATTTGTACAACGGGATGAGGATTGCAATTTCTTGGGAATGAGATCTTTAAGAGAATAGAAATTTTCCAAACCTATATAGCTAAGCTATCTATTGGAGTTAGGCGCCACTTACTACTGAGATTCAATCATCAACTCATAATTGGAAATTCCAAAACGAATCTATGGACGGGCTCATAACTGGTTAAAATTAAGGTCAGCAGTAGTAGAAAAAAATGCTTCGACAGCTAATTCACGTTAAGGAAAAGTGGTTAAAACGGAACTGAAATCAAAGAATATGTATTGTCTCTTCAAAGGACGTCAACTACAGCAACAGTAATGAGCAAATAGATGTTCACTGCTAAAAATTATTTGATATGTTAACTTAGCTGCAAGTTGAAGCCATGGCTTGAGCACAGCTGATCCACGGCTTTTGGCTTCTTGATCATCTTGTTTATTCACCGTGTACGTTTCTCGATGACTCGACAGCTACTCTATCTTATTTCCTTATCTTGTGCCATTGAAGGGTTGAGTGGCTGGGATTTAAGTTTTCTCTGAGAAGAGCTTATAATATTAAACAATCCCTTTCAGTTCCTCTAAGTTCTTGACATGAACCAATAAGAACACGAGTTTTGGTCAAATATATTTTTAAATATCGACTGAGATATACTGATAGTGACAACCCAATTATTAATGAACTTCCTAGTGCAAAAGAAATTAAAAAGAAAGAAAGAAAGTTTCCACCTGTTATTCAAACTAAGGCCAGAAGGAGGCTTGGAAGTTTGACTACCAATGCCATTGCTTGTAGACCCTTCTCACTTACATATACAATCCAGAGGAACCTTGGGACACGCTGTCTGACATCCGCATGAAAATGGGTTCACCACCAAGCTAAAGTTTAGTTTTATAAGCGCAAAAAGCGTAATCGCACTATCATGTCTTTATGTTTGGTGGCACATGTAATGAAGTGTAATTTCTAAACCAGATCAGGGTCAGCGTAATTCTCCATGCTCAAAATAGTAAAGGGGTTTCTGGTTATGGTTCAACCAAAAGCTACATAGTTTATTATGAAGAATGAGATTGTACACTCAGTATAGAAACACCCGATTTTAAAATTAGGTTTTGGTTGCTGCAAATATCAATTAAGTAAGCCATGCAACAACCCTTTTGCTACCTTGTCTCAACAATGAGCACATATTTGGTAGACTACCTAAAACATTATCCAAGTTCTCTTCTGTTATTGGTGAAGCTGCTTCAACACTCGGAAATTGTTATTAAAGAAAACTCAGTTATCCTTTATGATTTTATGGTGTTCTTAATAGAATTGTTATTCCAACACAAGTAGACTCTAGAGACGTAAATAAGAAAAATAGTTCTCACTGCTTTGCGGCACCAAATATGGCAACGAAAATCTCCACTCTAATTGTTTAGTTTTTCCATGTTAGGACCACACAATTATTTAATCTATACTTGTTTGCCATAGCTAGTCTTTCTCTACCATCAGCAAAGAGGTGAAGCCAGCTGGCCTGAAAATAGGAAATTCAAGAACTTTCCAGTATTGATGATCATATAAACTTCAATGATTATCCTTTCTATATTTAGGGTAATATACATCACACTCCATTGATATTTAGTTGTATAATAGCTTGAACCATGCATGGCATGGCAGCGTGACCGAAGCAGATAAGCATATTATGATATTCTACATATTTGTGGTGTCTGCTAGCTTTAGCCTGAAATTTAATGTAATCATACAGATCATAAGGGTCTAAATAGAACTGCATTTTTTCGTGTATCTTTAACAAGCTAATTGATATTGTTTTTGAATAATTAATATATTTATGTTTTTTAATTTTTTTATCACTTGCTACGACTTATCGTAATTTTAATCTTTAGTTAAAAATTGCTTTACACCTTCACAATTTAAGTTTTCGTTAATATTATTTTAAATAAAATACTAATTGATATAGTCGTTCTTAATAATTTTATCGTAAAACTTTGGCTTGATATTCCGATAAATGTAGATAAAGGATACATACCATAATCCTGTCATCCACGATGATATTGCCATTTCTGAATTCTGATTAACAAATACGCTACTACTATTAAGATAGGTATTCATTAAGATAGATGTTCCTTATTTAGTAAGCGAGTCATTGATGTTCTACACGTAGCTCGTTAGGCGCTCGTGAGTCGTGACGTAGCAAATTTGCAGTTATTTTCTTATTTTATTCTATTTATTTATTACGGATTTTATTTTTTATCTCTATTTTTAAATAAAAAAATTTGTTCAATAATTAATTCGAATGCCATTATAATTATATTTTATTATTAATGATTAAATACTAACTAAAATTTAAAGATTAATAAAGATATCAATAAAATATTAAAATATATTTAAATTTTAAAATATAATAAACAATTTAATGAAAAATTATCAATAAAATAATATCTATTTGTTCATTTATGTTTTAATTATCAAAAATATTTTTTAAATTTATGTATTTAAGACACTTTAAATTTAAGGTATATTTATCAAATAATTATTGAATTTTAAAATGTTTTATTTTTTCCAAAAATAAATTTAAATTAATTATAAAAATTAAAATAAGTTATTATATTACTTATAATTTTATTAATAATTCATATTAAATAATTAAGTAATACATATTAATATTAAAATAAATCATATTATGAAAAAAGAATGAAAATATACAAAAATTCATTTTTGTGATTTTTATAAATTATGAAAATAAGAATAAACCAAAACCAAAGATTAAAATCAAAAATTTAAACAAACAAAAAATTTTAAGTGAATTTAAAAATGAAAACATGAAACTAAAATGTAAAGTAAAAATAAACAGATCATAAATAATTTGTTTTAATCTAGAGAGCAATAATTTATAAACTATGGGTATATTTGGTAAAGAGTTTATCAGCTCTTTTTTAGCTTATCAAATTAGCTTAGCTGATTGACTTTATAAAAAAGTTTATAAGCTTGTTTGGTAAAAAGCTAGTTGGGTTGGGTTGGTTGATTCAACCCAACCAATTGATTTTTAATAAGCTCCTGTGTAGGAGCGTTTCGTCCCTCATCAGCTGAATTATTTTTTTTAAGTCCATTTTACCCTCGTTGATTTTACTCTCTCACTGCTTCATTCCTCTTTTTCCAGAGTCTTCTCTCATTTTCTGTCACCGACTCACCCTCACCCATCTGCTGCTTTATTCGTTTAGTGGTCATTTGATGGTCGGCTTTTCCAATAAATGTTGGATTGTAAGGAGGAACACCAATAATTGCATCAGAGGAGCAACTGAACTTTGTCTTTTCATGGCTTTTTCTTCGTTTAGAATCTGATATGGTTACGCAAAAGCAAATACAAACTTTGTCAAACCTCTGATAAGTTTGCTAGACCCATTTCTTTCATTTCTGGGTTCAGTTAGTTGATGATTCAGAAACAGAAGAAGGCTTGCATATGCTTCGATTCTTCTTAATTACTTTTGATTGATATGTCAGGTTCTTTTGACTTTTAGCAATTTCCCCTTGTTCAGTTATATGATGCAATCCGTGCATTTCTGGAAAATTTCTTCTATTTTTATGATGTTTATATTTCATTTATGGTCTTATTGATACATTATCAATGTTTTACAGAACAGTCTGATGAATCTAAGCTTGCGTTCTTGTGATAAACAAACACTATATGGCATGATTGGCAGTGATATCTTGGAGCAAGAAAGAATATTAATTTTTTATTTTCAAAATTTATGTATATAATTATTTAAATATAGAAAGATAAGAGATATCATTCTTAATTTTTATTTTAAAATAGTTTTATAATATTAATATTGAAACAGAAAGAATTTTAACAATCCAATTTGAGAGAAAATTTTCTTAATTATAATTACACATTTAGCAACAATTATAAATCATAACCAAAAATGTATTAAATTTTGATTAGATTAAAAAAATTAAATTAAATTTATTAATTCATTAAATAATTTAATAAAGAATATTTAACAAATATTAAGATATATAATATTTATATCTTTATAATTTTTTAAAATCATGTCCTCATAAGTCATTTTACACATAAACAGCTAGTATTAAACAACTAATTTTACCAAACATTTCTAACAAACAACTAATGCAATCCGTTATAGAATCAGCTATCAGCTAACAGCTAATAGAATCAGATAACAGCAAATGCAATTAGTTGTTTGTCAAACATGGCCTATATCTTTTGAATAATTTATTTAGTGAATTAAGAAATAAATTTAAATTAAGTGATTGTTGTTAGAATTCTATAATGCAACTTAATTCTATTTTAGATCTCAATCTATTTTTTTAAAATTCGACCTCAGTCAATCAAACTTTAGATTGAATCAAACGAACTTCATATTAAAAAAAAAAAGAATTTTGAATTGGTTTAAGGTTATATTCCAATAAAGTCTTTCAAACCTTAACTCTAACATAAAACTAATCAATTTGAACTTTGTTTACTAAATTATGATTGTATTCAAACTAAAATGCCAAATATAGCTATATCCTAGCATTGAAACTTATAAAGATACGATGATTTAAATAAAATACATTTGATACCATGAAAACCTTAAAACAACCTAGCGAACAACTTAAACCACCTCTTATACCCCAATAATAAACAATGGAAAATAAAGTTCTCTTTCACATCTTTATTTGATGACTACAAGATAAGATGTATATAAGGAAGACGTATTTTTATATTGAAATTATTGCTTCCTTCGCCCTCTATATAGCATCATAAAGGTAAAATCATTATTAGCTACATGAATTACTCTCACTAAAGGATCACAAACTTGAAAGTAAAATTAACATTGAAACCAAAATTTATGATCTTCAAGTATAAATAGAAATGTCTATTTCAACACTGGATATAGCATACTAAGATGCAACCTATTTATCACTTATAAATATTTATCTTAATTCCTTTTTTATTTAAACAAAACATTAAAAATGTTAAGAATTAGTTGCAAATCTTATAATAGTAAGACAACACAAATTTTTACTATTAATGAACTCATCTTTTGTCAAATTCAGAACCCAAGCATCATTATAAATGAACTTGGTCATTTTCTCTCTTTCTACCTAGTTTCATCAACAATAGGAAAGTATTTAACATATATATTTTTTAGCATTAGTCAATGCAATGTGCAACACAAATTGTCCAATAGAATAATTATACATGCTTTACAACTTCTTCCCAACTACTTGATAAGTAGCATCATTGTCATTGATGAATTTTATATTGTTTTAAGACCCAAATTCATTCATAACTTTATTCATAATTTCATCAATTATCTTTAACATTGTATCAATGTTCTTATAAGCCCAGATGCACTAATGGACTTTAAAAACATCATCCCTTTTGTAGAATAAACTAAAATTTGATAATGGCCTCGTATCTTTTATTTTTTAAACCATTACAAATGATTTAACACCTATAAGTTGGAAAAGTCATTCTTCTTTCACTCAAATAACTTTTGATTTCACTAATAAAACAATTCAGAAGACTACTCTAGAGTCACTAATTAAATGAGCTTTATATCCTATACTATAAGAAGCAATAACATCTATAAGTTAATAATAATAAGGTTGAGCAGTATTCACACTTGCTTTATACCACTGTCTAGGCATTGTTATTTCCACTTCGGATGCTTCTTTAGCTTGTAATGTATTATAAATTAAAGGTTAAGCGTTAGAAGAAGTTCGTAGAGTAAAAAAGTTAATCACCTATCTTCTTCTCTTCCTCGTATCAATTGCAACCATCCCTTCCTATTAGGTAGAAATATTGCCTTCAATGTTATCATTATTATCTAACCATTATAAAAAAAAACTTTCATTATCAATTTTTTTGTTAAATCTTTGTCTTATGTCTTTCTCATTCTAATACTCTTAAAGCAAAATTTTCATCCATTATTTTATATCATGACTTAATTTCTTTTACATCATGACTAACTTTCTTACAAGGCTCCGCATCACTTTTGCTCCTAACTAATTATGTTGGGCGTCGGTTCCGGAACCCAACCCTCAAGCGAAAACATAGAACCTTAAGCGTGGCTATTACCCGAATGGTTCATCCATTGAACCCTTATTGGACAATTATCAATCCATATTCGTTACTATATATGTGTAATTTTTTTTTTCATAACATCCCAAAATTTGCTCCTCACTTACTCAATGGT
>JANZLX010000213.1:41404231-41432651 GCA_025531955.1 Erythroxylum orinocense
CCGCAATGGCTAAAGGAGTCTGTTTTTGTATTGTTGAACATGTTTTTTTTAGTTAACACTTTTGGGCCTGTAATAACTTTGAATTTCTGTTTCTGACAGTATGATGTGATGTATTGGAAGTACTGTTTGAGATGTTGTGTGTGAACTGTCTTGGGTGGCATCCACATATCCCCCAGGGGGTATTTGGGTGTTACAAGTTGATATGCGATGGTCTATGAAATAAGAAGAAAAAGCAATTGCGGTAGCCAAGGATGAGAAATACGACGATACTGTTGAAATCAAGAAGAAAACATGGACAAGGTGAAAAGAACAGGGATTGCGGCAGCAAGGAGGAAAGAAAACAACGATTGCGGCAACAAGGAGGAAAGAACAACGAAAATCTAAGGAAGATCAACAAGTCACTACTGTTGGAAGAACAGGGATTGCGGCAGCAAGGAGGAAAGAAAACGATGGTTTGTTGGATAATGAAAACAAGAAGAACTCGTAGACTTTTTAAGTGTAAAGGCAAATAGACTTTTCAAGTTTATTTGTTGATCAGATTTGCTTAAGGGGCTGTGAGTTAATAAAATTTCAACTCAGAGTTTTTTGCTAATTTTTATATGTCAGGATTTTTTTAGCAACTTTTGAATAACACAGGGTTATTAAGGCAATAAATTCTTTATCAATGAATAGTTTTTGAAATTCAGTGTTTATGAAATTTGTAACATTGTTAATTTTAATTATCTCGACGGAGGTTTGGTCTTGGTTGGCTAAGAGGTTTAAGAAATAGGCCAAGGTTTGAGTAATTTAATTTTTATGGGCACGCAAAAAAGTCCATGTAGCTCTAGTTTGATCATAATGTGCATGCACCTGATAAAGATGGTTTTGTGATAAGGACCCTAGAGATTTAAATTGAATAGGCCTAGAAATTAAGGAAACAAATAAGAAACAAAATTTATTATTACATATGAAAACAAGGAAATCGATGAATATATACAAAATAAATGTTTTTCTCATTACTAGAAGATTGAATTCTTTTTGCTTTTGAAATAAAATGAAAAGCAATTCTAGATATAACAAGACAATATTGAGAAATGTAAAATTTCCAAACCACAAAATCTCAGAAGATCGTGCATTAATTGATTGGGATAAATATAATTAATTATGAAAAAGCATATGACATTTAATTCCGAGAGTCAAACAATAAATTCACACACGTTAATTAATGAAACGAAACGCTCCACATAAGAAGTCTGGCTTATATAATTATCTTTTAAACAGCCACAGGCAGCACAGGCTCAATAACTAAAGCTAGCTACCTAAAACATGAAAAGGCTGGGAAACTAACATCACCTTCATTCTTGCGTTAGCCTTGATGACAAATCCCTCTTCCAGCTTATCTTTCACAAAGAAGTACACAGTTCAAATATTCAACGAAATGAACCCAGATAATGCGGATGTCCACTGTGCTTCAAAGGATGATGATCTTGGCCATCATATCTGAATATGACTTCAGGTTTGGAATGGACATCTTGAGACGTACGAGGTTTTGGTGTGATCTCGTAGTTGGTGCCAACCGTGGCGGTCACTTCGATGTCTTTGCGCCAAACAAATCCTTTCTCGCAACATGCGATCCTGACGACAGAGCCATCAGCACTTGGTTCATCAGAGAAGATGGTCTTTATCATTTTGACACTCGAACTGGAGGCACTAATAAGTGGGGGCAATTGGCAGAGACGATGGGAAGATTACATAACTGATCATTTCATTAACAGAAGAAAGAAATGAGGAGATGAGATGCGATGATGGTTGAAATAAATTCGAATCCTGAGTTTTACAGGACTTAATTTTCGATTAATTTCTACAATAGTTAATCTGCTTTAAATATTTTTCTTTCAGATTAATACATTTCGTATGATAATTGATAAGTAAATTTTTTTAAGAAAATGATTCTATATTTATTAACCACGATAAGAGATCCTAACCATAAAGGCTTTTTGGGTACAATGCTATAACTTATCAAATACTTTTCTCTCAGATAGTGATATTGTGTATTAAAAAAAATCTGGTTTATATTAATGTATTTCGAAAAAAATACTTAGAAAAAATAGTTAAGAAGTCACTGGAGGCACATCTAAAGAATGTCATTAGTAATTAAGTTATAAACTTAAGTAAAGCATAATACAGGCCTGATTAAGAAAATAATTAGGTTTAGTGCTGTTTATGTTTTTCGGCAAAACGACGACTATAGTTGAATCAGAGCATTGATCGCAGGTGCTTTGCCTTGATCGGTTATTTGCCTTTTTTGTTTTTTTTAAGACTATGTGATTATGTTAAATTGCTGATAATTATAAATAATAATTAGCTTATTAGACTAATAAATTGTACTTAAATTGTTGATTTTGAAAACGCTTCTCACAAAAGCGTTTTCTCCTGCGATTGAAAAATTAATGTACTCAAGGACTGCTATATTCAAAAGTTATTCTAAATTACTCAAAGAAATATAGATAAAGATAGAGATGCATATTTGACTTATGGGGTACTTACTTAAGGGGTATGGGAATAAATTAATGAGAATGGAATGAATAGTAATAATTGGTTGCTTATAATGATTGATTGAATAGTTTTTTCATATCCAAATTTTAGGTAATGGTCCATACCCTCCATGTATGGGAGGGATGGATTTGATTTCTATCAACACTAATTTTTTAATTTTTAATTAAATATAATTAAAATATAAAATATAATTAATTAACAACTTTAATTAATTAAGATAAAAACTAATTAATTAATTAAAGTATAATTAAAATCTAATTAGTTAATTAAAATCTAATTACTTATATGATTAATTAAAATATAGTTAAAATATAATTAATTAATTAAAATGACATTAAAATATAATTAATTAATAATTAATTAAAGTCTAATTAAAATCTAATTAGATAACTAAAATATAATTAATTACATTATTAATTAAAATTTAATTAAAATCTAATCTAATTAATTAAAATTTAATTAAAATCTAATTAATTAATTAAAATGTTAATTAAAATATAATTAATATGTAATTAATTAATTAAAATGATGTTATATTTTAAGTAATTAATGAATAATATTTTAATTAATTACATTATAATTAACTAACTAATTAATTAAAATATAATTAATTAATTAGTTGATTACAATGTAATTAATTAAAATATTATTCATTAATTACTTAAAATATAACATCATTTGTATTATCAAATGAATGTAAATTGTATTAAACTATGTTACTTGATTTTACTGTAGTAATGAAATGGTGGATATTATGGTTGTATCGATAAATTGCACAATATTTTGTATGATTAATCTATATTTTGATAATATTATGTAACTAATGATATGTTAATGTAAGAAAATACTACAGTATTTTTTTCTTCAAGAGCTATTGGAAAGGAAAAATCGCAACATACTTGATTTTAAATATTTTGTCATTATAATTAGGTGCATAAATTAAAAATAATTATTTAAAATATATTTGAAATTTGCTATAAAACAAAAATTTAACAAAATTTTATTTCTTAGCATTTTTAACAAACCAACCACCATCAATGGTAATGGTAATCATTCATTCATCTTAACCAACCATTATAATTATAATGATTATATCCATTCTCATTCCTCACTATATTCATTCTTATTCTCATTCCCATTACCTTCAATGAACCAAGCGCTCCCTTAATTTTTACAACATTTTAAAAGTGAATCATTAAATTAAAATTTTTAAAAATTAAATACTTTTAAATTTGTTATTTTTAATTATATTACATTAATTACTTTTTATAGACGATATTTAAGTCCATTTTTATATCAATATTTAATATATAATATTACTATCACTTGTATATTACATTTAATTCAATTCAATTTAATCTAAAATTAACAAGTTAAGTATAAATTAATTATTTTTATTTAAGTTTAAATTTTAAGAAATTAATGTAAACAGTCTTTACAAAATAATTTTATTTTAATTTAATATATTAAATATATAGTTTCAATTTTTTAAGTTTAAAAAATTAAAATTAAAATAACAAAAAATTATATTTCTTTAAACTAGAAATCAAATTGATATACCAATTTCATATTAAGATTGTTATTGCTACATTTGAGGAAAAAAAACTCCTAGTATAATTTGATCGAATCCATTCTTAAAAAAATTTCGAGAAGTTTTTAACTGAATTTATTTGTATGTATTGAAAGAATTTCCAATATTCTTAAAATTCGACAGAGGATATAGGAAAAAATAATAATGTAACTTCTTTTATTTATCTACATTCTTATAAAAATATTTAAGAAAATAATAAAATATAAATAACTAATACTCAAGTTCTTATGATTTTTTTAAGTCATACTTTTATAAACCATTTTACGAATAAACAACTTATATTATCAACTAATTTTATCAATATTTATAACCAACACAAGACTTGGTGTAGGCACCGCCAAATCCTTATTTTCAATCAAAACAATAAAGAACTTTATTACTTACAGATATGAATGCTTTTGCAAATCACAAAATTGAATCTTTGCCCACCTGGGATTCAGCGCAATTCCCATATGTCGTCTCTACTTACCAGTTTCAAAGCCTTAAAAGAGACCCTTAAGCCTTGCACTAATGTCTCCGCCTCGTCATCATCTTCTTCTTCAACGCAAGGCCAACAACCTTCAGCGCTCCCCAGGAAGCCACCAAAATCCTCTCTTTCACAGCAGCTGCAACGCCTAGGAGATCCTTGGTTTCCTTTGCCACAAGAATCTTTGTCACAAGAGGCGAAAACGAACAAATCCCAGAAGTCTTTTGAGGTTGAAAACCAATCCAAAGGTGGAAACTTTGAGAATTATGAAGAGGAAGAGGATGCAGACAAAGAATTGGAGGATTTTGAAAGACCCAAAATGGGTCGGTTTCACTTCGATCATACCGGACCCTTTGAACCATTACAGCTTTCACCACCTGGAGAGTTTCCTATTGTACAGGTTTGTCAACAAATGCCTTGATTCTTCTGACTGTCTTCATATCATTTTTTCACCTTCCCTTACAGCATTTTGATTATGTATGTGATTGAGAAATGTATGAAAAGGTCCTACCTTTTATCTTCCTTGTGTGACCATAGTTGTAGAATTGAGTCCTCCTTAGGAATGAACGTTTTCTTTGATCCCTTTTGCATTTCTCCAGTTGACTTTCTTTTAAATATGTTAGATTAATTTAATAATTATAAAGATGTGGTTGATTCTAATATAAAGCGGACCCAAGATCATAGTTACTGGGCTTGTAAAGAATATTATAGTCATTATGATTTTATTATAATTAATAATAGCCCTGCTCTCTCCCTTTAATTAAGTTAGCAATTCTCAAACAAAATATACGATCTTGCACCATTGAAAAAGAATGAAGAAAAGCAAAATGAGAGAGTGGATAAACTTCTTTGCATAGAAAAGGTGTTTACAACCGAAAGGATTAAAGATCTATCATTGTAGGCACATATTAAACATGGACTAAAGGTTAGTATTTTTTTTTCCCTCTCTTTTGTAGCATGAATCTTAATTGAATGGAGTGAATCAATTATATTATAGATGATCTTGGGAGAATTTTAGACTTGAAATATTATTTAGAATATTATCCAGTCAATTTACATGTGATATCAAAGCAAAATTATGACACTTTGATTTTTATTAAAGTTACCATAGGATTCATGGTAGCCATTAATATTGCTTAAGGTTATAGAATGCATTTGAAATTATTTTATTGCTTCCTCAATAATTTTTCTGTTCAACAAATTCAAAGCAATAGGAGATGAGAAAAGACGAGTTTTTTGGTTGTTATAAGCAGTGGATTGATTTCACTCTGCATTTTAAAGACTCTCATGGGACCATGATTGTGTTCAAATATGTTGTTTGTTGGACATCGTGTTATTATGTTCGTATATGTTTTTTTGCTAGACATCGTGTTTTCTATTTTGAAAAACAAAAGGTTAAAGAAAAGTCAACTACGTTGTGTTCACGGGGCATACTATCGAAAGACTTTACATTGTACTTATAAAGCATAAGTTATTTGGGTTGTTATTTGCTGAAAAACGTGATTGTGTTCGTGAGGCCTACCATAAAAAGGCTTTGGTTTTGTGGTTTTAAAACAGAATGATCTTGGGGTTGAAATTTGTGGATATCGTGATTTCTATGTTGAAAAATCAAAAGGGTGAATATGAATGTAATCAAATACGTTTTGGTCCTCTGGTAATAAATGAATATGCATGTTAGTTTTTGGATTTTATAGTACGATCTTTCAACATGGTCAGATTTGACATGCTTGTTACATGATCATAGATAGGTTGAGACCGATCAAACTTCTTGTTCGTCAATTCACTCATCAAGTTTCCTACAATAAACTTGTCAGCTATGTCTGATTGTGGGTGCTTCTTGATTTTTATCATGAATTCCCTTACATTGTCCATATTAGACATTGATGACTTAACATTTTAAGCCATTGTCAATCTCGTCAACTTTAGACTCAGCCTATTAGACTTTTCCCAAGCCTCAAAACATGTCTTTTCAGCTTCTATACTAGTCTCGATAATGGTTGCAAGCTTCTCAACAACGAATGTTAGGTCCTTATCCATAATGCCCAACTGAAGTTAGATTTGCTCAGACCAATTGGTATAGGTTAACCCATTGAACTTGATTAGACCATTGCCTATAGCTAATAAATTATTAAAAGCTACAATCGTAATACAAACTCACACATTAATGCTTTGAGTACAATTAATGGATTTAGACAATAATAAACTTTAATATATATATTTAAGTTCATCTTTGGGTAATACTTAAATACATATCCTCAATTCATAATGATGCTAACAAAATATATATACACACTTTAATAGACAGTCAATCATACTCAAGCTAGTATGCATGTTCTCTTAGGATATACAAACATATTCACCTAGTATATCGATAAGTCTCTTTATTATTAATTATAAGCAATGATCCACCTTTGAGTGATCTTCTAATATTATAATTAATAATCTCAATTGTTCAGTTCATCTTTTATGTCATTTATTAACATCATATAATATGAACAATTGAAAGAGTGCAAATTAAATGTCTTAATATCTTTTCAAGCAAGGTGACTTTGTTAACTAATAAGCTTTCCATACAGTAAACATTTAATTAAGTATAAATAAATTATGGAATTTAACTATAATGTTAAAAGATCATATTGTAAAGTTCAAAAACTAACAAGCTTTAACATGCATATTCATTTATTACCAGAGGACCAAAACATAATTGATTTCATGCATATTCACCATTTTGATTTTCCACAAATCCCGAATGTCCACACATTTCAAGCCCAATATCATTCTGCTTTACAACCACAAAATCAAAGCCTTTTGATGGTAGGCCCTACGAACACAATCACGTTTTCCGGCAAATGAACAACCCAAATAACTTATGCTTAAAACTACAAACCTAAAGCCTTTCGATGGTAGGCCCTATGAACACAACATAATCGACTTTTCTTTAACCTTTTGTTTTTTAAAACAGAAAACACAATGTTCAGCAAATAACATATACGAACACAATAAGACGATGTCCAGCAAACAACATATACAAACACAATCATGGTCCCACGAGGGTCTTTAGGATGCAGAGGGAGATCGGTCCACTGCTTATAACAACTGATAGACTCTATCTTTCCTTACACCTCCTATCGCTTTGAATTCGTTAAATAGAAAAATTATAGCAAAAGCAATAAGATAATTTTAATTTCATTTTATAACCTTAAACAATATCAATGGCTACGATAAATCCTAAGGTTAACTTTAATGCAAATCAAAGTGTCATAATTTTGCTCTGATACCATATGTAAATTGAGTCTATAATATTCTAAACAATATTTCAAGTCTAGAATTCTCCCAAGATCATCTATAATACAATTGATTCAACCCATTCAATTAAGATTCATGCTATAAAAGAGAGAAAGAAATACTAACCTTGGCCCATGTCTAATATGTGTCTACAATGATAAATCTTTAATCCTTTTGGTTGCAAACATTTTTTACGCAAAGAAGTTTATCCACTCTTTCCTTCTGCTTTTCTTCGTTTTTTTTTTCTAATGGTGCAAGAATGTGTCTTTTCTTTGGTATCTGTTAACGTAATTAAAGGCAGAGGGAAGAGTTCTTATTAATTATAATAAAAACCTAGTGACTAATATTCTCAACAAACCCAAATAACCATTGTCTTGGGCCCACCTTATATTAGAATCAACCTAAGTAATATGGGCTGCACCTTTATGATTATTAAATTAATCTAACAAAGTATTTATATTCTTTCAGGTTCCTGCCTCTATCAATTGTAGGTTGCTTGAGCATCAGAAGGAAGGGGTAAAATTTCTATATAAGCTGTACAAGAACAACCATGGCGGCATTCTCGGTGATGACATGTGAGCATATTTTCCTTCTTTACGACTATGTATGTGTGTTCCTCCTGTCCATGCTTAAGTTTTTTTCAGTTATCTTTTCATTTTAGCATTATTGACTTCATCGAAAGCATGTTAAATAGATTATTTGATGTGGTTCAATTTAAAGGAAAAAGTGTGCCTAACTTAATACATTGTTATCAAAGGCACACATAATTGGTTTCCGCAAAACCAGAAGGACTTGCAAGCAAAAAATGAAACTAGGAATAAACAGTTCATGGACTTTTATAGATGAGTTGAGACATGGAAAAACTGGAATGGACAAAATTGAGCAGTAGTTTAAAGATTCTCTCTCCTGGAAATGCTCAAAAAATCCTTTTATACTTTTTCTGGTAACTGATTTTTGGCCTTCTGTGGTACATGTATCAGTTTTTAATAATTTATCTCCTTTTGACATCTTTTCTCCTAGAATTCTGGTTTTGACTTACCATCTTTAGATGGCAGAGGATTCTGCTGCATTTTTTTTCCCCATCCAAGTCGATGTAATAAAGTTGAAGATTAGGATACTCATTCATAATCTAGTTGTAAGTGGTGTATGAATATGAGGAGCCCATTTTTCAGGGCTTTCATTGTAGCCTTATAATATTGGTCAATTGCAACTTTCTTGTTAATTTCTGTAATGGCATATAGCTTATACATTTAGCATTAACGGTCAAAAATCTTCAGCTATGAATTGTCTGCTAGATGAGGCTGTATATGAGTATCTAAATTACCAATATATCACTTAGGTTATTCTTTACCCTCCACTATTGCTATCCAGAACATGTAAATTGTTTTCAAATGTTGCCAATCAAACTACAAGATTTGTTCATACAGTTTAATATTGGTGCTTGACTATTGCAAACACTTTGGCTTTTGACCATGATTAACAACAATGAGAATGATGTACTACCATCTAATCAATGATTCTGTTAGACTTATATTACATGTATATTTCACTTGTATTACCTAATTTGGAGTTTGTGTCTTATTAGAGTAGTACTCATTGTTGTTATGTGACTTTTTCTTTAGAAAAGAAGTGGTCTATATATATATATATATGTATATATAGCTTAGTTCTTTCCCTATTAAGTTCTCAATTCCATCTTCTAGCTAGCCTAGGACTTGGTCAAAACAAGTATAAATGGATGATGGGTGGTTCAATGTGAAATAGATACTGATTATAAATGGTTAAGTTGCACTATGATCCATTGCGTTTTTACTGTTTTCTGAAAATCCCTTCTGATTAAAATTTAATTTAGAATCCTTGTATTTGGTAACTAAAAAACACTCCTTTGTCAATATTTTACTGTGCAAGTTTTTCATACTGCTAGTAAATTTTGTTGCGCAATATTATGTGAAAGTGAATTTTAGTTATTGAAATGAAATGTATGAAGAGGTCAATTTCACTAGTTATCAAATTACAAGACCCTATGAAATTAAAATCAAATCATGGTGATTTAAAATATGGCGTAACCTCAGGGGATCTTAGTATTATTAACCGTAACTAATTGATATTGGAGACTTCTCTTAATTTGGTTTTTTCTCTACTCCATATTTCTTTTTCTGCTCTTGTTTGTTGCAAATCTCACTTTCACCTAAATTTTCTATCTAGATCTCTGTTCTCTATTTTTTCTGTGTTCCTTAACCTGATTTCCTCTTTATGATATTGAAAGTTTTATTCTTCCTTGAATTATAGGCTGCTGTTGTCATAGTCACCAATCGATAGTTCTTGTTCACCAATAGTATTGATGGTTTCTTTTTGTGTTATAAACCTATATATTTATATCTATGATTTTATAAGTATATATCCAGGTGAATGTGCTCTGCATTTCTAGTATGCTGATATAGATTGGCTGCCTGCTCATATTTTGAGACAGGGGGTTGGGTAAGACCATTCAGACAATCGCATTCCTGGCTGCTGCCATTGGGAGAGAAGGAGAATCTGGTGATTCCACTTTGGTGAGGGAAAATCAGGCAACGAAGAGTGGTCACGCACTGATAATTTGCCCTACTTCTGTAATTCACAATTGGGAGATGGAGTTCTCTAGGTGGGCAACATTCAATGTTTCTATTTACCATGGTGCAACACGGGATCTGATCCTTGAGAAACTTGAAGCACGTGGAGTTGAAGTACTGATAACCAGTTTTGACACATTCAGAATTCATGGCAACATTTTGTCAGAAATATTGTGGGAGATTGTGATTGTTGATGAGGCACACCGGCTTAAAAATGAAAAGTCAAAACTATATAAAGCATGCACAGAAATTCACACACGGAAACGTTTTGGTCTCACAGGAACTGTTATGCAGAATAAGATTATGGAATTGTTTAATCTCTTTGACTGGGTTGCTCCTGGCTCATTGGGAACCAGAGAACATTTCCGAGAGTTCTATGATGAGCCTCTAAAGCACGGACAGAGGGCGACTGCACCTGAAAAATTTGTTCAGGTAGCTGATGAACGAAAACAGCACCTAGTGAGAGTTCTTCATAAATATATGCTTAGAAGGACAAAGGAAGAGACAATTGGTCATCTAATGATGGGGAAAGAAGATAATGTCATTTTTTGTGCTATGAGTGAACTACAAAAACGTGTGTATAGGAGAATGTTACAACTATCAGATGTGCAATGCCTTATCAATAAGGACCTCCCATGTAGTTGTGGAAGCCCTCTTAAACAAGTTGAATGCTGCAAAAGGATTGTACCTGATGGAATTATATGGCCTTATCTTCACAGAGATAACCCGGAAGGCTGTGATTCATGCCCCTTTTGTCTTGTCCTTCCTTGCCTTGTGAAACTCCAGCAGGTGATTTGCTTGAGCTAGTTTGCAATTTTTTCTTTTGCAAATGCCTCTGCATTGCATACATGTAGAAAATTTTCTTCAACCCAAAAAAATTGATTGCTTCTCAATTGTCTTGGAAAGTTGTTTATTATGATCAGCAGCTTTTCATTGTTCTTCTTTCTTTATATTTACCTTTGTTTTGACTATCAGATAAGCAATCATCTGGAGCTAATTAAACCAAACCCAAGGGATGAACCGGATAAACAAAGGAAAGATGCAGAATTTGCCTCCGCTGTCTTTGGCCCGGATATAGATTTGGTTGGAGGGCATACCCAGAATGAGAATTTCATGGAGCTGAGCGAAGTTAAAAATTGTGGAAAAATGCGAGCTTTGGAAAAGTTAATGTTTTCTTGGGTTTCACAAGGTGACAAGATTCTACTCTTCAGCTACTCTGTCAGGTATGGTTTTAAAAATTTACAGGCCATTTAGTGCAAGTTTTTTCCTATATTATGTGCGCTTTATTACTTGTGTAGTTAGGAAGGGTATAAAGTTTAGTTGTCCCAGTTCAGTTGGTTATGTCCTTTAGCATGTGTTTCTTTCGTGCTCTCTTAATCTGGTGTCATCAGTCAGAACCAGTGTGTAGAAATTGATGATTAGCTTCAGGACCATGCTGAACTAGACTTATGAACTTAATTGTGGATCAGGATTTGGATTTGTATTGAGTTGGATCCTTTATATCTGGAGGTTATTGAGTGAAATGGGGCCTTCTATCCTCCCTCTTAATTAAAAAGCACGTGTGACTTTAAAAAAGTGCAACACTTGAGACATTTAATCATAGATTTTCATTATAGTTATTTTCTGTCAGAATGAATTCGTGCATGTCTTTTCTACTGCAAAAACTCAAAGAACATTTTAACAACAATTTTCTGTTGCTTCTTTCTATCCTTGTTCCTTAACTAAAGTTCTAGAGCTAATTGTATATGAGATATTCTTTTATGAAGAGTGAATGAAAAAACCTTGAATTTTGCTTAAGTTAGCTAGTGGGAGAAATGGCTATGTAGATGGGTTGTTAAGTTCCATATTTATGCTTTTGTGATGTCTGATTGAGCTTGTTAAATTAGCTTTATACTAGTGAAGACAGAAGGGTATAGGCAAAAAATTAGTTAAGCTCTAAATTTAATAATGTAGTGCCATCATATGTGAACTATGTTAATTTCTAAATAATTTCAAGCAAGTTCATGAGTGAGCTCTTAATTTTCTTAAAGATATACCTATGGACTGAGTCTTATTCCTAAACTAGTTGAAGTACCTGAGATGAATCCTCTATCAGGATTATAGTTAAGATGTATCCACTTATATTACAATATTGTGGTCCCTGTCCTTTTCCTATTCTTTTCCAATTGGATTCGATTGTTTGTTCATATTGATGTACAATGGTTAGAGTGGAGCATGGCCAACACATCTAAAGTGGTCATCTGTTGTTTCATTTTCTTGTGTCCTCATACTATTTTGTTATACATTGGACTCAAGACGATTATCTCTCAATTTGTAGAAGGGTGTAGCATTGAAAACTGTCAAAACATTCATGCAAAACAATCACGTTCAACACGAAAAATGATCTTTGAATAATTAATTGAATAAATAATAATTATTACTAAAATAAAGTTTATTCGAAAGTACTAATAAATGAGACTTGTGTTAATTCAGATGGTTAAGGCCCTCCCTTTATTTGATTTAGTCTCATGTTCAAAGTGTGGTAGTGTTAGAATGTTTTACTCTTTCAAAATCACAATGTTGGAAGTTGGTAGAATTTTTTACTCGTTCAGAGTCACATTGTTGGAAGTTGGGAGTTGTTCAAAATCACGGGGAATAATACTTTTCAAAAAAAAATCACAGGGAATAATGCTCTGCTACCTTCATCACATTCAAAACAATCAACCATCAATCTAGCCCTCAGTGTGTAAAATAACATATCAATCATACGACTGTATCTTTAATATCTTAATACATAAGCAGTTTCTCTTGCCTGACTGGCTAACTAGGTTAGGGTCACTTTTTAAGATACTCTTTTGTTATATTTTGGCACATCCTTTTTGTTTTTTGTATTTTAGCTACAATTTCATCATTGATATGTTACTTGTTATATCACTGTGGTACATATGTGGTAAGTGGTTTAGGTTATCTAAATTTTTCCTTTTAAGTTTTTGGAAATTTCTGGCGCATAATATTTCTGCTGAAGTTCTCCGTTGATGTATGAGAAGGATTAAAAGGGGAGAAAAAAGTAGATTCTTAAGGAAAGCAAAAGCTTAGTAACTTTGTATTTATTCTTATTCCTTGCCATTAACTGTGTTTATATTGACTTTGTCCTAATCAAACTTCTTTTGTAAAGTATTTGATTTATGTTTTATTAGTCTGACTGTGCATATGTTGCTTGAAGTAACCTTCACAACATATACAATACGTTTGTGTTCCAGAGTTGCAATGTACGTTCTCCATATTGTCCCATGATGGATGGCATATTTCATCTGAATTAGAATTTAGCAAACTTTCTTTGCCCCTCTGTCGCTTCCCTTCCCATTTTCAGAAAAGTACTTTTGGGAGGAATGGTAATATCTTTTTAAGGTGTTCAAAGGATACGAGCTCAATCTGTCCTCAACTTGCTCTTGTGGGAAATTTCAAGTTGCATTCCATCTTCATTTACTTTGTGCAATATGGATTTCTCAGTTCCTGCTACTGAGTTTAACCATGTTTTCCAGGATGTTGGATATACTGGAAAAGTTTCTAATTCGCAAAGGATACAGCTTTGCACGTCTTGATGGTTCTACACCAACCAACTTACGTCAATCTATGGTGGATGACTTCAACTCCAGTGCAAGTAAACAGGTTATTTTGAGTATGGAGTTGGTTAGCAAGTTTGTGGTTCAAAATTTTCTTCCAGAGTCTAATGTTTTGTTTTAGGTCTTCCTTATATCAACACGAGCTGGTGGACTTGGATTGAACCTTGTAAGTGCAAATCGTGTGGTCATATTCGACCCAAACTGGAATCCTGCCCATGACTTGCAGGCTCAGGACAGATCATTTCGTTTTGGGCAGAAGCGGCATGTTGTGGTGTTTCGCCTTCTTGCAGCTGGTTCGTTTGAGGAATTGGTTTACTCCCGTCAGGTGTACAAGCAACAGCTGTCAAATATTGCTGTGTCAGGGAAAATGGAAAAGCGTTATTTTGAAGGTGTACAGGTGACTGCTTTTCTTCAACAGGAGCTTAGTGTTAGAAGTAAGACATTTGAAATGTATACTTTATTGGAGTTCAAACTAACTACAACTGGTTTAATCTTAGGACTGCAAACAATTTCAAGGCGAGCTCTTTGGAATCTGCAATCTGTTCCGTGATCTATCCGGCAAACTTTTTACCGGTGAAATTATTGAATTACATGAGAAAGATAGAAACGATGATGCACATTGCTCTGCAACAAAACAAGAAAGAGCTGCTCTTGACAATGAGAACGGTACATGTAAACCTGTGCTTGAAGAGATGGGTAAGTTGATTATTTCCTTTTAATAGTTTCTTCTGTTGCATTCTAGTAGCACTACGTTGTGGTCATCGTAACATCTGTCACAAGGCAAGGAAGGCTAGTTTCTGGTCATAATCAGGTTTTGGTTCCTATATGTCATAGGATTGCCGACCCATCTTGTTGCGGCAGTGACTGTCATTCAATTGCTTTGCCACAAACACTAGGGTTCTTCTACCTGAAGTTTTGATTTACTATGATGTATTCATACAGGCGTTCTATATGCTCATCGAAATGACGAGGTGATAAACGTTGTAAACCTTCCAAAAAAGAAAATTGAGAGAACTTCTGCAGAGGATTATGAGATTGCAACCACAAAACAAAGAAAGGAATCAGCTGATGATAAGGGTCGGAAAAAAAAACATTTTGTTCGCCTCTCTCGGTCCCTGGGACTGGGAGAGGTAGAATTTAGCAAGTGGGTTCTATCAGCAAGTCCTTATGAGAGGGAGCAGGTGCTTCGAGACTACAAGAAAAGAAAGGAAAAGGCACCCAGTGGGTAAATGCTAGTTCCTTAATAGGAGGTGTCTGCTAGTAGTAGGCTTGTAAATTCCCAGATGTATATCTGTGTATATATTATCACAATCATTCTGTGGTATCAAATTAATTAGTTCATTCTACTTCATCTTCAACTTTGTCAATGAAATTAAACCAAAAAGAAAAAAGTAGCTGACGATAAATGACATCCAAAACTAGAGCGAGTCACCTCAAGGGAATTATTTACAAATAGGTGATCGAGCTTATCAGTAATGAAACTTCGGAAATTGCTAGGTAAACTGCCAGCTACAGCTATCTTCTCTGCAGCTTGAACCTAGAAACTGGCCTAGAGGGCTGTGCATTTGATAACTGCAAAGTCCAAATCCAATGTCGTAATCAGGGTTTGATACTACAATGTAATAATCAACTAATCAAAACAGAATTACAAAAACGAGTACACTCAGAACCAATGGCTCAGACCACTACCTTTGATGAACCCGCATTTGGATCTGTTTGCACGTTAGTAGTGCGCTCCACGATTGAACCAGTAAATGCCTGCAGTCCTTAGTAAGAGGAGTTTTAACAATATTACGTATGTAAACTGATTATAGGAATCGAGTCAAAATAGGAAACGCACCTTTGAACTGTCAAATCTTGGTTTTGAAGACTCCAAAGGTGTCTAGCAAAGCAAGCGTGGCAGATTAGGCAACCAGAATCGGAAGATGAGAACTAAAAGATAAACATAAAGATGCATAAAAAGATTAACTAAGTCGTGAACTCCTCGATTCCAATAGGAGCAAGGAAGGAATATATATACCTGCAATGTCTGCTTTTGCATCTGGGCATTTGATGGCATTTCATCAGAGCGCTCCAGGATAGAGCCTGTGAAAGCCTACAATTGTAGTAGTGATACCAAGTAAGTAGTGGACCAAGCAGCAGCTTAACAATTAATGAATGCCCATTTCAGTAAACTAATAAGGAAGACATGCACACAACAAACCGGACAAGATAATAGCTACGTTTGAGAATATATAGGCATAAAATCAAGTTTTATGCTTTCTTTATCTTCCACAGTTTTCCATTGTACCTTTAAGGCTGCAGCTTTCAAGTTTATTTTCTAATAGTTCATCACAAAGAGAACCCACCAAATCCAGGATTAATGATTTTCATAGTACGATATCTGCAGGTAACCTAACGTTTAGTCTTCCTAGTTACCAAATTTCCAAATTCAAATCCTAAATTGCTTTCTTCTTTCTTTTCAGCCCTTATATCATTAAAATAATCAATTCATTCATTCTATCAACTCCACTGGAAATTTATTGAAAAACAGGCTTTTGTCCGCCCTCCTACTTGTCATTTTCCTTTTTCAATTCAATCAGTGAATTTCTATATTAAAGACTACTATTGAAAAGTATGGTGACAAAATTTAGTTGTCTAAAAAGTTTGCAAGGATGTCTTTTACACATTTCAAATAATAAACTGACTTGATTGCAAATTGAAGTAAAATGACTAGAAGGGAAAGATAATATGAGTAGAAGGACCATAATAAAACATTAACTTCAAATATTTATACTAGATTTTCACACTTAGCTAGAAAAGTTTGGCAGAGGAACTTAGATTTTATCACAACCAAAATTAGTCTTTTTCAACATGATACATCCTACTAGAACTGGTGCAACTATAAATTTATGAAGTATAGTGAAAGATATCTTCCTCAATGTAAAGACCTCTCTCAACTTTAAATCCAAGTAAAAAATGCATTAAAGTTTGAGCATCAACTATTTTAAACTGCTAACATATATCAACATACAAGATTTCATTATGAGTCATTAACTTTTGCATCCATTCATGCAGGCTCAGATACTGCAAGTTTTCGTTTTAAGGGTACAAAGAGCATAGATATTATCAAAATGCATAAGACTTGAGAACAACGGTGCTTTATCTATCCTTAACAAATCCATCAAAATGGCCATGTTGCAATTATCAAGTAACACCATAACTCAACAACAAGCATACTTTATCTATCCTTCATTATATCACATTTGGCAAATAGTCCATGAAGCACCAGAGCTGAATGACAGACAGCTAAATGTCATCAACAATAAGTCCTAAACAAAACATCAGGGGACAACAAATGGAGGAGGTGGTATACATATGAATTGAAGGAATATTATGGAAAGTATCAGAACTGAAACGTCAACAGTGCATATGTAATTTACTTGTATCAAGAAAATGATTTTTGAGAAGCAAAAGCAGCTAGACTGTGTCACATATAGGAAGATGAGTTAACTTACAACAAAAATCAATCCATCATCTGTTTCCATTGAAAATGATAATGTTTTACAGATTTTCTTCCATGATGAAAATTACTAAGGAGAAACCAAAGGTGCTATGAAGCACATTATAAGTACCTCTTTTCTTGATAAAGACACTTCTTTGACTTCCTCTCCTACTTTCGGCAGCAGGAGATCCTTCTGGTGAGGAAGAGACACTACATTCTGAGTTGCATCCTTTTCATCTGTTAAGAGAAAAAGATTATAAGAGTGGCAGAGCCATGGTCCAATCAAGCAATCAAATAGAAGAACAAATACATAGAAGTAAAAGAGTTAGAAATAGTACATACAGTTTAGTAGTTTGAGAACCCAGCCTATGATCTAGTCATTTTCCCACATAACCATACTATATAAAGTTCGTAGAAACTCAGTAAAGTCATTCATATATATGTGACTTGAGAAAGGTATAATGTTGACTAATTGAGGGATAAATAAACAGTTTGTAAGAAATTATACAAGCAACGAAGAAAAATAGTGTAGTGTAGCATCCAACCCCTTCCCCTCTCCCTCCCTCCTTTTTGTGGTTTAGTTAAACAAGCTGTAATGTAACAACCATGGCATTGTTAAGTTAGGTTCAACATAACACGGTGGAATGAAATGTAATTCTCTATCATCTTAACATTAAGAAAAATGTCATGAACTCATTGTTTCATATTTGACAAATATCATCTTTCAACACCAGAACATGCTACCATCAACTGTAACAGCCACCACATACTAAAATTAACCCCAAAAGCTCACAAGACTTTCATCATCATTTGATAAATTTCTAATCTAGTTTATATATTTATCATAACCTTTAATGTATTAACATTGTATGTGTACATTAATTAAAGATTTAAGCACTTAGCATGATAGTGTTACAGTCCCGAGTCTGGGATCGAATCACCGGACGATTAGCCGAAGATTCTTCTCCCAACAAAGGGTTTTTACCCTTGTTCTTCCTCCTGGATGTACCTATAATTGGTAATCCAACACAGCTCGTTGAAGGGAGCTGTAACCTTGAAACTCGTTATGGAGAGAGTTTCTGATCTCGTGATTTTTGATAAATTATGCTTGATCTTTTATTGCTGAATAACTCCCTATTTATAGGGTGATCTCCTTACAATTAAGAAGACTAATAGGACTAGAACTCCTAGCTAAACAAACTCCTACTGCTAAACAACTCCTACTGCCAACTAGCTAAACAAACTCCTACTGCTAATAGGATTCCTAACTAAGTAAGGATTCAGAATCCTTAATAGAATATGACATAACTGGAATAACAAAATCATACTTTTGTTTTGCGTCGTTCATATTTTGTGACCCACGAATGCATCTGTAACAGATAGGCATCATCTCATGAAGATTACATTCAAGGTTTTAAATTGCTGTCGTGACTGTGTTGCAAATTTTACGTCTGCAAGTAATGCGAAAGTTAAATTACAGACTGCAAAAAGTGCAGCTATGAAAATTTTCAAATACCCACAACTTAATTTAAAAACTTGAATTTTTTATATAGTAATAATAAATATTCATAATAGTTAGTATAGCAAAACATATAAATTTTTCATTAAAATTTGAATGTTATCAAAAAAATTATTTTTTTAACCAAAAGTTATTATCCTATATTTTGAAAAGTTAAGAGCACAAATAAAAATTTATACTAAATTCTTACAATTATTTAAATTATTATAAACTACTCCATTATAAAATAAATTTAGTTAAGTTATTTTAAGTAATTACAAATACTTTTGATTGAAGGCCTCAAATTAAAGGGGGAAGACAAAGTTATGAGTGTTAGTTCTTTATATGATTGACAAATTCACACTAATAATAAATGTGATTTTGTAAATAGCATAACAAGGTTAACTTAGTAAAATTTCAAATGTTTAATTAAAATCCTAAGAGTCACTTAAAATGTTGTCATCAGCTTCTTCATATGTTTCTTTCTCTGTTGTTCTTCATCTTCATCTTTCTCTTCCTTTTCGTCTTCTTCATTTGTTTCTTCCTTTGTGATTTCGGCACTAGAAGAACTCAAGCAACAATCATTGTCGTCTTACTCGTCAGTTTTTTCTGTGTTTTTTTTTTCCATCTTCACCGCATTATTGCAGCTGTTTTAGTCATAACAGACCCAACAGAGCAGTGTTGCGGCTGCAACAGCCACAATAGATTGTGAATCTGAATCACCCTGCAATTGCAGGGTGATGAACTAATGGCAGAAACCATTACCACTATTTCGGTTGCAATAGCAGTAACAGTCTGCTATTTAAAACCATGATAATCCTATACACGCTTTTCGACCAAACCCAACAAATGTCGGACATAATGCAGCAGAAATTACAGAACTGCCTAAATTGTATCAACTATTACCTTAGTGTTTTCACGTCCACAGGTGAGATCTCACTCTTAAACAAGTGAATCATGTATGTCAATGACATTAATGGTAAACACATAACAATATACTAGTTTTAAGCATTGTATAAACTTTGCAGTGAAATTTCTATCAATTAGAAAACTAAAATTTCCTTTAAACATGCACCACCACCACCCATGCCTGTCCCTATCTCCTCCCCTGCTTCACCACTGGCACCCTGCCTCTAATAACATAACTACAAAGCAATAAGAAACCTATACACAATCACAAATAAAAAGTAACATGGAACAGCCACTAACCTTTAGGAATTGGCCCCACTTCTAATCCCAAGCCCTACAATTTACAATTTAAGAGTCCGCAGTTAAGAGCAAATAAAACTGATCAAGAACTAGAAAATAACTGAATGAAGATATGCAATTTCTTACACTCAATTGTTCAGTAAGATTAGGTTTATTGCTATCCTTATTGGATAAAACCCTTGTGGTTGGATATCCTTGCTTCAACTGCTGTTCTAGCTCCCACATCTGCCATCAATCATGGTAAATACAATCGAGAAACATGAAAATTACAACCTGAATGATGGTCAAATTTCCTAGAGTCCGAGATATGAATCCTTTACCTCTGAAGAACTATGGATATTGCTATTACTGTCACCGCCACCAGATTGTTTCTCTTTCTCACTCTCATCATAACTATCAACTGTATTTGCATGCTCATCTTCATCACTCTGATTTTCATCCTCAGCTGCTAGCTCTTCTTTCTCAAGTTCATCCAACCTGGACATGATACGGGCGTATTCATCATCTTCAACCGTAACTTGCTCATCTTCTGTCCCTGAAAAAAAAGTGATGAAGATTCCTAGCTTTTGAAGGGAGGTAGCAGCAGATCAGTAATTTATGCTTAACAAGAAACTACTAGTATTGAAGCAAGTCCAGAAATGCTGATTAAGGTTGTAAAAATCAATATAGAAGGTTTCAGAAACTTCATTCTTCGCAAAAGCTCATATACAATCAATTTCAGACAAAATGCCAAATTAAAATGTGCAATATATGTCAATGATACAATATATCAGCTTTGTCAATACATAAAGCAGGATTACCTGAGAGTAGCAATCTGATGCATGGATTTGTTAAACCAACATGCTAACCAGTAAGAGGAAGACAAGATTTATGTCCCCTACTTGATTTTTTATAATGTTTCATCTGAAGTGGATGCATTGTGGATCTACAATCATAATGGTTGACTAAGGGAGAATCTCATGCAGGTCTTGCACATCAAGCGTGCCATGATGGCTTTTTTCAAGTAAGAACCAGAAATGACATCCCTAATGCTGTTTGTTAACTCCCTTGTTCTTCATTCAAACTGCTTTTTATCAGGAAACATTGAAAAAAACTTTGTTTAAATAATGCTCATATTAACTCTATTTAAGAAGTGAACATGTTCCACAAAGAGTACGTGTCCCAATAAAGTCAAAACTTCAACGTCCTGCTGATGCTCCAACTCTCAACAAACCCATTTACTTATAAAAGGCTGCATCTAAGTAATATTGATTTCATGTGATAAAGTTTTAAGGGAACAAGTATAATGTCATATCATGTACCTAGTTTGAATCCAATAATGGGTCACACAATCTACACAGCACGGATGTCAGTCACAGTACAACTGAGTCTCAAACTGCCACAAAGACCTTTCCACGGTTAGTAGGGGGACTACACCAGCGAATAAACCAAGAAAGGAATTATTCAGGACCAAAAGTTTTTTCCCTTTGGTGTCAGATGGCGCAGGACGCCAAGAGGAAAATCATATGAAGTCCAAATCTTGGATTAGATTAGAATTTTCTTTGCTAGCAAATAGAAATGGTATTTCTTTAGAGATGATTATTTCATGACAGGTTGTCTCAATATTAGAGGAGATATCAACTTTAACAATGAAAAGGTTTCTGGGAAAGAATGGAACAAGAAATTTAGAGGAGGCTAATAAGGACGAAGAACAGGAACAAGCAAATCTAAGCTTTGTAACTTCTATAACAAGCCTGTCAATACTAATCATCTATCAAGGTCAAAAGTTAATCACGTTGTACATGTAGTTCAAGTATTTAAACAAACAACGAAGCTGCTACTGACAGCAAATACAAGAGGCTACCTACCTGATTTTTTTCCTGTTTGGCCACCATTTTCCTCCACATAATCTTCCCTAATCTCCACAAGACCCTCCTATTGAAGAAGCAGAGGGTAAAATAAGAAGAAAAAAATATAACAACAGCTTAAAAATATCTTTTCTTTTTTTGTAGATAACAACATAAAAAATCTAAACAACAGTTGCAAAAGCAAATGCAGACAACATGTAGAGGCTTTTTAGCGCTTCAACTACAGTGATAAATCAGAACAACAGTTGACTCTCATCCAGAAGCAGCATCACACTTTTCCCCTGAGAATATAAGTACAGAAGTTCCTAATCTAGGCTATATACACAAAAAACTATTCAAATTCTGACCAAAATGGCATTAAACTGGAATCCTCTAGCCTAGTTATATCCCCTCACTAGGGAGAACTTATCAGGTAACTGCACTCCAAGCCATGACATTCATGGTAATCCATAAAAGCAAGTTACGGAAATTTCTGAAGTTAGCAGTGACAAAAGAAACTTGGATACATAAAGGTCTAATTGGTGACATGGGAAATCATTTACACGTTTAACAAATTTAGACAACAGAATAGTCCAAGGCGATTTACACCAGACAAATAAAGATCAAATTGTGAAGCAAACCGCAGACTCAGATGCTGTAGCATTAAAAAACAAAGCCTCAGCTCGAAGATCCTTCAAGTTTGCTTGAAGAGATTCAACTTGTGAATCCAAAGCTTTGCCTCTCCTCTTCAAAATCTCAACAGTTTGCTTGCTAGTTCTCTCCGCATAGTAACCTTCTCCTAAAAGAACCTGCAAAGGAATAGAAACAATCAACTAACATGACTTTGAAGAAACAGCATATTTCACTTAAAATTCGAGAAACAGAGTTGCCTATTCTAACCATAAATTCATTGGTATGTATCAAACGGCCAGGAAAGAAGGCAACTTTCCCAAAGGGAACCATGATGTCGTGGTGGAGCTCATCGGGAAGTCCGGAAACGAGGTTGATGAGACTAGTATTGTCTGAAATGAAGTCTTTGAGACTGCCCAGCTCTTTCTGCTTCTCAGTAATCGAATCCTCCACACGTTTTGCTGCCTTCTGCGCTTCGTCCACCGGAAACATGCACGAAAGGGGTGTTACCGAACCTTTCTTCAGCGTCTCATCCATTGTTGCTAAAAGAGACAAGAGAGGGACGTTAAATGGGCATTTCGGTGGGTACTTGTGTCAAATAGGTTGGAGACATGCTTTATTTCGTAAAATTCTTTAAATTAATTTTACATATTTCCAATAATTTGCAAATGTGTTGTGTTAAGTCAGTTTAAAAGGAAGGATGTGATTTAAAACTTATATGTATTAATATTATTATAATCTTTAATATAGCACGTTTTTATTTTAAAAAATTATATAGTATTTTATATGTTTAATATTATGGCATATTTTAAATTATAATTATTTTAGTGAGTCATATTCATACCGAAAATCAAGAAAAATATATGTTCAACATTATTAAAAAGGTCCTAAAATTTAAATTCTTATATGTTTCTATTTTTTAATTTTAATTTTTACATTTGGTAAAAATACTTATCTGATTGAATTTTTATATTTATTTTTAATTTGATCTCTTCCTCTTTTATGACTTATGAAAATTGTTGAATCAAATAAGATTTAAACTCATAATTGTGGTCACAATAAAATATGCTGTTAATAATGCTTGTATATTTTGCGATATTAGTGAGTTCATGTGTAAAGAATAAGTTCAATGGAAGCTTAAATTTATTTAAAAGTCAATTGAATCAATTGAATAATTAAAAGATAAAGAAAATTAGTAAAGTGAAATGCATATGCAACTTAAGAAATTTTCAAAAGAATTCAAGTGAAAATACATGGCAATATTTAAATAAATTATTACAATCTTGTAATCTTATTGTGTTCATTTTAATGAATTGAGAGTTTAATTATTATATTATCATTTGCACTTAATAGGTATTGCATGAATTTGATTATAATCAAAAGAAAATTTGTTTTGATCTCTAAAGAAAATTTGTTTGGTGGAACTTTTAAAATGGTTTTCAATAAATTTTTAATGGATAGTGTTTTTAATCTTTCAAAAAAACTTCAGAAAAAATTGAAAACTTGTTTCAAGAAGTTTAATTGACCAATATAAAATTTAGGCATCCAATATTAGGATTTTTAGATATACTAATCAACCAATGTAGCAATTGTAAGCATAATTTATTACATAGCCATATTCACAATAATCCTTAACCTAGATCTTAAAATTCTATGTTTTGTACCAAAATATAAAATATGAATTACATACTTTTATCCATGAGTTTAGTTTAATTGTAATTGAAAAAATCCCCTCTAAATGATTAAATATAAAGAAACTTGATTTCTCTCATTTTCCCCTCAATAATCCTGCTTTTCTAATGGTGAAAAAAATAAACAGAGGTGTGTAGCTGAGAGAGAGGACCAGTTTCTATGTAACAAGGATATCTGAACCGTTCCCATCAAACGATAAGTTTAAAACAAAACCTTATTTTAGTTAATCAACCTTATCTTACTTAATCAAATTAACCCATTTAATATTATTAAGATCATAAATATAATGAGCCATATATATATATATATATATGGCTCATTATATTTATGATATATATATGGCTCATTATATTTATGATCTTAATAATATTATATATATATATATATAGGTTTTACATTCTCCCACTTGGCTCATTGATATCATGGTTTAATAAATAAACATTATGTTCATAAACTTTGCTAAATTATTTAATATTGACGACATCATAAATTACATTCAAACAAAAATATTAATAAGAGTTGTAGCGGTTTTACATCTTAACAAACGCCATAATTCCTTTCACGTACTACAATATTAGCGTTTTATTCAATATGATCCATAAATAAGAAAGACATTAATGGTCCAATAATTATGTCTTATTTAACAACAAATCCTATCAATATAATTTATTCATAAATGTACACTACAAAATAGGATTGACAAAAACATAAACATAAACGAGTTTACAGTGTCAAGATACAAACATCATAAATCTTAATAACCCATTATTTCAACATGTTCTTTAAAGACTTTCGGTGCCAATCCTTTCGTCAAAGGATCTGCAATCATATAATTAGTGTTAATATGATGAATTGACATTGTTTGTTTATGAACTTTTTGTTTTGACAAACAAGTATTTTAATTCCATATGTTTAATACATTTAGAATACTTGTCATTCTTTGAAAAAAAACTGTTATATAATTATCACAATAAATTTTCAGCAACTTGGCAATACTGTCAACAACTCCAAATCCTGAAATAAAGTTTCGCAACCATAATCCTTGAATTGTAGCTTCAATACATGTTACAAATGCAGCTTCCATAACGGACACAATAATGATAGACTGCTTCGCACTTTTCTAAGAAATAGCCTCTCCAACTAATAAGAAAAGGTAGCCAAAAGTGGATTTTCTAGTATCAATGCAACTGGCAAAATTTTAATATGAATATCCAGTTACTTCCAAATGACTGAATCCCCTATAAGTGAGCATATGATCCTGAATACCTTATAAATATCTCAAAACTTTCTTTGCATATTTCTAATGATCCAATACAGGGTTACTTTGATACTTGCCTAGCATATTGACAGCAAAGCTAATGTATGGTCTGGTGTAAGTTTGAGCATACATTAGGCTTCAAGCAATTGATGCATAAGGAATATTTATCATTTTCTTATGTTCCAATTCATTCTTTGGACATTGATTAAGACTAAACTTGTATCCTTTTTTAATTAGAAATACACTTGTAGAATAATTTTTTATATCAAATCTCTCTAAGACCTTATTAATATAAGCTTTATAAGATAAGCTTAATAGTCCTTGTGACCTGTTACGAAATATTTCAATTCCTATCACATAATTGGCTTCTCCCATATAGAATTCAACTCTTCTTTCATAGCATCAATATATTTAGTATAATAAATACTTTGAACGGCTATGAAAACAAAATTGGATCATCCTTATTTCCTAAGTCAAATTTTGACTCTTGTAAACATACCACATAATCATTAGAAACAACTGGTTTTCTAGGTCTTTGAGACCTTCTTAATGCTATTTCTTGTAGTTGTTCTATAATTGGAACATTAACTGCAAATTCAATAGTTTCATCAATTGCAAGCTCTTCATGAAGTGTTTGATCATTTATTTGTTGCTCCTATAAATTGTCAAACTGTTCTACAACTTTAGGAGTAACATGTATTGAAGAAGTCGGTAAGGGAACTTTAACTTTTATTTCTTCAATAACTAAATTAAGTGGTCTTTCAACACTCTCACTGGTTTCACCATTCTCAATGATCTTAGCATTTCCAATTTCAACAATTCTTGTTGTATGATTAAGACAACAAAATCTAAGCCCTTTAGACTTTTCTGGATAACCAATAAAAAATCTACTAATTATTCTTGCATCCAATTTCTTTTCATATGGATTATAAATTCTTACGTCTGTGGGGTAACCTCAAATACGTAAGTTCCTTAGACTATATTTCCTTCCAATCTACAGTTCAAAGGAGCCTTTGGAACTGCCTTACTGGAAGCCTTATTTAACAAGTAAATAGCATCCCTCAATGCATGCATCCACAATGATAAGGGTTAAGACGAATTACTTAACATACTCTTAATCATATCCATTAATGTAAGATCACGTCGTTTTGCCACACCATTTTGTTGTGGTGTATCTGGGATTATGTATTGAGCACACATACCATGCTTTTTAAGAAATTTGGCAAATGGATCTTGGTGTTATCTTGACTCATTATATTTTCCGTAAAATTCACCACCCGGTTAGATATAACAATTTTCACCTTTCTATCTAATTGCCTTTCTACCTCATGAACAAACTCCTATAACACATTTGTTGCTTGAGTTTTCATATGCAATAAATAGACATGTTTATAATGTGAAAAGTCATCAATAAATATGGTGAAATACTTTTCTCCATTGAAAGATGGAACATCAAAAGGCCCACATATGTTAGTGTGCATAATTTCAAGAAACTGTGCGCTTCTTATGGCTCCTTTCTTTGTGCTTTTGATTTGCTTTCCCTTAATGCAATCCAGATACACACCAAAATCAGTAAAGTCCACATCTAGTAAAATTTCATTCTTTACTAGCTTTAGTAGTCTTTCTTTGGAAATATGACCTAAACGTTTATGCCACAAGAAAGTTGAACTTTTTTTAATTAAACCATGTTTAGTATCAACATTCACTACAAGAAATTGTATATTTAGTTAAGGTAAAAGTTGTCACTAAAAGCAGTAATATTTGTTACTATTATTATTAGTGACCAATATTTGAAGTCGTCACCTCCCGTCACAAATACCTCCGTCACTATTAAAATTTTGACGAATTTAAACAATGGTCACAATTATGCAAAGCTTTTGTGACACTAAAACTTGTTAAATGTGTGACAAAGGTATATGTTCACAATAACTTCAAATATTTATGACAAATTTTTTGCCACAAATAATATAAAGTAGTGAAGAGTTAAGTTGTAACAAAACGTCCTATTATTGTGACAAAATTGCCGACACTAAAACCTATCAAATATGTGACAACACGATATGGTCACAACAATTGTATTTATTTATGACAAGGTTTTGGACACAAATAATGTAAAATAGCGACAAATAAAGTTGTAACAATTCATCATCATATAGTGACAAAAGTTTCGAAACTAAAACATATGGAATGTGTGATAACACTATATGGTGACAGAAATTTCATATATATATGACAATTTTGTTGACACAAATAATATAGAAACATATGGAATTTGTAACAACACTATATGGTCACAGCAATTTCATATATTTATGACAAGTTTGTTGACACAAATAATATAAAGTAGTGACGAATAAAGTCATAACAGTACTTTATTTTATTGTGACAACATTGTCGCCACTAAAACAATTATAAATGTTGACAAAGTATTTGTCACTAATAATTTTTGTTGTCAATGTCCATTACTTCTTGGTCACTAATATTTTAATAAAATAGTATCAACATCACTTCGTGACAAAAATGAAAATTTGTTCTTACAAAAAGTATTGTCACTAACTACATTTATTATTATCACAAATGAAACTATCACTAATGTGTTTGTGTTTGTCGAAAATAATATAATTAAATTTAACAATTTAATTACTTAATCGATAAATTTTTTTGCATTGGTGGCCATAAAATAGAAGTTGTCACAAATGATATGAATTTTTAGTGCCAAGATATTATCAGACAAG
>JANZLX010000213.1:41437533-41465548 GCA_025531955.1 Erythroxylum orinocense
TGCAGTCTCACCAGACTTCTTGCGATTTTTCTTCAATTGTTCCATATCTTTCTTCATCTCCTCACAATAAAACTGGATATGCCCCTTCTTATGACAGTAGTAACACTCTTTATCTTTGTAATCCGTTCTTCCTCTCGAACCAGATCTAGAATTTCTTTTAAACTGGTTAGACCGTGACGAGCCCCTGCCACGGTTAACCTCTGCTACAGCAATATCCTCAATCGTACTGCTGCTAGACTGGTTAAGCTTGAAATTCTCCATCAGCACTGCTGTCACATCTGCAACTGAAAGAGTCTGCTTCCCAACACACAACGAATTCCTCAAATTGTCATACGAATGGGGAAGAGACATCAACAACATCAAGGCCTTATCCTCTTCTTCATAGGTCACATCAATGCTAGCCAACTCCTTAATCAATTTATTAAATCTATTGATGTGATCTACAACATGACTACCTTCCTGCATCTTCAACTGGTACAATTCCTTCTTCATGAACAATCGGTTTGTGGGTGACTTCGACATGTAAATATCTTCTAATTTTTTCATCAGCTTCACTGGACTCGTCTCGTCCATCACGCTATACTTCACATCTGGCGCAAGAGTCAATCTGATGGTACTAACAGCTCGCTGCTCGAGCTCCTCCCAATCTTCATCTTTCATGTCCTTTGGCTTCTTCTCTGTGCCAAAGAGCGTCTTTATCAATCCTTGTTGAACCAACAGATCTTTGATGTTGCTTTGCCAGAGGCTGAAATCCTTCTTCCCATCAAACAACTCCACCTCAAATTTTGTGCCTGTAACCGCCATCGCGAACCTTTATCGAACCCGCTCTGATACCACTTGTTAGAAATACTGCAAAAGATTCGCGAACAAAAGAAAACAAGACACAAGAATTTTTAATGTGGTTCGGCCTTAATCTTGCCTACGTCCACGGACTTCTTATACTTCCACTAATATGAAACTATTAGTACAAAACCTC
This sequence comes from Erythroxylum orinocense, assembly GCA_025531955.1. Taxonomy (NCBI): domain Eukaryota; kingdom Viridiplantae; phylum Streptophyta; class Magnoliopsida; order Malpighiales; family Erythroxylaceae; genus Erythroxylum; species Erythroxylum orinocense. The sequence continues at coordinate 41,438,510 of JANZLX010000213.1, forward strand.
TCTCACACACACTAAATATACCCACACCAAGCCTTATTTATAGTATAAATCTAAAGTTGGCAAAAAACCAACTTGTCCACCAATTTGGCAAAGTCAATTTGCCTACCTCCACTAACTAGGTCAACAAAAAACAATTGCCGTATACAAGTTTTATTTTTCTTCCTTTTCTATTGTTGCCATCCAAAATTGACTAGCCATCCAAAATTAACCAAGAAACAATTCAGGCCAATACCTAACAGTTCACACCCTGGAGATCTTGGTGACAATCTAGCTGATCCGCCGACTGCCAAAAATCTAGGAGTCCCACCATCTTTTCTTGATGGATTAGCTCCTCCTGCTGTGAAGACTCGATTGTGTAATAAGTACAACGCACTTGAAGGGTGCAAGTTTAGAGATAAATGTCATTTTGTACATGGAGAATGGGAGCTTGGGATGCCCACGGGTCCATCCTATAAAGACCCTGTGCCATGGGATCAAGTCCAGGCAGGATGGGTCGATACATAGAGCCTTCTTCACATGCGATGGTTTAAAGAGTCATCACTAGTAAGAACAAATGAGGATAATTTTGAGTTGACATTGCATTTTGATGATCATCAGCTCTTTTTTCCTAATGACAATTGATAAATCTTTTGATCTAACCATCGATCAGTTTTGAAAATTAAAAAGATTCATATGTTTAACACTATAGTCAAGATAAGCAAAAAGGGCAGATTGTGTTACTAGGGACCATTTTGTTAAAGCTTTTATGATATTTTGTTGTTAATCAAAAAAGGTTCTTGTTCATACTAAATTCTTAAAAGGATTAATCTTAACTGATATAAGAAGGAAATTAATAGAAGGAAAAGCAAATTTAACAAGGTTAATCTCTCGAGTTGATTGTTAGAGATGCAACTCCTGAAATGTGGAAGGTGATTAAACTCAAATGGGAGGAAATTTCATTATGGCATTGAGCAAATCTAGTTCTTTGATACAAAATTTGTTTGACCAAATCGTTGATCTAAAGAACACAGAACAAGAAACATAATAGTTCATAAAATGCTATGAACACAAGAAGGCAAGCCAATAACTTAATCTCATGCCTCATCTACTTCTCTTCCTTTTTTTTGACTTGTTTGCATTAGACTGTACATTCCTATTCTTATATGTCAAAACTGCAGGAGAATCTTGTCTCTTATTCATGTTCAGCGAAGGCTTTGTATCGTCGCCTTTAGAAGCATTGTTTTTGAAATATCTGGATTTACCATCAGGTAACTAGGAGGAACTAAAGACAACTACACCATTGTTGATCTCGGGGTCATCATCATCTTCATCACTTTCTGTAATCCTTTTTTTAAACACAGAGGCTTGTTCGCCCACAAGAATACTGAAATTCATTGTATAAGAATCGTGCTATGCCTTGGGCATCATTATTATGAAACATTAAATCGTCTTAAATAAGAGCATAGATTCCATCAATGAATCATTTTGGTCTTGTGCTCTTTGGCACAAAGTTGCTGTGTACTTAGATAATGGATTGCCGCCCCTCATCTTTTCATCCTACGACAGAATATAGAATGCATTATTCAACATATGAGAACTTAAAAACTAGATCGGTTGGTATAAATTCTCTTGACTAGACCTTGTTCCAATGCATTCTTACAATAACATCTGATCCTCCTAACATTTGCAATTTGTTAGTGGCATGAAACCCCACAACTCAAATTGGCTAGAATGAAAGCTTGATAAGATGTATAAACTAAGAAAAGCATACAAAAGAGAAGTATAGAACTCTTTTCAAATCTGTCAATCAATGATGGATCATAATATTCATTTAGAACATGAGAAAGAATAAAGCTTCAGTAAAGTTATAATCTAATAATAAAAATTTTAAGTAAACCAATTAATAAGCCATTATACCCCTCAACATCAAAATAAGGACACAAAATTATTAGAGGTCCAAAGAACTTCATGTCAAGTTATGTCTAACTTAAGACAAAGAGGAAAAACACACAAAAGTCAAAAAGAAAAGAGAGAACAAATTTGACAAGAAAGTCAATAGGGAGAGAGAAGAAAGTGTAGGCATTCAGACCTCCGTATATGATGTTACAGGATCGTTTGGTAGAAAAGTGACTGTCTTATGACTTCCATTTGTGAATGATGAATTAGCCTCGAACTGGGACATTAACAAACTGAAAATTAGTCACGATCCCAAAAGCTTTCTTACAAGTATGTGACTGATTATGCAACAAGCAGACACATAAGAGGAGGACAAAGACAAATTCCTCCCTCTTCGCTAACCCTCCTTTACTGAAGCAATTTGGCAATCATTCAGATGCCTGGCAAATAAGTTGCCTCATTTCTTTCCGGAATCTCTCAATTTTTGCAGTTTCACAAAATCTACACAATCGTACCAATGGAATAAAGGACAATTCAAAGAAGGCAACATAATAGCTCCATTGAGCTAGAAGTTTAACAAGCTCGTCGACAACAGAAAATACACATGCCTCCTGGAAAGCTTGTGTCTTCAGTATAGGTTTGTTAGCCTATCATATAAGTTACCCAAATTAACATACAACAATGACATCTTGTTCAGGATCATTTTAGCTAGGCATAGTTGTTGAGTTTTTGACTCCTTTGTTGTCCCATATTAGTTGGGGACAACAATTGAGGCAAAACTCTTGTCTATATAAAGAGGTTAATACCTCCTTGTTTAATGTACCAAAACAAAGTCAAATATTTATATGACAAATTTGAATCTAGTTAAATTCCTGTTTTGAGGTGAGAGTTGGAGAGTTTATCTTAGATATTTTTTTGTGGGTGTGTTGGTGTATTAGGGGGATTGAGTGAGAGGAAAATTTGTGTTATTGTAAGAATTTTTTACATAATGAATTTTCTTTTCGGTGCTCGTGGTTTTTTTCCAGTTTGGGAGTTTCCACGTAAATTTTCTTGTGTTGTTATTTTCTGATAGTTTTGTCTATCAAATATCCTTAGGTGTAGGCTTAAGAGGTCTAAAATTCCTAAAAATTGGTATCAGAGCCAATGTGTGCTTTTCTTGAAAATTCTAAGTATGCTTTGTGGTCATAGTTTTAACTAATCTTCCACATCAGAAAAGATTTTCTTGAGAAAGGCTCATTTGGTGTGGTGTAGTTTTGATATGGTAATGTGGTAGTATATGTCTAGGAAAGACTTGGTATTTAAGTGTGTTTGTTGTGACCCACTTCTCTTTTCTGAAAACTTTCCTGGTATACTATTCATTTATACGGTAAAATTCATCAAGGTAGAAGAACAAAAGAAAAACGTCAGGAAATAGAGTTTCGAATCCTCTTAGATTTGAGGTGAAAAAATTCGACAGGAGAATCAATTTTGGCTTGTGGCAAGTGCAAGTCAGGGACATTTTGATTCAGTCGGGGTTATACAAGACATTGAAAGGCAGACAAATCCCTGATATCAATACAAGCAAATCTAGTATGAACGATAAAAATTGGGAGGATCTGGATTTGAGAGCAGTAAGTAGGATACGATTGTGTTTGGCTAAGAATATCCTTGCGAATGTGCATGGAATATCTATAGCAAAGAAGCTCTGGAAAAAGCTTGAAGAGTTGTATCAAACAAAGGACGTCTCAAATCGGGTGTACCTAAAGGAGCAATTTCGTATACTGCAGATGAGGGAAGGTACTACAATTTCATATCATTTAAGTGTTCTTAATGGGATCGTCTTTGAACTAAAGGCAATTGGAGTTCGTATAGATGATAAGGATCAAGCTTTGAGACTCATCTGGTCTCTTCCACCTTCATATGAACACATAAACCAAATTTGATTCATGGGAAGGAGAAGATAGTTTTTTCTAAAGTTACCGAAAAACTCTTTTAAGAAGAGAGAAGACTGAGTGGTGGACGAAATGTTCCTCCTAAAAACTCAGCTTTGGTGGTAGCTAGATATAGGAAGAAGAATTCTATGAAGAAAAATGCAGTATACTGGACGTGTGGACAATCTGGGCACGTTAAGAAAAATTGTCCGAGAGATGGAATGGGTTCGACAAAAGGCTCTGGGTCAGTTAATGGAGAGACTGACAATGTCGCTAACATTGTCTCCATGGATGATGATATTGCTCCCTAAAAAGGGGGTCATCTATATCCTCATGGCATGCCGCTAATCCCAAAGTTGCCATGATAGAGGATGTGTTACTGTTAGCGGGTCCACAAGTTTGCACACGGGCAATAGTTTGGTATTAATGCAAAGTGTGTGGTGGAATTTATGTCGATGACTGATGAACTTTTAGGAAAGCCAAACATGAGAGTTGCACCATAATTTTTTCAATAAGGTTATTTTCGACATGTGCCGAAGTAAAAGGCTTAGAATTAGTTTATTCTGAGTGAGTATGCTTTTATGGTGGAGCATGATGCTATGAAGCATGATAATTCTCTATATTGAGAGTTATGTTATTTTTAGGAGATCTTCATTAAAGTTGAGTATGGTTGTGGGATCAACCAAAGTCGCCAAGGTGAAGATTGTTGAGTTTTTGGCTCCTTTGTTGTCCCATATTGATTGAGAACAACAATTGAGGCAAGACTCTTGCCTATATAAGGAGGTTGATACCTCCTTGTTTAATGTACTAAAACAAAGTCAAATATTTATATGACAAATTTGACTCTAGTTAAATTCCTCTTTTGAGGTGAGAGTTGGAGAGTTTGTTTTAGGTATTTCTTTGTGGGCGTGTTGGTGTATTAGGGGGTTGAGTAAGAGGAAAATTTGTGTTATTGTAAGAATTTTTCACATAGTGAATTTTCTTCTCGATGCTCGTGATTTTTCTCTGATCTGGGAGTTTTCACGTAAATTTTCTTGTGTTATTATTTTCTGATATTTTTGTTTATCAAATACCCTTGGGTGTAAGTTTGAGAGGTCTAAATTCCTAACAATAGTAATATTGACCTACAAACTCATAAATTCACAGAAAGAAATCAAAGGAAAGCAAGACTAAAACTGGCAAATATACCTTTAAAATAGTGAGCAAGGCAATAGATTTTCCAACACCTCAGGCGGGGGGTCTATGTAACTCTTTTATCTCCAACATCTCCAAAAAGAGCGTAGAAACAAGGATGAAATTATGGATTTAGGGTGTGAAATGAAATATGAGATATGAATTAATTTAATCTCTTAACACTGTTATGGTAATAATAATGAAATATGAGATATGACTTAAGATTTAAAACTTCTTATTTATGGTAGCCTCCTTCCACAGAAAAGTCTTAGTAAGCACCTTTTTTAACTCCACCCCCACACGATAACTAAAACCATGAGTATGATCCCAACCTAAAGGTCAACGTCAAGACCTATTTTAATAAACCCACACTAAGAGAAATGAAAAAATACCACCATCGTCCCATCCCAAATATCACAGGAGATCACGTCACCATTTAAGAAAGTTGATTGCAATCAGCGATCGCAACAGGCTTTGAAGTCTTTTTAGACTTGGAACCCACTTTCTCCACCGCTTTAATTACATTCATACCCTTCGTTATCATTTAGGTTTGACCGTTTGAGAGAACGTTGATGTGAGAGTAAGAGTGCATGAGAAAAGACAGCATTAAAGATTTAGGGTGTGAGAACATAGACTAAGGGGGCGGTTGGTTTATATAGGGGAATGGTAATAGGAATGAGAACGAATATAGTGAGGAATGAGAATGGATATTATCATTATAATTATGATGGTTGGTTAAAAGAAATGAATGATTATCATTAGCATTGATAGTGGTTGGTTTGTAAAACATATTGAGAAATAAAAATTAATTATATTTTAATTAATTAATTAATTACAATATTCTAATTAATGGATGAATTATATTTTAATTAATTAATTAATTACAATATTTTAATTAATGAATGAATTATATTTTAATTAATTAATTAAAATAATGTAACTAATTAATTACAATATTTTAATTAATGAATGAATTATATTTTAATTAATTATAATATAATTAATTAATTAATTATAATATTTTAATTAATTAATTATAATTAATTAATTAATTATAATATTTTAATTAATTAATTATAATTAATTAATTAATAATATTATTAGTTAAAGAATATCAAACCTTACTAAACAAAAAAAAAAGCATTAAGCATTAAACAAAATTAGGAATGACTCCATTCCTCTTCATTCATTCCTCTCATAATGAAGAGGAATGGAGCAATGCCCTAAAGGAAGGAATGAAAGTAGAAGTCCAATAATTATAACCTCCTACCAAGTTTTCTTTTTCATTTCATACCCATTCCTCTCTCCTCGTACCCACCAAACAAGCACACCTTAAACTTTCTCCAAAATCCAATCGACGTTGTTTTATTTTTACTATGAAACGACGTCATTTCAATTTTACTATGAAACGATGTCATTTCACTAATCAGACAACCTCTTCTTAATGATGTTGATGTGTCTAATTAGTGGGGGTTTATTAACACGTGATAGTGTCACATCAACATAGATAACGGTAAAGTTAACGTTGGGATAGAATTGAAACAAATTAAGAGTTTGTACAATTTATTGTTATTTTTTAAAGTTCGGGATATAATTAAAAAATTGAGTTTTTTTAGTAATTAACCCATAAATAATTAAAGGAATAATAAATAAAAGGAAAATTAAAAAACCAAAAAAGAAATTAAAAATAAAATAAAATACAATAAAATATATAATATATATAAATAATAGTAAAAAATAATAATCATAATAATAAAATACTAATAATTATACTAACATTAATAATCATAAACATAATAATAATAACAATACAAATGCGAATAATAAAGATATTAATTTTTGGGGATCAAGCAAAACCATTATTTTACTTGTGGAATTAGGTGTATGTTCTACAGCTAATTGAAAGCCAGAGACGAATATAGTAGGGGAAGAGAACATCATCTCATTAGATATCAGACATGATTGTAATTTTGAAACCCATACTGGGCATGCGAGAAATGTGTGCAAAGAGCAAGATAGATAAGTAAAGGGCTTTGGTGAACGTTGAAACATACTTACCTGGACGGGGTCAATGGGCGATCAAGAAGGCCTATGGCCTAGAAAGGTAATCTCTATTGCACAAGGGAGAGGTGCCTTTCTAAGGTCTTCCAAAATTGGGAGAGCCTACGTCATTATTTGTGATAGAGGGGGCCTGCGTGCGCGCGGCCCCTGCCCAATTTAGTATAATTTTGTGAAACCCTATTTCAGTTAAAGAGGTGAGAACAGCGTTAACGTAATCTAATTAAGCTCTGATTGTTCAAAAAGTGGAAATTAAAACTATGGATATGAATGAGTTATATTTTCTCGGTGATAAAATATTAGATGGAGGTCCTCTGTTTCTCTGAAATCGATTAACAGATGTCCGATCCAATTCAAGTACTGACGTAACACGAAGCAATGGTGTCTCATAAAAGTTAAGCTCATAGAGGCTGAGCCCAGGACAAGAATGGAGAATCTAGTACTATTTAATCCGGACATATTGGCTGTGGCCTGAGCACCACATTGAAGAATATCCAAGCTGGAAATATTAACATTAACTATCTAAAGCTTTATACAAAGATAACATGTGGATAGATGTAGATCAGTGGTGATACTTCAAAATCCTTTGTAGCTTTTTGATTGGTTTACTAAGGGCTCAAGGATCCCCACCACTAGTCCTATTGCATTCTTAGCCACTCGTTGGTTGTGTTCTTCATTTCCTTCGTACATAAAATTGGCACTTCCCTTTCACATATTTCCGTGAAATCTTCTCTGCTTTTAAGAGGCTATTCTGGGTTGTGTCTTTAAGAGAGCTGAATCATTAAACCATGTCGTCAATGCTAATGACCGCCACTGCTAGCTCTAGCACTATCCTCAGGCCAACCACATTTCTTGGCCAACGAAGCTCTAATGCCAACTCTTTGAGAGATGTTGTGTCTATGGGCAATGGCAAGTACATCATGGTAATTATTCTTCATCTCTCTCACTCTGTCTCAAGTTTAGATGAGTTTGTTGAAGCTGATACGTATCGTATGGCAATAATCCTTCTTTGTGATCGGAATAGGGAAATGACTTGTGGTACGGACCTGACAGAGTGAAGTACTTGGGACCCTTTTCAGCTCAGACTCCATCTTACCTGACCGGCGAATTCCCAGGTGACTATGGATGGGACACTGCTGGCTTATCAGCCGATCCTGAGGCCTTTGCTAGGAACAGGGCTCTTGAGGTAATCACTTGTTTTTTTTTTCAAAAGTGAGGTACCCACTTTTTTCTCTACAATATTCTTAGGTACCCACTTTTTTCTCTACAATATTCTTACCTTTTTGAGTTTCTACTGACTATAAGAACTGAGTTTGCTGAAATAAGAGCTGAGAAGTTGTAAGACACAATCCAACGAACTTTTGAAGAAAATAATGTTTTTGTGCTTGTACATATATCTTTTTCATACAAGTAGTGATCAAACCAATATCAACTCATGGTTTTTCTGTGACTGATACTGAATTTTTCATACAAGTAGTGGTTAGACCAACATCAACTCATGGTTTTTCTGTGACTGATACTGAACTCTTAAGAATGCTATTAGCTATGCCAAAATATAACATTTGACTTTACAATTGTTAGGTGATCCATGGAAGATGGGCAATGCTTGGAGCACTAGGCTGCATAACCCCAGAGGTCCTTGAGAAATGGCTGAAAGTGGACTTCAAAGAGCCAGTGTGGTTCAAGGCAGGAGCTCAAATCTTCTCAGAGGGTGGACTGGACTACTTGGGGAACCCAAACCTCGTACACGCTCAAAGCATCCTAGCAGTTCTCGGTTTCCAAGTAGTTCTAATGGGACTCGTTGAAGGGTTTCGAATCAATGGTCTTCCAGGAGTTGGAGAGGGCAATGACCTCTACCCTGGTGGTCAATATTTCGACCCTTTGGGCCTCGCCGATGATCCTGTCACATTTGCCGAGCTCAAGGTCAAAGAGATAAAAAACGGCAGGTTAGCAATGTTCTCCATGTTTGGTTTCTTTGTTCAAGCTATTGTTACCGGAAAAGGTCCTCTGGAGAACTTGTTGGACCACCTTGACAACCCTGTGGCCAACAATGCCTGGGTCTACGCTACCAAGTTTGTGCCAGGATCATAAATTTGATATTACCGTGCCTGGATTCGAGTGGAAAATCTGCCTGGACCATTAACACTTTGAGTACTTAATTAGATTTTTAAACAAAATATTGCTTCATCGATGTGTAATGTAAATCGAGTTTTATTTTTGTTCTGCAATCATCAGTCGAACAATATTTATGTAGGATCCATCAAACTTCTCACTAACTCAACTACCAGGACGACCAGTGTCACAATTAAGTTATAGTGCTTAAATTATAAGAAGTGGCAGAACTTGAATGCTGCGTTAGTGAGTTCAAATTGACTACTTTTAAACAACCAATTTTGTTTTACTTAATAACTGGCTCAACCATTTTCACATAGTTTAATGATTATAATAAAAGATATGAAAACAATTTAGAAAATCCAGAGACGCCTGCTTGACATTCCTAAACATCAGATATGGACATACGGAATTGCGTGAATCATCAACTTGACTAAATTGTTTAAATCCAGCTTAAAGATGACTAGTTTTTAGTTAGGTCGAGTTTACAAAATTTGAGCAGCCAAGTTCAAGCTTCATTTTGAAGTTAAAGTCAAGCTTCAGCCTTATTTACATGGTTAAACCTAAACACGCTATGATTATGCTCAGTTCATGTAAAGGTCCAAAGAAAAGCAAAATCATCCGATTCAAAGCTTCTTAAGAGTAGTTGATGACCCAGAATGATGGCCTCAAGATAGATGAAGAGGCAATATGCACAAATGTCATTTCCTAATCTTGGTGCTGCCGTATTTGCCATTTCACTGATGGCACGAGAATATACACAAATTATCTAATTCTAAATCTACACTGGGAACAAGACTATTTCCCAACAAACATACAGGCTATTGACAATTGGTAGACACTTTAAAAATAATTCTCCAATTGCACTAACCTGATGGCAAATGATAAACCGATCCAGCTGCCATCTATGCTCAGCAATCCTCCAGCAAGTGGAAACCAATGGCTTCTCTAATTACATTCCTCGAATCACTGACCACATTTATATAAACCATGATCAAAGATCAAAATATGGAACCTCTAAAATCCTCTCGAGCTTAATTTCTCCCACCATTTGCGTCGACTCCTTTCAACCTCACCAAGACCAAATTTATGGAGTCTTACTTTGGTCTCCCGTAATCTGATTTTATAGTCTTTCTTCCATGTCTCAAACTTTAGTTTCAACTTTCTTAGTTCCTCATCAGGATGTATGCTGAAAACTGATTGGCCTGTTTTAACCTCAAGCTGTTGTTTGGCGTCATCCTCAAAATTCTGTGTTCTTTGCTCAAATTCCTTTGCCAGATTGCTGACTGCATTTATATAGCAACTAGGCTCTCTGCCTGATTTGAAATCAGGAATTGAACCAGAAACTTTGATGGCTGTGGTTCCACCAGGAGTTCGACACCCCGCAGCCACATTGTCCTCATAATCATAGCAACAAGGTGATGCACAAGATTCAAGTTTTCCAGGTTGGCCTGCACTATTATCAGTCACAAGACTCCTTCTGGCAGCAGCAAGACTCGCCTGAGACGAAATCACAAATAGTGGTCAGGAATAGCATTAAATGCACCACGCTACAGCGACTCCTGTAGTGCATGAGTCGAGAAATTTTTCTAGGATTCAATAGACATCTTTCTACAGACAATATGACAATTATCCATTTACACAGAAATCTACATATATGTGGAATACTTGCTTTAATCTAATCTTTGAATGAATTTCATATTACGAGTTTCCACAATCAATGTGAATGAATTCCATATAAGAAAAGCACTCACTTGCAAAGATTCCATCTGCATTTGCCACATCTCTTCCATCGTTTTCATTTTTGCCTCGTAGTCCGACCACCTTCTCTCAAATTGTTGTAGTTGCTCCCTTAGAGCAGCGTTTTCTTCCTCCTTTTGTCCCAGAGCAGCTTCTGCCTTGACAACTCTCTTCTGGAGCTTGGCCAAAAGTGAGTTCTGAGTGTCGACCTGTTCTTGAGGCATGATCTGGATAGACAAGAGATGTAAATTTCTTAGACCTCATATTTATTACAATAGAGAGAAATAAAGAAACTATTGAATTAAATATCTGTTTTTCTCCTTTGATAAATTATGACTTTCATAACTAGAAGGCCCCCATAACTCATCATAATTGTAATTATCTGAAAGGCATTGAGAAGTCATTATCATAATATTCTTAATGTTAAGGGACAATAAATCCTTAAAATAATTAATGCATACAACAGATCATATTACTGATCAAATCTTTCTAGCCCATCTGTAATAGAAATTGCAGATCAACGATCATGCCAACAAAGTCTAATCATGAGCTGAAAAAAATAATTGTCCAAAACAATATGTCATGGACCAGGTTATGGCACTTGTTAATTACAAAAACTGAATGAAACTACGACTAAATCAGAACTGTTGCAAAAGAGAAGAATTGAGTTTATTTGGGTGCCTGTCTGTGTGAGAAAGAAAGAAGAACAACAAGATGAAAGATTTGCTTATAAAAATAAAATAAAATTGCTGCAAAGGCTGACTCCTAAATCTTAACTTTGCCCAACAACATAGAAGAGAACATCGCTTGGACCAATTATCAGGACGCATGAAGTACCTTAACTTCTGATATCTTTTTGTCATGTCTTCTTCTATAATTTGTATTCTCATGACTTAACTGCTTCATGTTGCATCCGTCATAAAATTGCTTCCGAGCTAACCACCCACGGACAACTGCAACGTAAAAAGAGTAAGACCAGTCTGTTAATAAAGGAACTCAAATTTTCCAACATAAAACATAGCTATTACCTGACTGTAAATGTATAGTTGCAATTAAATGCTCATCAATTGTTCTGGGGCCACTAGTTGTCCAGCGTGCAACTGAATTACATTTCATTCTGGCATTTTCACCACGGATGACTGCATTTTGAAAGCAACTAAATTGAATAACGGTAAGGGTGATAGGAACAACAGGTTTCAAACATCCAATCAATCATTGCAGAAAGGAAACTGAAACTAGAATAATGGGAACAAGAGTTCCAGTGTGCAAGTAATAACTATAAAATCGAAAATTCCTATTTTCTGACAAAAATTATTTAAAAGCTTATAGAAAAATCAAGTATTACATGATTGTATTGTTGTTATTCCTTTTGTAACTTCATTGAAGTAACAGCGCATCTTAAAACCACGGATCCATTTTTGGATACAAACTATTCCTTGTAGAAATTGTCTTCTGCGGTCCTCCAATTTAACAATCTGTGAAACAGTAATACAAAAATGAGCTAATAATTTAGAAGAAATAATCTGAAGGTCTCGTAACATTTCCTACATAAATCATTTTCTTGATGCATTGGATGAACAAGGCTTCCATTGAAAGCATTTTCTATACCTCTTGATCTCAAGAATTTGGATTAGTATACTTCAACACACTTTATACACTACTAGACAGTTGGTAATTCACATGTAGATTGTTTCTTTGGTGCTCAGATTGATAAAAGACTAAATTCCACAAAGTTTCTCGTCATTCAGATAAAGAAACTATAAGGAAGAAATATTAGAGGAGAAAAAAGAAAGAAGAAGAAACAATAAGGACAGAAAAGCAAGAGAATGTAGAACTAGAAGAGAGATGCAGCTGCAATTTGAGTGAATTAGACAACATAAGAGTAAGAAAACTTGGTTGGAGAGAGAAAGCATATAGTAACCAGTATAAAATTTGCAGTAAGCTAAAATTCCAACTTAGCATCGCCTATGATCAAAACAGAAAGGAACTAGTGGCAAGAACTTGTATGCTACAAACTTCTTTTACAATATTTGTTTTAAGGTAAACATTGTCTCCCATTGAGCCATAAGGTCAATGGCTTCATGTTCTACATATTGGTTGTAATAACCAATATCCACCAGTCTGCTATTCAATGATATGTCGCTGGAATTGAGATCTCATTCAATATCAAATGTATGGAGTGTATACAAGTAGACAAACAAGCTCCAAACAGATTGGTACAGCTAATAATCATACATAATTCAGGATATCTTCCAGTTTTTAATATTAGAAGCACATAAGAGATAACATATATGACGTTTGTGAAAAACCATCATCATTAAACTATATATCTCAGGAATTGAACAAAAGCATGTACAACTTTCATGGAGGTATTAACACAAACCTGGCCTGTCCGAAGATAAACTTTAGTATATCCAACTTGATACAATTCAGGCAGGACATTAAATTGATGGAGAATAGCAACAGATATGCTTAATGGATCCTGAGGTACACTTGCATCCCCGAGTAGAAGCCCATACCTAAATTATTTTCAGTTTTATGATAAGAAACAAGATTGAACTAGCAAAGCATAATGTGAATGATTGATTAAATGAATGGGTCTTGGCATCTTATACCTTCCTGCAAACTCTTGATGTGTCATCCGAGTAGGATATCCACATCTAGAAATCCTCACAACCTCCAAAATGCCACAACAACGAAGTTGCTGCAGGACAAGATCTTGATCGAATAAACCAGAAAGCTGTTTCACATTTGGTTTTATACAGCGAATGAAGTGAGGTGTGGTGTTTTCCAATTGGTGCATTAATTTGAACAGTTGAGCCTACATGATTAGAAAAAAATGCTCACGGTTTTAAAACAGGTCATTGCGGAAAAGAAAAATGATAATATTGAACCCTATGGCAAGGAAAAATTTCTGAGCATATAGCATAAGCTTGAATATTTTTTTTTAAAAAAAGAAAGAAGTTTAGAGCAATACAAAAGAGATTCTAGGTGGAGGGAGAAGGGGGTTAGGATTGCATGCATATAACCATGAAGACCTCAGTCAAGGACAATCATTCACAAATTCCAGAATTTTGTTATCCTTCAATAATATAAATATCTTTTCATTTTTAAATAAATTTGACTCTCTGAATTCATATATTGATGATAGATACTGTTTTATATAATATTTGCACAACTTTTTCTACCTTATAGCAACAAATTATAGGTACCTTGAACTTTGTACAGACACTCTGGGATGAGGATTCCACTCCGCCAAATTTATTTGATGAACTTGTTAATTTAGGAGACATGCTAGGCATTTTGGAGGCAAACGTTTTTGGTAGTTCACAACTGCATGATGCTAGTAGTTGGGTGAATTCTGAGTGCAGTGGATCTCGGTTCTTTTCCAAAAAGCCATTCGTACCATATACAACCTGATCAAAATCCAAACGAGAAAAGATGTTTAAATGTAAGAGGTTTGACTCCAAACATTTCCATTCTTGAATCAATCAGGTCTGGATGAAGGTGATAGTTTTTAAGCATCATATTACAGAGAGAGAAAGAGCATTAAGAAAATTTATCTCCAAATAATTTGATGTCAAAAATCAAGATACGTTCTCAAGGATCAAACATTCAGTAAAAGTTCTAGGAATTACCACTAATATGAGCTAGAATTAGGGCTTTATGATTAAAGTTGTAAATTTCTTGTAATCTCATTTTTGCAGATAAAATTCACAAGAAAATGTTTCAGCATGATAATGCCCTTAAAATTTTCAATGTTTTTAATTTTGTATAAGCTTGGAATGTTTAATCATACATATAATGCTCAGATGGTATCTGATCCATAATCTAGTGAAATTTAATCACCACTTCCAAAAAGAAGAAGAATAAGCAGAAGGCACAGTGTCCATCTGACTCATAAGATTTTGATTGTTCTAATCAAAATCCAATAGAGGCAAAGAGTGTAATGGACAAAAATTGGATAAACTCAAAGTGGGCCTTCATTACTCACATCTCCGGCATAATGTTGTACACCGAAAGCTCTTCCTCTCTCGCCTTTAAAACAAGGATGAGTGTTCAAGTGTTGCTTGAGCTTATTGGCAAATGACAAATCTGTAGCACCTGGGAAATTTGACTCCTCATCTAATAAAGACAGTAGTCCCAACGGTTTCTGCAAAAACGAACAACATAATAAAGTCATCACTTGAAGCAGATAAGCAGGCATTTCAGTTTCAGATGCCAATTCCAAAGAGATGAGATACATTTATTGTTAGAAAGTGCCTAACTCACCCCCAAAAACTAGCTCAAGAGAAGGAGGTTTGCACATTATTATAAATTCTTGAATGCCTTTATAATTGTTCGATGTGGGATTCCTGACACACTCCCTTCAGTCCAAAGCAGGACTGGACATCTGATGGACATATTGGGCAAAGGGACATAACCGAGCACTGCTCCAAACTATTGAAACAACCTGGCTTTGATACCATGTTAGAAAATGCCTAACTCACCCCCAAAAGCTAGCTCAAGAGGAGGAGGTTTGCATATTATTATAAATTCTTGAATGCCTTTATAATTGTCCGATGTGGGATTCCTGACACAGTGTTAGAGTGTCCCATATTACCTAGACATGAAAATGTTAAAGGGTTTATAAGTGGTAAGGGTCAACTATCTAAACAACTAGTTCTAGTTATTTGGACAATGGTTGACCCAAACCCAATTCTTGTCAGTGGACTCTACACTCTGCCCATATTTAAAAATTCAATATGGTATCAGAGTAGGTTTGGTTTGGATTATTAATTTCCCGGTTGTCCGTCTAGATGTCCAGTCCCAACGACCTGGTCCGGTTATCACTACGTATATTTCAAGTAACAAATGGATGTCCAACCCCAGCTGTACTTGAGGAGGTGTTAGAGTGTCCCATATTACCTAGACATGAAAATGTTAAAGGGTTTATAAGTGATAAGGGTCAACTATCCAAACAACTATTTCTAGTTATTTGGACAATGGTTGACCCAAACCCAATTCTTGTTAGTGGACTCTACACTCTACCCATATTTAAAAATTCAATATTTATCAATAGCAATCCAATCTTTAGATCATATCCAAGTTTGTTGTACAATTTTTCAATTCTCACAACACAAAGATAAAGTACGATGCATCTAAAACTTGTCTGTACAAATGTCTGCAACGAGACGCTAAAAAAACTAACAAACACAGCACGAGCTGATAGTACTGAAAAGTGAAGACACTAAAATACCTTCTCAAACAGATCCAGACATCCTTGGTTATCTACAAAATCAACTTTGGTCCAATCAATCCCATCCTCTTCATAATCCTGAGGTCAATAGATGATGTTAAGTAGTCCAAGGATCTAGTTTTCAAGAAGGCAAGAAAAAGATCCGACATGCTAAAAAGCTTGAAAAGTCAAACCAAAAAAATGACACATAACTACACAAGGACAAACGAAAAACAAGACAAATGATGGTTATAATAAATTGTAGAAAAAATTTATATAATTGAGGAGAGCTTTATCTTAGAGAAAGTAAGAAATGCATTGCTAAAATTGTTAGTAAATATCAAGTCTTGGGCTATATCCATTCTCTTGATAGCAATTTGTATGGCAACTTATCAACTACTTGTGCATTCTAATGAGATCTAATGGGAGATGGAAGATTTTGCTACAAGTTCATTTGCCAATATGTGTAAACTAGCATAGATTATGTAACACAACCGAGTGCGAGAAAACTCAACAAATTAGTTGCATTTACTTCTTAGTTTACACTCCTAATTTCTCCTAATTCAAGTTGGACCTTGTGTAGAAATTAGAAGCTAAAAGGTGCTTTATCTACAATAAATAAACGTATATGTTCACAGAAACACACATGTTTTATTGAACAAAAAACAATATATATGTCTAGAAATATATAATTGTAAACATATATCAAGATACTTGGAACTTTTTGCATCAGTATTCTCAAAAATGTGATTTATCTAAAATGGCTATCCAGTAAAAGAATCTTTCAAACTTGTAGGATGGTTACCTCCTGCTCAAGTTTGAATAGGTGCCGATTGAAATGTTGTTGCAGCCTTTCATTTGCATAATTAATGCAAAATTGTTCAAAACTGTTGTTCTGAAATGGCACAGAGTAATCATCAACAAGATGACTGGTAGAAGCATAAATTAAGAGGTTTAAATGATATAGTTACCTTAAATGACTCGAATCCATAGATATCAAGCATATCAATGGATCTCCACATATGTAGTTTGCGACCTTCAAGAGACTTGTTCATTTTTTTCACAAGCCAGTCAAACAAACTTGCATAAATAAACTTTGCTAAGGCATCTCTTCTGTCAGTTGCCTGAAACAAGATAATCAAAGACCTAAAAGGTGAGAAAAATGTAAGGACACTCTATATATAGAAGGGTCCATAACAGCAGATTCAATTAGTCAATAATCAACTATACCTGTCGCAATGTCAGTTTCTTGGCAATTGTATCTTTTCCAGCTTGGATTGAATGGGTTGACAATGCTAACATCAAGTCCTGGTTACTACAACCCATAAGCCTGGCAGCACAGGTAACAGCTAGCAAAGAAAAAACAAAAGATTATGCCTAAACAAGAAAAAGGTCAAAGATGCTAAAGCCCAAAGGATCATGCTCAGCTCAATATCCCTATTATTCATTATATTTCTAATCAAAAGTCTGCTGATTTGCAAGAAACATTCTTAGGAAATAAAAAATATAAGAAGATCAGCTTGATTAAGAAGTAATTTAGTGATTATCTTAACAGAAACCATAGGCCTAGAAGGGGAAATAACTCTAGCAAGTAGTAAGAAAATTTCCTTGCAAGTCGTCCCGTGACTAGATCCAACACAAAAACACATATCATCTGCAACATGTTGATGATTGGCAATGTTACCAATGGTATAATATTATATAGAAGCACATCAGATTTGGATTACACTCAAGCGAATTCCAACAAAGCTTCATGTTTAGAAACTTAGAATTAGTTTTTACTGCTTAGATTTGCTAGAAAGTATGCCAAGAAGTAAAAAAAAAACAAATCTAAGAGCAATCTGAATTGTGAGTTATGTAATGCGGAATTGGAAAGTTTGGAACACCTCATGATTAGATGCAGATATACTAGACAAGTATGGGATCGGTTGCAAAATATACTCAACGTGGCCCGACCAACAGATTCTTGGAGTGAAACTATTGCTTGGCTGGGGAAAATTAGAGTGCATAATGTGGCAGATCTCAAAGCTATCAGGTTAAATTGGGCAGCCTTGGTGTACTGCATATGGAAAGAGCGCAATTGCAGAGTTTTTAAACAGTGAGATGGTTTTTTAGGACATCTTCCTACATTGCAGTTGGCCATGTTAGCCAGAGGAATAGCTGCAAATTTGACAAGTAATATGAAGAGCAGATGGGGATTGGAGTAATACTGGACTAAGTGGTCTCGCAAGTTCCCTCGATCTCAACATGTAGACAATTACTAGGAACATAAATCTCTGTAATCTAGATTCTATGGATTATACCAGTGTTGTCCTCTAGATTGTAAATATTTTTTTATAGTGAAATCTATTAATTTTCGAAAAAAAAACTTCCTTCTTGCAGTATCCTCACTAACACAAGGTAAGGTAATAAGCATGGTGTACATGAGTTCCAAGTTTGACACACCAAAAGATTTTCAGCTAGGGCATCTAGCTGTAACACTTTTTTTTCTTAAATCTTCCAAGGGAAACAGAAAGAAACTGCTCTGGTAAGGAGAAGAGTTTGCAACTCAACAGAGTACCCACTAGAGGCTTCACCTAGTCGTAAGGTAACAGTGCCTACTCACCTACAAGGGTTGATGGGTGCATGGTTATAGAAAAACTGCATATTTTTTGCCAAATTTTGTCGAATTAAATCGACAAAAAAGAAACTATACAGACAACTTGAACAAAAAAAGAAAGTCAATCAGAGGGCATGTTTCTGGCTTTTAATTCCATATTTCATGAGTAACACTTTCAACATTTTCGTTCCCTTACCTATAGGACTTCCTATGAAATGGCAACATAAGGAAAGAGGAAATGCATTTATGGGAAGACAAGAAATATGATGCCGTCAGCCATGATTGAGGACTCGAATCAAGTAACACAAATTGCACAAAGCCTAGAATGTGAATCATACCTTCATTAGCCAACACCTCCACATGCTTTTCATTGTCAATTACTTGAAACGATATGTTTCCAATCCAAAGCACTGCTGCAAGCATTGTAAATAAAAGTTCTTGATCTTCTTTGCAAATATTTACATTGTCCAAGGCTTCCTGCAGAAGTAGAGGTACAACAATCACAGCAGGAAAGAGAAAATGAATCAATTAGATACGATAAGTATAGATCAATATGGCTTTCATCCCTTCAAACAGATAAAATAGCATCCACTCATTTGAATTACCATGAGCTTATTAAACTTGAGGGAATCATCAACTCCATTAACGAGCAAGCATTCACTTTGGTTAAGATAGCTGTACTCACTAGCCCTTTTAAGATTGAGTCTATCTGCAAAGAAACCAAGAAATGAGTCCATAGACAGGCCCTGGGAAAAATTATGAAAAAGCTCTATGTCCTATGTAAATGAACTGGAGATGTTCATTTCTCAGCTCAATAAAGGTCATATATGATCCTAAAATTGATAGAAGCTGGAATGGATGTTAAAAGAAGTACCTCTAAGAGTTGATGGAGCACCAGCACAAAGCTGATAAAAGATGTTGTATGATCTTTCTCCATTGGCCAGTTGAACAACTCTTGACTGCTCAAACGGGAAATAATTATTTCAGAAGTGGCATAGAATTGGGAATTTAAGTACCAAGCTGAAATCCACAGGGGCCCCAATTTACCTTTTCTAGCAGAACTATCCAACATTTTATAGTTGAATCGGCATTTGCAATATACATGAGGCCAGAAAGAGTGAGGTTACGTATTGTATAGGCATTATCAAAAAATATCAATGACAGAAAAACGCTCAAGTTAAATGGCCTTACAAGTTTCAATTTTAGCACCACATATCTTTCCTGATGTGCTAAACAGGATTTCAATCAACTTTCCCTGCATTCATTATGAACATCTTAATCAAACCAAACATGAAAAAATCAATGAAAAGAGAAAAAGGCCACCTGTCACATACAAATCTACTAGAGTTGTCATTCCTAGCTGTTTTTGCATTCCCAAATGCTTCAAGGATACAATTAGTCTGAAGAATTTGGCACTCAACTCCACCACCACCTCCAAGGAGAGCCAAGTACTGCATAGCATGTTTTCCTGTCTCAGTTTTGCCAGCTCCACTTTCACCGCTGTCAGATAACGTGATTACTAGAATCTTTATGAAAAGTTGAACAAGTTTGACCCCAAATACTCTAGACAAACTTGCAGTAAGTCTATAAATAGGGATGAAGGAAAATAGATACTGACCTTATGATTATTGATTGGTCTTTTCCGTCTGCAAGGTAGTAAATTACAGCCAAAAGTTATCAGAATAGAAGTCCTGAAAATAGAACTAGCTTCATATTTTGGAACATGAAAAGAGCAATCTTTACCCCTCATCATCTCATTATAAGCAAAGTCAGCCGTAGCATAAACATGAGGGCCGTCCATAGTCTTCTGCTTGTACGCATTAATATATTTGCTTCCATAAATTTGGACATCTTTAAAAGGGTTGACTGCAATCAATACGGGTCCTGCTTTACTCTTTGTAAAGAACCACAAGAATGAAGAACAAAGTCAAGGAACGCAAATTATTACTTAAGTTGGCAATAAAGAGTAATTTGAACTCACATAAATCATATCCTGGGAATATCGGCAACTAAGATTGTGAAGTACTGATGGCTCATTTAGATAACTAAGCTGTATAAGATTCTCCACACCCTCAAGAATATCAGGGTTTGCAGGTAAGAGTTCTTCTGTGGACACATCTGCAACCTATGGCATCATCAGAATGTAATCACAACAAGAATTACAAATTTAGGAAACCAACAGACATCTATGCAACAATAAGTACAGAAGAAAATGTTATTAACGTACTTTTCCACTTGCAAGTAAGACAGTTGCTAAATCCCCAGAGACAGACTGTATCTTTCCAGATCCCCACTGGCCATTTGAGTACCGACACCAGACACGGAGTTTCTGAAATAACTTAACCCATTATTGGAGAGCCAATGTCAAGCATCAATTTATGACGATATTCATAAATATAATCTTCTACAAGAAACTGTTGTTTGTCTACACAGTTTGAGATATCTTTCAATTTTCAATTTACATGTAATTTGATGTTATGTGAGTTTATTGCAACTCAAACACATATAAACAATCCTCTTTCAGAACTGTATGATGCATAACCAGACATCTGAAGGTTGCTGAACACTATCCTACACTTACACACCATACACTAATAAAGGCATTGTTCTGCATCACCCTCCTAAGTGATGCCAGATTACTTGATCCATTATACAATTACATCTAATTAGGACTTCCGCTGAAGATAATAAACGTAAGTTGATATTGATGTGCCAAATATGATAACAAAAACAAACAAGAATACAATCTTTGATGCCCCTCATTACCTTCTTGAAGAAATAACTAATGTTATCATCCTGGTCTGGCTCTTGAAGCTTTGGTATTGAACTAAGAGCATGCTCCTTCACCTGCTCATTTTTCTTTTCCCCCTCTGCGTATGGATTTGAATCTGAAGAGCTCTGATCTTTCTTCATCTTCTTGCTCCCAAAACTACCTGCCCTGTAGCTCAACTCCTTTTCCTTCCTCTTTGAGTCCTTCTCTTCTTTAGCTACGGGTTCAATCTCATTCTCCACCTGACCATTTTTGCCAACCTTGAAGTCTGTGGGCAATGAATGGCGAGCTGAGGGCAGCCGCGCTCTTGATGGAGGCCGAGCTGGTAAAGCGGGCGGCAGGTCCCTGGACTTTTCCAAGGCTTCATCTCTCCGCCTCAGCGAGTCCAGCATTTCCTCCAATGAGCTTCTTGTCACCCCTGTGGGTGACGATGATAGCATCATTTTTGGCGAACTTATTCTTCCAATATCAAATCCCCGAAACTGACACAATCATGGTAAGTGAACTCAGGTAAAAGTTGTACCTTACAGACACAAACTTTCAAGACAATGTGAGGGAAACAAAATGATACTTAAAGCCTGATATTGATCTGAAAACGTGAAAATTTTGATCCAGCGAGGACCAGAGACTTAAATTTACAGTAAAGAGTTAAACAAATTCGGGTTTGATCAAACAACAGTTAGAAAGAAAACTTCACAAAGTCTTAAATGATAAAAACTTTGAAGCATTGAAGACCGCAAAATCATCAGAATAACAAAAAGGATTGTTAAAAACAAGTCACCAGAATTTGAGAAATGAACAAACCGAAGAAGCCCTGATGAGGTCACAAAATATAAAACTTTGGCCTCCTTTTCTCATAAACAACTCCAAGACAAGGTTGCATTGAAACAAAATTTCCTGTAAATGAAAAGCATCCGCAAAGCCAAATAAAAATATTTACTTACAAATTGGCCACAACAATCTAAAAACCCCAAGTATCAGAACAAGCCACCCTGTCCAAAACCCCTCAAGAAATGTTCCAATTTAGAGATTAAACCAAAACAAACAGGCGTTTTGGGGCTCCACCGAAAAACGAACTCCCGTAAGTTCATAGGCTAAAAAGCCATTACCGTAAGTTACGAGGTTATAGAAATTAGAAAGATGTTATGAGAGTTAGTGCAAGGTTGTTAAGGTAGACGGTAAGGTTTGTTGTTCTCGCCGTTGCTGTTGCTGTGGGCCTGTGGCTGGAAGAAGAAACAAACGATCAATTGGGAATTTTAAAAAACTATGTTGACTTTTGTAATTATTGATTTAAAGTTCACATTTTGGTATTAATTAAATAATGATTTACAAATTTTCAAAATTAAAAAAAAGATTTACAAGACTCCTTTTATTTAGGTTAATACAAGGACCTAGTGTCCTATTTTAATTTTTAAAACTTTAATTCATTATTAATGTTCACTTCTCAATCTCGTCTGTTTCCATATTAGTTACATGAAGTATTCCTTGCTTTCACAGTGTACTTGTTCTGTATATTAATCTTCTACTTGTGGTATATTTTTCTCAAGTGATCAAATTTTTATTTTTTGTTTAAATAATAATAATAATTATTATTATAAAAATCATTAAAATAATGATCATGTATATATAAATATATAAAGTACTCAGCCAAGTCTTCTAAATTTACATTATTTCGCTACACGACAAACAAGGTAGACTGCAATGCAAGCTATGGTGTATTGATTGCGACCTTGCATCTTTTAGGCCATAAATAAATAGTTATAGAAATTTCCAAATTTTGTGTTAATATTGGGAAAAAAAAAAAGTAAATTGACGTTGTTTAAAATCTTATTCAGATAAAGATGGTCTTGTCTGGGTTGAATTTAAGGAAATATTAATGAGAAGTCAAGATCAGGAAGAAGTTGAGTTCTGAAATAAAAAACGTAATCCGGCAATGGCCACCTAAGCCCCCATTATGTTGGAATTCAGTCTTTTTCTTCGAGTGTTGTCTGCCTGTAATAACCTTTTCCCTTTACAACTCAACATTTTTTATCTACTCTCTTTTTGTTTTTCGTTTTTGTTGTTTTCCGCCGTCAGATCAAGAGTCCCACGGTAGAGTGAGAGTCCCGTGTCGTTGTTCTGCTTGTATTCACGCTCTTCTTTGTCTTTCGTTTTTGTCAGGCTTGCTTTAGAATCTTGTCTAACTTTGTAGAAGATCCTTCTATCTTCATCCGTGTTTTAAAAGATTCAAGCTACAGCTCCGAAGCATCGTCTTCAATTCTTTCTACGTATGTGTACTTTTGCACACAAGAAGCCTTCACATACTTAATTGTTTAGTTGATGATTGATCATTGGCTCCTCCTTGCTCAGCATCATGTTCCCATCAATCCTCAAATTTTATAGTAGCTCCAACTTTCACATTGCCGCTGGAAGCGAGACGTCCGTAATTGATCCAATCAAGAAGTTGTGCCCAGGGGACTAGAAAATCATCAATAGAAACATGCCTATTTCTTCTCCTTTGACGTGACTCAAACTCAAGACTTTCTTTTCAAGATAGAGTCTTAAGTGAAAAATTTGGACCAATAGATCCACCCCTTGTTGTCAACATCGTCTTCAATTATGATAAGTTTGGCGGTATTTTGTTATAATTTTCAACTCCCAAAAACATATTTAAAATATTTTTTTAGATAAAGTATTTTGTTCACTTAAATGGAATCCACATTCCTTTTTTTTATTCGTAATCAATTAAATCCTCCAAGAATTAGTCAATTACTATTACAAACTGGAGTCCTCTCTTTAGGGAGTCGAACTTATAACGAGATTGAAGGTTGAGGTGCTGATCATTTGCGAAGATATCAACAAGTAAGTAACGAAAAATAGTTATTTGGTAATATATTATTATTAAATGAACAGTTTTCTTATATTCTGAGCTTAGGGCATTTTTCCATAGAGATGTTTTGAATGACATATGTTCATGTAAGTATATGATAGATTTTTTTTTCAAGAACTATTGGAAAAAATTCTGCAATATATTTAGTTTTAAATATTTTATTATCATAAATGGGTGCATAAATTAAATATATTAAAATTTGAAGTAAAATAAAATTTTAACAAATTTTTATTTTTTAAGATTTTTAACGAACCAACTATTATTAATAATAATGTTAATTATTCTTTCGTCCTAACTATTATAATTATAACGATTATATCCATTTTCATTTATCACTATATTCATTCTTATTTTTATTATTACAGAGGATGTGAAGCAAGCACCTCTTGAGAGATTTGCTTAAACCCTTGCCATTTATAAATTTGACAAGTTGAACTTTAAAAATAAGTAGTATAAAATAAAACTTTTAAAAGGAAAATTTGAAAACGAAATTGAAAGATGATAGGGAATGTTACGTAAAATGTGCTTAATAAATGGATATAATCTATAATTTAAACTTAATTATGCGTAACTTTCAAAGTATTATAAGTGTTATTTCTCAAAAGAAAAAGAGAGTTATAAGTATTTCTGGCCATCAAGTTTAAGTATAATAAATATGATATCAAGCACCACAATTTAAAATAGAAATATAAAGCACTACATTAAAAAAAAGTATGTGATTAAAAAGATTCATAAAAAATAAAAACAAAATTTTAATATAATTTTGTTCATAAACATGAAATTAAAAAAAATCATATTTAAAAAGTACATTATAAACTTTAATGACTTTGCTAAAATATAAGATGAATCATAATATTTTAAAGTGTATTAAGCAAACCTTAATACTTTTAAAATATCCAAAATGAATCTTATGTAGATTAAAGATTAAACAGAATTGTATCTTCTTCATCTGGAGTAGCAGTCCACACCTCTGCTGCATTCAACACAGATGATCTTTCTTTTATGAGTGACTATGCACAGGAATGTTTTAAAGTTGATCCTTTTGATGAAATAGAGTTAAATGTCAAGGCTCAAGGCAAGCATTCAACACCAAGGATAGGCCAATCCCAGGTCCAGCAGCATCAATTAACGGGGTTTTAAGATTGTGTGAGTGCTGTGCTTCTGAAGCTCATTGACCTCCTTTGCACAACTGCTTGAGTGTTTGCTTGTTCAGACTGATTCATTAGCTGTAGTTTGCTCCGGTTATTACTCCTCTTGGACCTTTGTATCCAGTGTTGCTGTTTTTGCCACCTGAGGAGCATTTTTCGAGGAACTCTTAGTAGCTTTGTTTCTTTAGCCTTTGGTAGCTTTTAGAAGAGTTTCTAAACTCTCCCTTGCCATGTAAATAACTTTATTCTTTCTTTTAATCTTATAACTGATTTAACAAAAAAAAAGATTAAACAGAATTAACTTTTTGTCTATTAAATATTACATCATTATTGACGGGATATATGTTTATTATTTTTTATTGATACATGGGACCTATTGTTATATGTATAACACGTGGTCGTATAAAATCTAGTTCTGATTTAGAAAACTTAAATTATAATTGTGAATATGTTATTTTATTAACTCAAAATCTTAGATTTAATCCTTAAAAATTACTACTAAAATCTAAAATAAAAAACGTTAGGAATCCTCGTTAACAATTTTATTTGTTAAGAAAATCGTTGATTCTGCTTTTTTATCTTCTATTGTTACAAAATGATTTGTTTCCTCCCTCTTAGGGGCTGATCTCCGCTCATAGCTAAAGTAGCCATACTTGTTATAGTTATAACATTGCATTTGTGATTTATTACCTAAAACTGCCTCTTCCTTAGTTTTGGAATCCTCACTTGCGACCATATAATTGATAGCCTTCATTTGTTTGGCATCTTTCAAAAGATTTTCTACCACATCCTCGTCCACCATGTACAATTCTATAAGCACCTTTGTAGCTACCTCGATGTCCTTTGCCTTGTTCACAATTGCTGCTAGTTTGATTGCCACCAAGAGATAATTTGCTTTGCAAAGCTTATTCCAAATCATCAGTATTTTCATTTTGGATCATTCTCAGTTTATATGCTAGAAGAGAGCCTATAAGCTCATCAATAAAGATTTGTGACAAATCCTTTGATTCTTTAATGATAGGGACGATATACTCAAATTTCTTGTCAGTGAATATAAGAGTTTTTCCATCACCCTGACATCGTTAAGAACTTCATTTCTTTTCATCTTGTTTGCCACCGTTTTCAGACGACTATCATAGCCACTAACCTTTTCGGAACTCTGCATTTTTAATGTTTCAAATTTAGCTCTAAAAGATTGGAGTCATACCTTTTTAGCTTTTTCGACTCCTTGAAGAGATTTTTGTAAAGTTTCTCATGCGTCCTTTTATGTTTTTGCATCTAATATTTTTTTTATGCGGACAAGTTAGCTTTGAAGTACATGGAAGATCTTGACCGCGGCAAGGTTTGCAGCAGGATGCGAAATAAGGCCTAAATTAGGGGCAAGGTTTGTGGCAAGATGCGAAACAAGGCCTAAATTAGGGGCCCAATTTTGCGTTTATTTTTTTTAAAGACTATTTTGCTATTTTTTGTCTTTTATTTTCCCAATCTTGTCAGGTTTTGGATTAGGGTTGTTGGCCATTATAAATAGGCCTTATTGATGTTTTCTGAGGACGATTATCTTATTTCA
>JANZLX010000213.1:41465648-41490919 GCA_025531955.1 Erythroxylum orinocense
GAATTTGGCTTTGCCTTTCTTTCAAGATCGCTTGTCGCTCTTGTTTACCTTTTCGTCCAATCAAACGACATTGATTAGACTCCTGAACGGAGTCTAAAAGTTCTTGTTCCATTCGTAACTTTCCGTTCTACGTCATTTTTAAATGTTGATTCATCAACTCCTTGAAAGATGAAAACAAGGCCTTCTTGTCCTTCTTGTGTGATATCCTTTGCGCGTTTGTTAAAAGATGCTTCGGTGGTCCATCTTCAGGCTCAGTGTAGCCCTCTTCAACAATCTCTTACAAATCTTGTGATTCGAGTAATACCTTCATTTGGATGCTCCGGTTTTTGTAATCACGAACCTGAATCTGATACCACTTGTTGAAAACGAAATAGACCAACTACTGAAAATCAAACAACAATATATATTTATAAAACAGCCCAAAGAAAGCTAACAAAAACAGCCATAATAAATGAGTTTTACAGGTAACAAAAGTAAAAGAAAATAGCTATACTCAACTGTTCTATCTAGAAAAATCCGTATGAGAACTATTCGGGCTTGTCTTCTAACACCTTTTATAGTTTTCAAAACAAATTAATTATTAATTAATTTTCTAAGCATATTTGTAAATGTCAAGAAAAAAGTATGGTTTTTGTAGAAGTAAAAGTAATTCAACAATCAAGAAGCCGTCTCATTAAAAATAACGGCAATAAAACGATGGCACAAGTGACCTAATTGAGAAATAAACCGTGGAAACGTCGTTGCGACTTGATCGAAACTGAACTGATATCATTATTGATCTCAGTACTTCTGTCTAAGTCATCTCAAAAGTGAGTGCCCTTCAACTTAAACAAAAATTTTGCTCGCATTGCATTCCTTTGGTTCAGACGTAAGCTTCGACAGTCAATTAGCTTTTTTCATGTTCCTAAGTAGAAAGAAAAGAAGCAAATACATATTTTTACATGAACAAAATTTCATGGCTTAGTATGACACCATTCGCAAGATAGGAACTATGTCCATAACTCATTAAACCCACATCAACTTCTAGCAACAGCTTTTGGCCCACGAATATACTTGATTGCTTAAGAGTTTCATCTGCCTTGAAGTTTTATCATATTATTTGTATCTCTCAATCTTCTGAATAGAATACTTCAACTCCTTCTGAATGTTAAGCCTTGATGGTGATAATACAATGTCATTCCAAATTGAACCAACTCCACAAGCTGGGTTTGGGAACTTGTAAAGTTCAAAAATGGACTCTGCTTTCTCGTTCAACCTGCCTACCCTTTTCAAACAGTCTATTTCGTCTGGATCAACCAGCAGAGTCCTGTCTCTCTCTTTCCACCCTATCAACTTCACGGTTATTTGTAGTGTTAGTATCCAAATAACAAAAGTTCCATTTACTAACTACAATGTAAGCATTTTCTTACTAGCATGAAGCTTCTAATAGCCATAAACGTTTAAGGATTTACATTTTCAGATATTTGAGTTCAAAATCTAACCTATGCCAATTTCGCACCATATAACCATGCTACTTTTACTCAACATGCATGATTTAATGCTTAATGAAATTGGGCATGTACCTTAGGTGGGCCGTCCAAGGCATTTGTGCAATACAACCTAGCAGTATCAACCAGTTGACAGTAGGTAGAAAATGCATTTGCAAATCTCTTGTGAGAATTTAACTGTGACCTCACTCTAACAGCTCTTCTACACATTATAGCTCTCCTGCAATATGTCTCATAGTTGCAAGTTAATATATTATCTTTTTAATCCTTTCAAAGTGATTCGTCACAAACAATTGAAGTAAGGACATTTATATAATATTTTTGTAGTCTTCTACTTACCTTATGCCTCTTACAACGGCTAAATAAGCATCACAAACAACCCCAACCAGCTCTATCCTGTATGGCTTTCTTTTTTTGCTTCCTTCCTGTAGTGGTTGTTCTTCATCAATTTGTTCCCAATAGTTCTCAGTCACAGTTCCATCATCAGCTACCCTGTAACCAGCTCCCATTCTATAGCGTCGTCGATGAACATTTCTTGCCATTGTTACTGTTTGAACAACAAATGGTACCCATGATAGTGTACCATCCATGATCACGTCTCGTCCTTCATTCAGTGCTGTCACCAAGAGAGAAGATGCTGCATCTGTGGATGATTGATGTACCTGTTTGAAACTAATTGTGTTAGCAGCATCTAACAAAATGAGTTGCTTTAGGAATTACACCAGTCCAATTGAAATAAGCACACAAAAAATATTTTATATTATTTTAACTGACCTTGTGAGTCTCCTAAATTCATTCGACTCTTGTATAAGAAACTTATATATAATTTGATTATCACTTTGCATGAGTTATGGCTTGATACATGTTATTGATGATATTTCACAAGAAATCTGATGCTGCATGATTGTTGGATAAACATAAGGTCGTTTGTTAGGCTTGAAAGAATCATGATCTCACAAGTTCAGCTGTTTGGATCATGTCAACATGTCCTTTAGAGCTTAAAGCTCTGTAGATAACATCTGATTCTTTAAAAGCATCTGCTTCAATAATCACTGCATTTGCTGCTGCTCCTGCCCAAAATGGCCTGTTTCATCAAAAATAAAATATTCTTTTATTTACAACTTAAAATGACATTGAATCTTTTAGACATAGTTGGTGCATAAAATTCTTTAATCTATTGTAGAAATTTGAAATGCCCCTGTAATTATTGTATATTTCTCTTGTTTTAAAAATGATTATAAATGTTTGAAGGACCTAAATTAATTATTGATTAGAATATAATTTAGGTTGAAACATGTTTAAAAACTTCCAGTAATTCTAGAAATTAATTGCAAATCTTCTAAAAAAGTTGTAAAAGATAATCTCATAAAGCTTGTTCTTCATGTTTCCGAGTGAAAAAATAGATTGAAGTCCGCCATCAATGAATTTTGAGTGCTGCAATGATGTTTAAAAGTGAAATTAACAGTTCGTAGATTATACTCACTCTTTGATAATGTCTTTAAGAACAGTGCTTTTCCCAGCTCCCATGCCACCACCCATGAAGAGGAGGACTGGACTTCTGTCACTATGTGCCACTGGAGCCATTACCTCTGTACATTGCGAGTCGTCAGTTGATCCATGTCCCATTGCTTTCATTTCTTCCACTAATGTATTGAACACTCTAGCAACCTTCAAGTCTTTTGTTACCCTCTCAAATCTTTGTTCCCTATATCAGAAACATTAACTTTTACACTTGCTGGGTGGATGATTATAACAATAGTAGCTCACAGTTACAATCATTTAATTGATAGTGTTAAGACCACCTCATTTTGTCTGTGTTTCACAATAGCAAATGTCTTAAAAACAAAAACAATTGTAGTCGATGTTCTACCACGTATAGTTCTGAAATTTCTATTATTCATAACAACATTTTATATCTAACAGTAACAGTATGGTTCGTACCTAGTTGCTGCCATGACAATGTTTTTGAGTTTTCTTTTAGGTTCCAAATCTGCACTCAGTACCTGAGATTAAATGGTAGACGAGCAATAAGTGCACAATAAAGGAACATTGCTAAGAGAGAGATTAAAAAGAATCTCTTGATAAGGGCGGAAAAAAAAGAAGAAGAAAAAGAAGCATATATTGGTTGATGTACCTGGGAAATCAACAGATCTGCATGGCTCCAATGGAATGCGAAGTAACTAAGAATACATCTTTCAAGCTCCTCTAGGAGCTTTACGAAGAGTGAATCTGCATCAGGTTCATCAGCAAAGTAGGAATAGATATCTTCTTCACACCCTTGACACTTTTGGATATATTCTGCTGCCAACTTGCTAAGATGTGGACATTGTCTCTTATCCACAAATCCCATTTGCCTCGCTGCACTCATGATTAAGGAAGAGATTATAGATTAAAATGATATGATCATTTTGATACTATTTGTGTATGTATTATTGAATCATTAGAACAGAATATCTTATTTATACGTCAATTAAAACATTCATGCATGTATCTATAAAAATTCGAACCCCGATAGATATGGGAAGAAGATATTCCTACCTTCTTTCCTACCATAAGATCAAAACTCTAATGGTTACCAAACTGAGTTATTTACAAATACATTACCTACATAATGAGGAAAGCCTTCAAGCTTCTCAGCACGACCGGCTTGTGAGGGTCTTAATCGTGGAATGATCTTCCGATGTCTTAATTTCCGGATACGGTAATACACTGTTGCTGCAATGATCAACCCAATTGTAGAGGCTACAAAGATCTGTGTCAAAGTTGGTTTGCTATTATGATGTGAAGATGATTCAACGACAAGGAAAGGAAGCTTCAAGGAAGATTTGATAAATGCAGCAAAAATGGAGGTAAACAAGAATATGGTGACCGGTTTTTTCCCTTTACGAGGCTTACCTTTCTGCATGTTTCAGAGTTCCAAGGATGAGACTTTTCCGTTTGATTTGGTAATTTGAGAATTGTGGACAAGTTTTCCATTTGCTTTTCCTTGATAGTTGCATCATGATGGTTATATATGTTGATAACAGAAGTCACGAGGGATATACACCTTCAATATCACCTGGACAATTTAGCGGTGACACTTGTGATTAGCTCATTTGTTTCCAAATACCCATCCATAGTGCACTTTACCACCATTTATTGGTCTCTAATCGGTTGATGTATATATTCGTAATGCAATTCTTAGGGAGAATATGAATTAGAAGTGACTCATGATCAAGGTAATACTTTGGTCTTTCGCGCAACATTTTCTAGGGAATGAGGAGTACCACGTACAAAGTGATGCCTGTATCCTTACCAACATTTGATAATTCTAAAGTTCTAATTTGTAAACAACGAATTGCAATTACGTCCTTGATAGTCGAAAGAAACTAGAGTTTGGTTTGAAAAGCTATGTTCAATTGATAAGATTACAAGAGTTAAATACAGATTACATGAAGGATAAACTCCACTTTACAAGGAACTGATTTGAAATTCAAATGATCCTATTTATCTCCTAACTAATTAAATCAATTTAAATCTTTCTTAAAACTAATTGACAGGGTCAAACACGTGCACATATAGTGTTCTTATACGCCCCCCTCAAGCTTGCAGTTGGAAGCAACTCCAAGTTTGTGTAGATTTTCTCAGAACACCGTCTTGGCCAATGGTTTTGTCAATGTGTCAGCTACTTGATCTTTGGCATGAACATGTATAACTTGAAGCTGCTTGTTTTGCACCAAGTTCCTAACATAGTGAAAGTCCACCGCAACATGTTTCATACGAGTATTGATGGCTGGATTTTTGCTCAAATATAAGACTCCAACATTATTACAAAAGATAGTGGGAGAAGCCGAGGAGGAAATCATGAGCTCTTAGAGCAAGTTTTGCACCCAGCTTAGCTCCGAGGCTGAGTTTGCCACTGCTTTGAATTCTGCCTCGGTGGACGATCGAGCAACAATCTATTGCTTTTTCGAAGACCAACTGATGGGATTGCTGCCAAGGAATAAAATGTGACCAGAGGTGGAGTTTCAACCATCAACGTCCCCCGCCCAATCCGCATCCGAGTACATAAAAAGATTAAAATCTCTCGAGCTTTATAGCAGCAAGCCAAGAGATGATATCCCTCGTAGGTACCGAAGGATATGCTTGAGTGCTTTCCAATGAAGTTCAGAAGGTTGATGCATAAACTGAGATAGCTTGTTCACAGAGTAACTGATGTCCGGCCTTGTAAAAGATAGGTATTGCAGTTTGCCAAGAACCGTTCGATATCGAGTAGCATCAAACGGTGGAGCACCATCTTGAAGGGATAACAAGCTCGTAGTACTCATTGGAGTTGAAGCTGCTTTACACTCATGCATATTTTCAGTGACTAGAAGCTCTTCAATATAATTGGATTGATTCAAGAAAAGTTCCTTATTCGACCGACACACCTCAATGCCCAAGAAGTAGTGTAATGGACCAAGATCCTTAATCGAAAACCGATTCGCAAGCGACTGAATTACCCGATTCATAGCAGCAACTTGACTTCCCGTGATGATAATATTATCAACATATACCAAAGTGAGTACTTGAATCTCGCCGAATTGATAAATAAACAATGAGGGATCAGATTTGGACTTAACGAAGCCAACATGTTGTAGGTGATTGGTGAGGGCCGTGTACCATGCTAAGGGGGCTTGTTTCAAACCATAAATTGCTTTCCTCAGCCGGCAGACATGATTCGGTGTTGTTTCAAATTCAAAGTCGGGCGGTTGAGACATGTACACCTCCTCTTGGAGGTCACCTTGCAAGAATGCATTGTTGACGTCGAGTTGTCGAAGAACCCAATTGCGAGCAAGAGCGATGGAGAGCACAATGTGAACAGTGGTTGGCTTTACGACAGGGCTGAAGGTGGAGTGGTAATCGATCCTAGGTCTTTGTGTGAACCTCTTTGCAACCAACCTCGCCTTGTACCGGTCGATTGAACCATCTGATTTTCGTTTGATCCTGAAAAGCAACTTATAAGCCACAATATTTTTTGTTGGATCATGAGGAACCAAGTCCCATGTTCGATTACTCATTAGTGCATCAAATTCAGCTTTCATAGTATTAGCATAACAGCTGTTATGATATCTTGATGATTTGGTCTTCTGATCTACTGTTATTTTGTTCCTGATTTTGTGCTGATTTTGTAATTTATTTTAATTTGTAAGATTCTCCATTATTGTAGGATATTTACAGATTTTCTGATGTACACTTGTGTATATATACACCTCTTCAATTGTATACAAAATATCTTTCAATTCATAGTTTGTCTTTTGCTTATATGGTATCAGAGCTCCAAGCCTAACTCTTGCGAGTGTGATCCTCTTAACTCTCTATCCACAAAATGGCACATAATGCTAATGTCGTCAAAGCTGATTCTGCAAACAGTAACATTACTATTGTCCAGTTCAATCCAGTGTCTCAATTGCCCATCAAACTTGTTGGCAGTCACAATTTTGCAACCTGGAAAGCTCAAGTTTCTATGCTCATGCGTGGGCATAACCTGTTTGGCCACCTTGATGGTACATTGCCATCTCCCACACGCACTATCACAATAGACAATCAGCAAATAGACAATCCCGATTACTGCATCTGGTTCCGCCAAGATCAGCTGATACAGAATGCAATCATGGCCTCTGTAGATCTTACCATAGCCCCAACAGTAGCTGCAGCCTCCACAGCCAAACTTGCATGGGACTCTCTCCACATGGCCTACGCAAACAAGTCTCAGACACGTATTTTCAGTTTACGTGACCAGCTTGCTCGTCTTACGAAGGAGTCACGCCCTATAGCTGATTATCTTCATCAAATCAGATCCATCTGTGCTGAACTAGCAACTGCAGGTGCTACAATCTCAAATGATGAATTGATTGTAAAGATTCTCAGTGGTTTTGGATCAGAATTTCGTGAAATTTCTGCCGCAATCCGAGCAAGAGATTCCATGATATCTTACGAAGAGTTGTATGAAAAATTGGTAGACCATGAACTGTTCCTCAAACACGAAGAATTAAAGAAGCCAACCACTCAAATCACTGCAGCCATTGCTACCCGACAAAAATCCAATAATTTTCACGGTCGCAATAATCGTCGGCCCAACACCAACGTTCAGTCTCAGTTGCGCTCTAACAGCCACCCAAACACTGCTGCTCAGTCTCAATCGCGCTCTAATAGCCGCCCAAATACTGCTGCTCAATGGCGTTCAGGGAATTATCATACCAGTATCAACTCAGTTCGCTGTCAATTATGCAACAAACAGGGCCATACTGCGAATGTTTGTCGGTCCCAATCTCACAATCATTTCGAGGCCAGAGCCAACTTTATCTCCAGTACACAAGCTTCAGCCAACGACTGGATTCTTGACTCTGGTGCTTCTCACCATGTTACTACTGAGTCTCACAATCTTGATGAATATACTGGTATAGAAGGCATAGCAATGGGTGATGGTAAAACTATTCCAATTACTCACACTGGTTCTACAAAATTATTTGCTTCTAATAATGCTTTCAAATTAGAAGATACTTTATGTGTACCATCAATTAAACAAAATCCTATCTCAGTGTCCAAATTTTGCCAAGATAATTTGACTTCTATTGAATTTTTTCCATCTGTTTTTTGTGTGAAGGACTTGAAATCACGGACTCCACTGGTATACGGTCGGAATAAAAACGGATTCTACGAGTGGCCCAACTTCACATCTCCCAAGCCCACTGCCAATGCCACTACTACAACACATTCTTGTCGTACTTGGCATAACCGTCTTGGACATCCCCATTCTCAAATTTTTAACTTTATTCTACATAAATTTTCTTTACCAGTTTCTTCAAAAGACAAGTCTCTATTTTGCAATTCTTGTTGCACAAATAAAATTCATCGTTTTCCTTTTGAGAAATTGTCCTTAACCAGTGATGCTCCACTTAAAATAATATTCAGTGATTTATGGGGACCTTCACCTGTTCTCTCCATTGACAAAAAACACTTTTACTGTATTTTTGTTGATCAATACACCAAATATACTTAGCTGTATACACTTAAACAAAAAAGTGAGGTTCGAGATATCTTCTCCAAATTTCACCCATTAATGGAAAAACATTTTAACACCAAAATCTTGTCCCTTTATACTGATGGTGGAGGAGAGTATAAAAGTCTTGATCCATACCTTAGCTCCAATGGCATAGAACACTTACTCTCACCCCCTTACACTCCTCAAAGAGTTGCCATAGCCGAACGTCGTCATAGACACATTGTTGAAACCGCCAAAACACTCTTACATGAAGCTTCCTTACCCTCATCCTTCTGGTCTTTCGCTGTTCAACATGCTGTTTATTTAATAAATAGGCTACCCACACCACTTTTACAATATCAATCCCCTTTTGAAAAATTATTTGGTGTCAAACCCAATTATCACTCCCTAAAAACCTTTGGCTGTCTGTGTTATCCTTGGCTCAAACCTTACACTACTCATAAACTTGAACCTAAGTTCACTCCATGTGTTTATTTGGGCTTCTCTCAAACCCATTATTCCCATTACTGTTTTGATCCCATTAACTCCAAATTGTATATCTCACGGGATGTTACATTTGTTGAAGATACTTTTCCTTTCAAAACCATTTTTTCAAATATTCAACATTGTTTCTCTTCTCTCACGTGGCAGCTTGCTGATGACAGCTCTCACAATCCACCAACTACAACCGAATCACCAGCCTTGTTCCCCCTTCCTTTGCCTCTCAACATTCGAGAAACCCACACCAGCTGCCAACCGAACCAGTCCGTCTTCTCCGACCAACATCCAGGGAGCTCCGTAATTTTAGGTAACTCACAATCTCTTCCTTCTACATCTCCACAACCACCACCTATTCAATCCTTGCAAAATCATATTCCACCCTTTCCCTATACATACCACTGTCGATCAACACTCCTCCCAATTACTGATCAAATTCAACCATCTAATCCTACACCCACATGCCCTCCCAATATCAATCCCACACTACACCCACATTCTCTACCTCCTCTCTTGCCTCCACCACCTAACCGTCCCACCACAAGATCTCAAAACAATATTTTCTGCCCTCGAAAGCCATTTGATTACCTTGCTTATGTTCATGTACCATCCACCCCTCACACATTCAAATAAGCACAGAAACATTCAGAATGGAGGTCAGCCATGAAGGCTGAATTTGATGCATTAATTCGGAATCAAACGTGGGAATTGGTTCCCCCAAATTCTAATCAAAATATTGTTGATTGTAAGTGGATTTACAGGATTAAAAGGAAAGCAGATGGCACAGTTGATCGGTTCAAAGCTCGTTTAGTTGCCAAAGGATTTACCCAACGTCCTGGCATCGATTATCACTCTACGTTCAGTCCAGTTATCAAGCCCACCACAATACGGATTGTCCTTTCTATTGCTGTTCAGAACAACTGGGTGTTGAACCAACTGGATATAAACAATGCATTTCTACAAGGGACACTTGAAGAAGAAGTTTTTATGAAACAGCCACCTGGTTTCGAAGATTCTACGCACCCAACACATATTTGTCGTCTGCGTAAAGCCATCTATGGGCTTAAACAGGCGCCGCGTGCTTGGTACAATGAATTAACATCACATCTGCTATCCATAGGCTTTGTTAAATCAAAATCAGATACGTCACTTTTTGTCTGGCATCACTCCAAAGACATTGTGTATCTCCTTGTCTATGTGGATGACATCATCGTTACTGGCAATAATGCAGCAACTATTAAACAGGTTATCGCTTCCTTAGCATCTCGTTTTTCTCTCAAAGATCTTGGTCCATTATCCTACTTTCTTGGTGTTGAGGTTCATCGTGATGAAAAAGGCCTGGTTCTCTCACAAGCAAAATATGTTTCAGAACTTCTTCATGACCTCAATATGCATGAGTGCAAAGGTGTTAAAACGCCAATGAGCTCTACTCAGACCTTGCAGCTCAACGACAACACACCACCTCATAATGCAACTGAATACAGGAAGGTCATTGGTAAGCTTCAATACTTGTCTTTCACCAGGCTGGATATCTCCTTCTCTGTAAACAAGTTATCTCAATTTATGCATTCCCCATCTGAAAATCACTGGAAGGCTGTCAAACGTCTTCTCCGTTATCTTAACTGCACGACCCACTATGGCCTTCGTTTTACTCCAAACAACAGTCTCAAATTATCTGCATACACAGATGCTGACTGGGCAGGCAATCTCAATGATCGCAGTTTAACTACAGGTTATGTTCTCTTTCTTGGTCTTAATCCTGTTAGCTGGTCTTCCTAGAAACAACAAACAATTGCCCGGTCATCAACAGAAGCCGAATATCGAGCGGTTGCAAGTGCTCTTGATGAAACAACTTGTGTAAAAAATCTTCTCAAAGAGCTTGGTGTTAGTCTTTCTCAGCCACCTATCATTTACTGTGACAACTTAGGTGTCACTTACCTATGTCATAATCCTGTTCTTCATAGTCGCATGAAACACGTGGCTGTCGATTTCTATTATGTCAAGGAACAGATTCAGAAACAACAGATAATTGTCACTCATATATCAAGTTCAGATCAAATTTCTGACACACTCACCAAACCGCTTCCTAAGGAATCTTTCACCCGTCATCTATTCAAGCTGGGTGTTGTTCCACATCATCCAGCTTGAGGGGGGTATATTAGCATAACAACTATTATGATATCTTGATGATTTGGTCTTCTGATCTACTATTATTTTGTTCCTAATTTTGTGCTGATTTTGTAATTTATTTTAATTTGAAAGATTCTCCTTTATTGTAGGATATTTACAGTTCTTATGTTGTACACTTGTGTATATATACACCTCTTCAATTGTATACAAAATATCTTTCAATTCATAGTTTGTCTTTTGATTATACATAGCATCTCTCCACACTTGGTGTTTTAGTGCTTGTTTGACAGTGGTAGGAGTGGTGGTGGGTGGGACATAAGCTAGGCAATTAAACTTGGCTTTCAGTTTGTAAATGTTATTTTGGGATCGTGTAACAACACGTTAGGGAGCAGGGGTGGCTGGAAGTGGTGGTGCGACAGTGAGGTGGCTCTCGGTTTCAAGCAAGGGTGGGGAAATGGGGTGATTGTTTGTCGCTGATATGGGCTGGGACAAGTCGGGGGAAACAGGATTGGTTCGAGAAGGAGACAACGAGGGAAGCGGAAACGTACCTTGGTGTGCCGAGGAAGCCGATGGTGCTGGGCATGAGTCGAGAGCCTGCTAAGGTGTGCTTGGGTTATTACGGTTAGGCACAGTGATGGGCAGTGGTAGTGTAGGCGGTTGGTCTGGGTAATGCTGTTGATCCTCTCGGGTATCCACTGGTTTCAATTCCCATTCCAAAGTTGCAGCATTATTTGATAAGTTCTTGAATCGGTCCCGATATGGAAACTCATGTTCAACAAAGGTAACACCACGGGAAAGGTATATTTTGGATTTGATCGGATCAAAGCAAAGGTGACAATGATGTGCTAAGGATATGCCTAAGTATACACATGGGGCTGACCTAGGCTCGAGCTTGTGCTTCGTGTAGGGTCGAATCCATAGGTAGCAAAGGCAGCCAAAGCTACGTAAGGAAGCATAATTAGAATTAGAATTTATAATCATTGCCAACATATTTGAGAATCTAATGGGTTTCACATATAGAATGGATTGAAGAGAGCAAGGTTAATTTAATCCAGTTGGATTTGATTGTAAAGTTTGAAAAATTTTATGATTAAATATGAGATATTTAATAAATGAGGATCAATATAAGATATTGAATTTAATTTAGACATAATTGATATTTAGTTAGAATTACAAATAATTTTAATTAACTTTTAATTAAAATTAAATTTTAATTTCAATAAAATTACCAAAATGTCCAAACACTAATATAAATAGACTTAACCTCTATGAAATTTTGCAAATAATGTCAGATATCAGACATTTATATAACTATAATAGTTGAGATAAATCAATTTTAAAAATAATTTCTAAGATACTATAAGATAAAAATCAAAAAGTAAGGTACGAATGGCCAACACCGTCTGAAATTATGAGTTGGATCCTAAATGCAAGTCAGCTTCTGGAGTTGGTAATGATCACATCATTCATGTCACACGTATAGGCTCTGTCGTACTTCATAGTGTTCTTTATGTGTGGCTACCTCACGATATCCAAATTCATCGCACTTCCCGTCACACCAGCACAAAGAAATCTACCATATCTGTGTCACCAGCGTTTAGGTCAGTACATGTCCACATATAGTTGACCAATAATTCAAGAACACATATCTTGAACTACACGATGTCCACAGGATATTTATCCAACATCGGGCAATATAAAAAGAAGAATTCCCAAGCCTTATTTCCCAAAAAAGTTACAATAGACGAGAAGTTCGCTTACTAAATACGAGTAATTTTATGTTTAAATAAGGAAACTCGGTAGAACGGGTGTAATTGACTCATTCCGAGATATAATGAGACCAGCTTGTTTATAATAAAATCCTCTGATTGACAAGTGCCATCTGGGGATCCTGACAAAACTTCAGTTAACCATACAGAAACATAGGAGTAAAATGGCACAATCGACTAAGCCCATATTTATTCCCTGAACAGGTCTACTAATACAATTGATCATTAACCAAATATGAGAACAAATGCTCTACAAATTAGTTTACAATCGTCGATTGTAGAAAAGAAAAGATTCCAGTGCTGTTTTCCCTGTAACACAACTATGCTGGTTCAGTACGAGGAAGCCAATATCACCGCTATAAACACACTTAATGCTTCGCAAACAGGCTTTGTGTTAAAGACGAGAAATCATAATCCTTCCCGTTCTGTGAGGAAGTCCCGCCTGAAGCTGGGGATGCTGATTGCGATTTGGATGTTGATTGAGGCTTACTTGCCTCGATGGTTGTGAGGCCGTTAACAGTGGGAACCTGCCCCACTGAACAAAAGCTGCGAGCAAGTAACTCAATGATTATGGACATGAAATTCTGTGGAACACAAACATATGTCCAGTAATTTGTGCTGGAATGAAACTCATAAAAATTTGCAACAAAGGGAAAAGGACAAGGCACGTTTTCAGAACATGGTAAAGAGGTAACATCTATGTCTTCTATAACTCTATTACTGCATATAAGTTTGCAATCGAGATGATTTCCAAAGGAGTCGTAGGAACGAACCCAATTCTCATATCTACACAAATGATCAAAACCAATTCTCGTCTCTACAAAAAGGACCAAAATCAAGGAAGAGGGAAAAAAGTCAAATAAATATCTTAAGCATATTAATTGAAACAAATTGGAAATTTTGCATGACCCAAAATTAGACTGACAGAGCCAAACTCCCCAAAAGTCGAGGAAACAAGATGGAATTCAAATACTGCATCGCTATAATAACAAAAGTGCACCCAGTCTCTTAAACAAGAACTCTGACACTGAATTCAATAGGGAGAAAATTTGAAAATCGCATAGATTAATTGTAGTTATTAAAATAGTTGGCATCACTTTGAACAGGTAATTTCTTCAGATTATCGTAATTGGAAGACATTTATTAACGTCACTGATTTGGATTCATCATCAGCGGGAGGAATAAGTGGTCATCTATCCTAAATCCACAAAGGTCCAAAAGCTAGAGTATACCAGGAAGATTTAGTAAATGACAGGTATTAAAGGCAAACCCACAAGTAGGGAGAAAAGTAATGCTTTTGTTGAAAGACTGAAAAACATGACTCCAGTGATATCAGCACAAGAAAATACTGTCTGATCAGTGACAAAACGAAAAAATAAGTTCAAAATTTTTCAAGGCAGAACTACACAAAAGGGAGAGAAGCCAAAAGAAGAAAAGAGAATTATCGAAATTTTAAAGAATTAAAATAGCTAAAAAAATATAATCTGTAACTTCCCTTTTTAAAAAATAATAAACTTTGACTATGGCTTCAAATTAAGTTTGAAATCATTTCAAAATTATGAATTTGTCAATATCATGTGAAATAGAGACACAAAAGAATCACAGATCACACCTGGTTGTCGAGTATGATGCAGAATTTCCTACTGCTTGTGTTGGTATTGTGTTTCCACTCTAGTAACAGGAGAAGTATTGGTAAAATCAGAAAATTATTGAAGCAAGAAATTCTATGCATCTAAATATATATACTACCATATTATACAGTATACCTGCATAAGTTTCTGAAGATCAATCTGTCCAGCAATAGGCATCATCAACCCCGGGATTTGATACCCATTACTTGGCCAATTTTGAGAGGGTAAGTTACTACCATTTGATACAGGCTGTTCAATGTTGCCAGAAAGT
The DNA here is from genome assembly GCA_025531955.1 of Erythroxylum orinocense. Taxonomy (NCBI): domain Eukaryota; kingdom Viridiplantae; phylum Streptophyta; class Magnoliopsida; order Malpighiales; family Erythroxylaceae; genus Erythroxylum; species Erythroxylum orinocense. The sequence goes on from JANZLX010000213.1 coordinate 41,480,438, forward strand.
GTTGGGTCCCTGCCAGCAGATTTGGCCGCAGCAGCCATAAGAAGGTACTGCTGCTGTGCAAGCATCGTGAGTTGCTGTTGATGCATCGCAAATGGGGAGACAATATTGGACTACACAAAATCCAGACAAAAGATCAGATGATGCAAACTTTCACAAAATATCAATATCAAAACAGAACAGAAAAAATATGGTTTTTAGCATGAAGTAACAAATTTATCCTCAATTCATTATATGTTTAACATTTCAATAATCCATTGATTAACAGTAAATCTAACCAAGTTATTCAATAATACCTTTTAACAATTATATAAATTATGTCGAATTATATACCTTGTCAAAAAGACTCATAATATCATTTTTCACATCTTTCTGTGATTTGTTTGGGACAAAAGACGTTGCTAAAGGTGGTGTATCTTTAAATAAATCTTCAATTCCTGAAGTGGACTGCGTATTAAGCTCGACAGATTTAGTGGAACCAGTTTTATCAGTTGTAGAAGTATCTTCAGCGCCTGCAGCTGCAATACCATTAAGAGTGTAATCAACAGCATATAAGAATAAGGGATTTACAACTTATATACAGTGGTAAGAGATATTAATCAAAAATATTTGCCAACATAAACGTATCTACAGAAGGAAGAAATAGCTAGAAAAAGAAAAGTAGCATCAGATCCCAGAGCAGGTAAATATTGGGCAACCAAGTGAGGGCACACATACATTGAAATCCTGCCCAACTACTATCATCATTGGAAGCTGGCACCGAATCATTTTCGCTTGGTTCATCCATGGACAGCATGTTGAATAGGTCAGTGGCAAAATCAATTTTGGGCGGAGAAACAACTGGAGCAGTATCTACTGTCTTTTTTGTTGCTTCAGTTGGCTCCACAAGTTGTTCGGCTTTCTCAACTGGTTGAGGCTTAGTAAAAGAGGCAACCTGCTGATGCACATGCATTGAACATTCAGCTATTCTGAAGAGAACAAGTTACAACAAGAATGTAGAAAGAAAAAGCATAGTAAAATATGTCAACAATGAAAATAAGCTGAGATACTCCACGTCAATAAAGCTGCCTAGATGAGATATTAGCCTGTTGGCTTTAGTTAGTTATTCAAAAAAGTTATTCCGTAAATAGAGAGCTTTTATGAAAACCTATTTTTCTCATGACACATCTTGTTTAAGAGCATTTGGCAGCTATTTCATAATGGTTCTTGAAAACAGAGGATTCACCAATTACACAAACGAAATACAGCTCCCCAGACATGATAATGTTTTACGATCAGTTCGTCCCTTGTAAGAAATTTCAAGTTGAGATGTAGAACAGTGTGGAGCAAATCCAATATACTCCAGGATATTTCTGCTAATATAATAAAATTTACTTACAAGGCTAAACTAAAAATGAATTTACTTTCTTCATATATACAAAACATATATAACAATCTAGATTCTGGTTATTTCTTCAGTCCACAAAATTTTCTCCTTTTTATCAATTATAACTCCATAGTTCATAACAGAAACTACGAATAAAATGTCAAATTGTTCCAACTTTCCAGCATTGGACATATGAAATGCAAAGATACTGCCGAAAGGAGTAAAAAGTGGAGAAGGGAATAAAATTATATAACCTGTTCGGGTCCCCTAGGTGGAACAGGAAGGCTCAATCTTGAAGCAGGAAAGCTCTCTTTTGAACTTGGTCTATTAGAATCTTTCCTTTTCTCAAATAGATTCTCAGAACTGCTACCAAGTGCATGGCCACTTCTTTCACTAGATACCTGCCGATGAATAGGGGATCTTTCTTCCTGGCCTCTAGGAGGAGAGATTGGTTTTCTATCTTTGGATACCCATCTTTTTTCTTCATACCTTTAATTGAAATGCAATAATCAAAGTGTAAATTATATGAAAAAAAAATGTAGGTATATATAATAAATTCAAATCAGACCATGTAGGTTCTATCTCTAGATACATACTTTGCACGAATAAAATTCTCAATCCCAACTCTATCATAATTCGGGGGTAATTCTGCTTCCCAATAACTATTAGCCTTCTCATTTCCCATTGCTGAATAAATTAAAAAGAAGCAGGTTATTACTAGAATGATAATATTGTCAGCATGACGTAGTCTGACTGCAAGCATGGCCAAATGAACAAACTTACAATGAATAAAAGCAACCTGCTCTGGAAGCCATGTGTCAAGAGTTGCAGATCGAACCTGTAGGAAAAAAAAATGAAGACTCAATGATGACCTCTGAAATTTAATAGACGCCAAATTTTATTTTATTGTCAGTGCTAAAAACCTTCTGTATAAACCATGAATATATTAAGAAATAGATGGGCCAATTTGTTCACCAGCAATAGGTACCAAATTTTTATGGATGCAAATTTCCTGAGAGAAGTGAAATGACCTATTTGCTACCACCACCAGAAACAATATCCCGTACATGAAAAAGAAAATGCAACACTAGCATCTAGCCTTAAATCCAAGAAATTTTAGGTGTCCTGATTGGAGCATTACCAACACTAGAAACACAAAATCTCGATTACGAGATTACACAACTAAACTTAAGTAACTAATTATAACAATTTTTCATACTTACAAATAACAAATGTACATCTACGGAATCACTGCAATCAAGAGATGGTAACCCTGGATAAATTCAATGGCAGCTTACATAGACTGTAATGTGCCAGAAGTAAAATTATAATGCGAGTTTTATCATCATAAGATAAAAATAAAAGTTGGAAGTGTCAACAAAACATAGAATTAACTTTCCACCTAACTGATAGAGTACACAACCAAGTCATAGTGGAAAGATTACCAACCTGCTTACCCTTTATGTGCTTCAAGAAAAACAATCTTAACGTATCACTAACACTGACTAAAAGTTTTACAAGAAACCTTATTAACTTTGTTATAGAATGAGATTCTAAGGAAGCCCACGTGCCCAATCATTCTACTTCAAGTAATTGTGTCATATTCAGAATGCAGCAGCTCTATAAAAGAACTCACCTTAGATATGTGTACCCCAAGACTTCTATGAATCCCTGAACATTGCATGCATATAAAAATCCCCAAGTTTACACTCGCCCACCTTGGACCTCTGCATCACAAATAAAATAAGATAAGGAAATTAGCAACTTATAAAAATCACTACCTAAAACTTCAGAGAATGACATGCATCCTGCTATCAAGCGATCTAAGAAGATATGTTACTAATATAAAATTTTCCTACGTCAATAGCCATTTCTTTTGTGGCAATAAGTCTCTGATGTCAATCAATATACATACTTGGTTTTGCAGTCAGCGCATTCCCTATTCTCAGGCAATTTGAGAAGTCCTTCCAAGATCTACATATGTACAAAGTTAACAGATAAACCAAAAAGCAAATATAAAGTTACAATTAAAGAGAAAATCAACACCATGTATCCAGTAATTTTTTAATACACAGTTATGACATAAAGTATATGGTAGATCCAAATGATGTATCATCAAAAACCTACAGTGCCACATTCACAATGCCAATTAGATCCAAGGTTGCACTAACTCCAGCTTTATAAGTTCTAATGAAGACCTAAGTAAACAAATTCAAGAAAATTACTTCCAATTATGTAATAAATCATAGAAGAGATGATAGACTAACCAGGTATTTGACAGATCATAACCTAATGAAAAACTTTATTAATTAATTAGTAAAAGATCATTGTCCAAGATCCATATTAACACTAAGGATGAATCAAGTTTTCGTAAATCAGTAAATGAAAAACAAACGCTGATTTCTAGGATTCACAACCTAAACCAAACCAAACCAAACGTGACTGACCATGAATCCAACTCATCCAGAAAGGTAAAAGAAACCTAAACCTTTGATTACGCCTTATTGAAGTATTCCCGAAAGCGTTCACTCCACAAGAAATTCTAAAATACGCAATCTTGAATCAATAGATTGTCATTTTCTGGGTTCCCCCGTCTCTTCAGCCATCATTAATATAAAAAGTCGATTTGTTTCAGCAAATAATTTTATAGATCTGTCTTCAATTAATAAGACAACGGGATCGAATCTCAGAATAACAAAACCATAAGCATCATTAAGCCAGAAAATCTACCCAAAAATACAGATTCTCCGTTGCAAAAAGCAGCAGATCAAATCACGCATGAAAACAAACAGAAGCGGCTTAGGTGTATCGAGTTCCAGCAAAACTTCATCGCAAGATCAGAACGGAACAAAATTGAACCGAATCGTAGAATCGAAAAGGTGAGGGGCAAAATGGGGAAATTATACAGAAGAACGAAGAAAAAGAAGAACCTTTCTGTGCCTGGCATTGAGCTCTTTAGAGACGTTGGCCTTCTCGTTCATGGCGGACCGTAAAAACAGTAAAAAAACGGCTGATCAATCGAGAGAGGGATTGAGACGAAGGAAGGAAAAGTATATAGAATCGAGGTCAATGTGGTCCTTACACAAACTTTCTCTCTCTTGAGTCTCTCTTTTGCCTCTCTGGATTGTTAGAGAAACAAAATAAAAACGGGGAAGAGAGAAAAAGAGAGATCACAACACACAAGACGCCAGACCACACCAGCCGAAGGTGCGTCTGCTTTTCTCGTCTTTTATTTTCGCCCTCCTTCACTTTTTCTATTTTCTTTTTTTACTCTAATGACATTCCTATGGTGGTGTGATTGAGTGTAGAACGATCATACCAGTTTGGTGGGGGTTGAAGATGTAGCCCAATACATAACCGACGTGTGGAATTAGAGAATTGTGATGAGAGATAATCCGCTGAATAAATTTCAGGAAAACGTCGACTTCAATCAATTCTTTGTCTATATTTAACACCCGATGATAACCCTTTATTTTCTTCCAAAAAAAATTGTTTATGGTTTGTTTGTTCAATTGTGAAAAGCACGAGTTTATTAACTTGAATTCGTATGCTATGGAAAAGATTTTTCTATTTATGGAAACTAATAAATTTGTCTTTGAATTGGAGATACTGCGGATGTTTTTAGTACAAACGAAAATAAAAGGAATTAAAAACTAAATAATAAAAAGAACCAAAAATTGAGTAACGTTTTTTTGATGCATCTTGCTTACATTTGTATGGTCTTTACCCAGTTTAATAACTTTCACCAAAATATAATAGATTTATCCAAGACTTTACTAAGTCGACACCACTCAACCCTTAACATTATCTCTCAACCTTACTTCCCGTAAACGAATTTCACACCCAATAATATGACAAACTCATGTTAACCTCAACAAAAAAATTTCTTACAGTATTTAATAATAAATATATGAAATAAATAACTCAAGTTATCAATCAACTAAGAACAAAACAATAATACACTTGAGATAAAAGGACTTCCCTATAGTTTCTGAAAAATCGAAGGGGGTTAATTGTTTCGCAAACTTTCCGCAAATTTTCTTAGCACCAATAAAATATAAAAACAAGCAAAACTGAAATAATAAAAACATTAGAAATTTGGTAACGCTGTTTGACACACCTTACTTACGTCTGCAGGACCCTCACCTAGCTTAATAACTTTCACAAAAGTACAATAGATTTACCCAAGGCTTTACTGAGCCGACACCACTCAATCCTTGACACTATCCCTCAACCTCACTTCTTGTGAAAGAATTTCATACCCAATAGTACGACCACCTCGTACTAATCTCGTCAGAGGATTTGTCTAACTACTTCTACTCAAAACAATAATAAATAAAAATAACTCAAGTATTTAATCAACTGAAAATTAAATAACAAAAATACCTGAGACAAAGAAGACTGCTCTATAAACTTGTCTTCTCAAAATAATCTAGCTGAAAGCTTTCGCTTTACTTAATTCTTCCGTAACACAAATCACGTTGCTGCCAAACTGCCCAACGTTTCTACTCCACCAAGAAAAATTGTGCAATCCACCAAGGATGTTTCCAAGATATGCCTCTACTGCCCACAAGTAATTCACGTAGACTGTTTCATAATATACCCAAGATTGATCACGTTTGTGACTCACACAGGAACAAAGTGCAGAATCTCTCAAGGATGTTTTTTTTCCTTAACACAAAAATCAACTCACGCAAAACATATCAATTGTAGTATCTCCAAAATATTCAAGAACAAAAGATTCAGCACAAAAGAAGGGTTGCGCAGCCCCGCACCATCACACGTGACTGACACTCCTTGAACAACCACATTCTTTCAGATTGTTGCCGCAACACCTTCTACGTGTTTTATGTGACTTGCGTAAAAATATAGACTTTACCCAAACAAGGAGATATGCATACTTATTGGATAGATTTCAAGGTTCCACCGAAATTAATAGACTTTTACCCAAACAAGGATATATGCTTACCTATTGGATAGACTTCAAGATTCCACCGAAATTAATAGGAAGCATATATTGGATAGAATTGTAGCAGCACACATTTTCTCAATTTCTATCATAAATGCAATCTTATATGTGTAATTGAAAATGACAAAACTAAATAAGGAATATATAAAATATATTCTAACAGTTTTAGCTTCTAGAAATACTCCACCAATTGAAACGATTCATCCCAGCATCAACAACTTCAATTAAACCATACGGGATACTCCATACATTGTGTATATTTTCACGCACAAACCCAAAAGACCAAGTCTAGAAAATAGATGTTAACCCACGATGTTTATCTCATAAAGAACATCTCACAATCCAGATGAAGAAGTCTGGAAAAATAATAAGCTAACCTATGGTTTTTTGCAATCCCCAAAGACATGTACGTGCATCTTTGTTTTTCAATAACAATCGACACTCTTCACAATCTAACATCCACTACACCGTAGCTAACACTCACTGCACCATTACTTATCTCACCCATCACATAATTTTTTATTCAGCTATTGACTAAGACATGCAAGATTGCCGCAGTGTAATTCCCAACAAACAATTAACACACACACCACGCTCCATTTTAATGCCCACTGGACATTTAATTACAATACTCCCACGCAAGATGCACTTCTTCTATGAATAGAGACATACACAACGCTAACATAAAAAGCCCTTGACCCACACGCAACACAAATTTCTTTATTATGCTATCCACCAAAATCCATGCAAAGCAACTTCCCTTCATCTTGTATCTACAAAATCTAGCAGTACACAATTCAATTACCAATATGATAATAAACTTCAATCTAAGATAGGATTCTATCACAACTAAAGGATTATCACCAATTCATTACTCAATTAATATCTTATATGTCCAATTAATAAATAAGATGTCAAAACTAAGTAAAAGATATATGATATATATCTCAACAGTCTTCATATTATTTTTCTTATATCCCTTAATTAGATAAATAAGTAGCTTCTAATTGATAGGCAAAAATGTAAATTTAATTCTAAAATTTTTAATAAAGTATAAATTAAATCTTAACATTTTGGAATGTCTAGTATTTGTAAAATATAATAAGTTGCTTTTGCAATGCTTTAGATGGTTTTACAACTTTAAAACCCCCAAGTTTGTTCTTGACAATGAATAACAATACAAACAATGAAGTTTATGAGTTATCCGAAGTTCAAAGAGTAATTAAAGGAACGACAACTTGGAAAGATAAGGAATCCATTGCAAACATTATTGCAAGGAGATAATAATAAGAAAATTAAAGATCAAGTTGATAGGTTATATAGCCCTGCAAGATGCCTTCAAATTCAAAATCCTGCACCATAGGATTATAACAATAGTTCTAAGGATGTAAAAGAAGTTGTTTATCAAATATCTGGTATATGAGAACATAAATATAAACTAAAGGCTGATACCTCATCCTTTAATGATGATATAAACACAAAGGCACTATCGAGTCATATCCTGGACCTTATAATATTAGATGGATCAAAGATGTTGGAAAAATCTTCGTTAATAAACACTATAAAATACCATTCCTTGTTGGTAAATATTATGATAAGCATTATTATGACATTGTTGATATGGATGTAAGCAAAATACTTTTGGGTAGATCGTGAGAATATGAAATTTAAGCAATGTATTTGAGTAAAACAAATATTTACCAATTTATGAAATATAGAGTGAAATATACATTAGTAGTTATAAGTAGGAAAAAAGGGTGTGAAACCTAATAAAGAGAGCAAAAAGCATTTACTAAAAAAATAAAAAAATTATTGTGAGATAAAAGAAACAAGGGACATGCATTTATTAATTGGAAATGGGAAAGAGGTGAGAGAAAATATGAAATATGAAATTCTCTTAAAAATTTAATCTATTTTAGAGGAATATGGGGATGTAGTTTCTAACGATATACCTAATAAATTGCCTTGTTAGCGTGATATCTAACACCACATTGGTCTAATCCCAAAGTTATTTTCCTTAGCTCACCTTACTATCACGTGAGCATAAAAAAAAGAGATATTAAAGAAAAAGGTATAAGAATTAGTTAAGAAGAGTCATATAAGGGAGAGTATGAATTCATAAGTCATTCCTTCTTTGTTTATGCCAAAGAAAGATCACAGTTAGAGGATGTACATTAATAATAATGCAATCAATAAAAATACTAGTAATTATAAGTTTCATATCTCCATATTAGATGATATATTGGATCAATTAACTAGATTAGTTATTTTCTTTAAAACTGACTGTAAAAGCAATTATCACCAAATAAGTATAAGATTTAGTGATGAATGAAAAATTGCATTCAAATCAAGAGATTAATTATATGAATGGTTAATTATGTCATTTAGGTTAACGGGTTTTAAAGATGACATTTTCTGCCTTATAAAAGGATGACCGATGCTACTTTAATTACAAAATTATTCTTTAAATAAGGAGTGAAATTCCATAGTGTTTCAAAATCTATTTCATCTAATTGTGATGCCAAGTTATTGAGTTGTTTATGGAGAATTTTATAGGGCATTTTGATTCTTCTCTTAAATCTACAAACTAATGTATAAACATAAGTGGTGAGTAAAACATTAGGTAATTTGGAGAGATACATATGCCTTAACATGTTAAATCATTGAAATTTTCTTATTACTCAAGTTGAATTTGCCTTTACAACGTTGTCCATTATTTCATTGACCGTTCTCTATTTTTTATGGTTTATATTAAGGTACTTAATCATGTTCTTAATTTTGTAATATCACACTAAAAACATCGTAAGAGGGTACTTTGTCTAAGTGCAAACTTGAATAATCGTGGGTGCATGGTTAATGGATTTTGATAATGAATAAATGGGTAAAGAATAAAATATTAGTGGTTGGTTATATATTATTATAGAAATGGTTTTTTATGTATGACTTTCGGCCACTCCATACTCCCATATTTAGAAGGAATGAAATTATTTCTAACACGAGAGCAAGTGTATAGTTAATTATTATAATAAAATTAATTATAATATAATTAAATAATTAATTAAAATAAAATATAATTAATTAAAATATAGTTCACTAATTACAATATAATCAATTAATTATAATTTTCTCTAATTAATTGTAATTAATTAGAAAATATTAAAATTTGATGTAAAATAAAATTTAACAAATTTTTTATTTTTAATATTTTAAAAAAATCAACAATTATCAACGATAATAGTAATAATTAATTTCTTTTAATTAATTATCGTAATTATAATGATTATATTTATTTTCATTCCTCATTGCATTCATTTTTTCGTGTGAACCAATCGTCTCCTCAGTTATATTATATGTTACCAATAATTCATAAATATAATGATTAAAAATCTGAACCAATTTAGTCAAATTAATAGTAAAAATATTTTGACCAATTTTTTAGTTCAATTTATTTTAATATTTTTTGTTAAAAATTAATTAATTTATTAAGCGTTTGACTTTTTTTGTTAACTAATTGATTTTTTAAAATCAAAATATATTAATTAATTTTATTTAACAGTTTTTTAATTAAATTTAAATTTTTTTGATGGTTTAAAACAATATTTTTATAATAATATTTTAAATTCTTCAATCTTTAACTGATATTATTAAAGTTTAACATCAGTTTAATATTTTAAATTTTAAACATTTTATTTTATCAGTTTAACTTTTATTTTAATTTTAAAATATTGCATAAATGTAAAAAATGATGTTTTTTATATCTCTTTTGTTTTTTAGTTTGGAAAGGTTTTCTTTTTCCTTTTACTACATCAAAAAGTAGAGTTTAAAGAACGCCAATAAACAAATCAATACGTAGCTAGACGGTGCGTTTTAGGGACCTAAAAGTAGAGATATTTATGGTAGGGTAACCTGATCCGTTTATAAATATCCTGAACCTGAACGTGAATGTCAAGTTCGACAATTTTACGAACCTGAACCTGAACCTGAACCTAAAGAACCTATAGGATCGGTTACCCTATTTTTAGGTTCAGTTCTCAGGATAACCAGAACCTATTCATATCAATATATATGATAACAAATTATAAAAATAATTGGTGAAAACAAATACAAATTATTCATAAAAGTATACATATAAAATCCATCAAAGATTAAT
>JANZLX010000213.1:41499922-41520346 GCA_025531955.1 Erythroxylum orinocense
ATATGCATGCTTGTGCAAACCAATTTTTATGCTTCATATAATTGATGCATATAACTACAATTTTCAATTCAAAAATTTTCTTCTCATAATTCTGAAATACTTAAGCAAGTAAGTAGATTGGCAAGCCATCAAAAGGGCATTTAGAAGAAACAAGAAGTTACATTACTTGAGTTGTGCACCAACCGTGAAACGTCTTTCCTCCACAATCAAAGTCCATAAGGAGTTGTATATCGACACACACCCAGTTGTTCAACCAAAGATAAAAGCTCGTCGTGCCCGCAAATCTGTGGAATTCCATATCAGAATTTCACAAGAAGTTAACGATGGAAAGGCCTCACAACTCCTACATCATCACCAAGGTAAAATATATCAATGGAGTGGTCTAAAATGCATGGTTCCTGAGAAAACCAGCTTGACCCTCTGCACCTTTGGCTTCGCCAAGAACTTATCAGGTATGGAGATTTGGAGAAGCAAGTTATGATGCTTTTGATAAGAATTAAATGCTTTGTTTTTTAACCCAAATATTATATAAAAGAATGAAAAAGGTATTGACAAGTTTTAAATGCTTGCTTTAGAACGAAAAGGCTTGACATTGTGAGTTTTTAGAAGCATTAAGTGCTTGCTTTTAAAATGTAAATCTTCTTTGTTAAGAGAACTTTATTAGTAGCATATATGGAATTAATACATAATCCTCCCTCATGTTTGGGAGAGCAAGCTTCAGACGTCTTGACTTTTGCACTAGCATAAAAGTCAGAGGAGCCAAACCATATATAATTCTTCAAATTTTGCTGAATGTTCTTGGTCAACTTGCGAGATAAGGACAGGTGGGAGGACTAATACGTGCCCAGACTGGATAAGATGGAAGAGTAACTGAAGTCTACGTATATGGGAGAGTATTCCATTTGTCCAATGGCCAATCCTCTTGTAAATGACATCAAAGAGAGGAACCTATTTATGATATGCAAGCCCCTTATCATAAATGAGTATTCCCAAATATTTAAAGGGAAGTCCCTAATACTTACGGCCAGGAATAAAAGCTAAGGAGCGCATGACAAACTCCCATATAACTTATTTTTAATTAGAGAATGATCTGAATAGAACATATTATAGAAATGAGCTAAGCTTACAGGAAAAATTAGACAATTAAACCGGATTGACCAGTATCCTATCAGCATTTTTTCTTTTTCCTGACATATTTTTGGTCACCAAACTTCAACATTTCGGACAATCTACGAAACCAAATTCCGAGATAGTCATAACTCCTCAGCTTTTTGATGGAGTAAAGGTGCTTATATATGATTTGGCTTATGATGAAAACAGAGACGAAATCAATTATTAGTTCCAACAACTTAATCCTGCGTCTTCAAGCAAATCAAAGGATGCATCTTCTTGGGATACAGAAAAACTCTCTCTCTTTTGTCACTAATGTTAATATGAATTCATTTCAATTTCAAATTTAAATTGTATTTTTAAATTAAGAAAATTGATAATAATCCAAATAAAAATAAAATAATAACTTATTCTTTTTATTTTTAAAAATATTATCTCTCTTTCTTCAATATTACTTTTTCATTTGAGTTTTAAAGAAATCATTATTAAGTTTTCAAAATTTTAAATAAGATTTCAAAACATTATTTTCATGTTAAATTTTATATTAAAAGCATAACAAATTTGACATAATTGAAAATAAAACATTAAAATTTATGTGAAAATATGATCTCATAATATAATACAAACAAAATTTACAAATTGAGAACATTACTTTCTTATAATTTCCGATTTTATAAATAATTTTAAAATGATTTGGCGTCAATAGAATTACACAAATTTACAATGTTAATAATACGAAGGAGAAAGTAGAAATATACTAAACGCTAATGCTAGTTTAGTATATATATTACGTTGCAGTTTTTCTAAAAACAAGATAACGTACCCTATCCTCTGGAGTCCGATCCATCTTGTGGAGACTATACGACACACCGCACGACGTTACCGAAATGGCCAACATTGACCGCCGGCCGAATGCGATCGGCCGGGTTCTGACCAACCTCACCAAGTTTGCCGTCGATTCCGCCGTCAACTACCCTCCTAAAGGCTTCTCCGGTAACCCTATTTTCATATTCTTGTAAGGGCTGTGAGGTTGATTTTGTATCCACTAGGTTAAAGAGTTCCAAAACTTAATTTCAATTTCGATGTTTTTGCTTTTAATCCTATCTCATCTCTCAAATTCTCTGTTCTTTCCCTTGTTCAGGTTAATTACCAAATCCTCGTTTTCGGATAGTTGATGTTCAATTACTGTATTTGATTTCCATGGGAATTTTACGCATTTAGCAATTTAAATTTTAACATGTTAATATTTTTTTATGTCCACCAGTGCTTATGCTGCATCTTAAGTATTATGTGTGAGGAAGTATAATGAAGGCTCATAATTCGGATTGTTAGTTCTGTCTCCATTAATGCTAGGATAGTACTTGTCCTGGCCTTTTTCAGGTTTTGATCGGGATTTGATGTTTATTTCAACCCCATTTAGAAGAGATCATTGTTCTAAAATTGATTCTAAATAGGGCTTATATTATGATTCTAAAGTGATTGTTTGCTGTAATCCAACTGTTGGATTGAGGTTCTATAAAGTGGAGCAGAACCTCCGGGTAGCAGAATGCTTTATGATTTTTTGTTGAAATCTTTCATTGCTCTTAGAATAGATCCTTGTTTGAATCGGATGTGCCTTCATTCCAACTTATGAGAACTGCATGGTGCTTTTATTTGGAGCTTGCTTTTTCACTTGAATCATGGGATATGAATGCTCTCTGTTTCATTGATAACTTCATGGTTATGGGTTTTGTTTTGTGTTTTTCCTTTTTCCATTTATTATCCTTTCTTTCTCGGTAGTGCTCAATTCTTCTACGGTGATGGTCACTGCAGGTGTGAAGAAAGTCTATAAGATCGTGCAAGAGAGATTTAGAGATGCAAAAGCCTCTGTCCTCTTAAATGAGCACAAAAAGTCTGAGGATCTTAAGTTGGTTGAGAGTTTGCAAATACAAATGGAAAAACAACAGGAGGACTTCACTAATTTAACCCAACAAAACAGTGCATCTGGAAAATGCATCCCCGGAGTGGATCCTCCAAAGGACACACCAGATGAAGGAATCAAGAAATCAGGTGGTCAGGAAACCAAAAAGAAAAGAATCTTCATCCGATCTCGGTTATGAAATGGGGCTCATTTTAGTGGCCTGAATGCGCGAGTAGATTAAGCAGAGAGACAAGCTTCTAAATCTGAATGTAACCGCATACTTTCAGTAACTTGTAAGGTCTGTGTTATAGGTTCTTTTTCTATGTATATCTATCCGCAAAACTCCTCCACTTGGATATTTGCATTCAAAGTTTGGGTTTGTAGAACTCAAATTGTTGTTATAATGGTGGTAAGACTATGATCAGCCGGCATTGATGGTTCAAACACATGCAGTGAACAAGACAAATCTCACTGCTAACTGTGCAACTAATGGTCTTGGAAATTCCTAGCTACATTAAAGTCGTTTAGAAGAGAGGCTAGAGTCCATAAGAGGTGACTTCATTTTATTCTATAAATCAATTAAATATTAATACTATATGATAAATAAATTAAATGTTATTGATATAATAATTCAATTTAATTTTAAGTCAAAATAATTATTTTTTTAATTAGTAATTTATTAATTTAAATAAGTTTTGCTAATTTATATGGAACTTAAAAATTAATCAATAATATTTAATTAATTTCAATATTACTTAATGTTTTATTTTTAATAAAATTAAAAAAGAATTACAATATATAAAAACTTTAAAAATTGAGAAAAAATAAATCAAATGATAACCTCGACTGAATAACCTCGTGCTTTTGACCCTTTTTACTGTTTCCGCTTCTCTTTTTACTTTCTATTTTCTTCTATTCTATATTTTTCTTTCTCGTAGTTTCTCTGATCTCCCAACTCTCCAAGCCACAACCATGACGGTTTGGACGGTGGCGGCTCGCCGAGCGGCGAATCTATCTCTGTTTTCATCACCCAAATTGGCTTCACATCCCCAGGCGGCTTCTTTCATTCATCGGCGCGGTCTAGCCGGTGGCGGTGGTAATTCTCTCTCACTAGTTTTAGATCCCCATTTTACTACTTCTATGCACAAGCATATATTTTTACGGGAAATACGGTAACCAAGATGTGAAAGATTGCAACCTTGTTTGTCAAAGTTATTGCTTTATGTTTATATTGAGATTTATGTTATTGCAGATCATCATGGACCTCCAAAGGTGAATTTTTGGGAGGACCCCATGAACCCAGCTAAATGGAAAGAAGAACATGTGAGTTTTTCTCTTTCATATTTTATCTAAATTGAGCCGACCATTTTCTCTTGTATGGTTATTATTGTCTTGTATGTCGGTTATCATTGTTTAAACCAGTGTTCTTGTTCATTTGCTTCTTTTTGTAAATTTGGCGTTTAAAAAGAACTATTAATTTACTGATATATCAAGTGCCTGGTCGTAGCTAGTCTTTGATCTTGAATTAGTCCAATAAACGGGTCATGTTGTCCATGGAATTGTTTTGTCTTTGAAGAATAGTGAACTAAAAAGTAGAAGGGCTTTTTGGATTTGAATGTTCAAACTTTGAGTTTTAAAATTTAGCAGCTGAGCTTCTATCGCATTATGTAGTTATTGGCTTTTACATGAACAGTTGTGCCTTTTCATTCTTGTGATCTGTTGTGGATAAAAGGACGTACATGGCAAGAAAAGGCAATTAGAAATGTTTGATGAAACTTAAGTTGTTATGTAAAATGCTCAGTCAAATAGAACTTTAGCGTGAGAGATTAAATATTTGATTGATTATAGGTTTTGTTTCGTTAAAAGCATAATCAGAGTATATACTTATTTTCTTTTGTTCTTTCTTTTCGTTTTAAAGTTTGTGATCGTCTCTCTTACCGGGTGGGGATTGGCCATCTTTGGAGGTTACAAATTCTTTGCTAGAGGCAAGAAGGAAGAGGTAAGCTTTTATTCCTCTGTTCTCAACTCGTGGATTTGGAAAGCAACATAGTAGAATAACACGCAGAGCACAAAATATTTTTACCATTTATTTGGTTCAACAACAAAAATATTCCATTTGAATTGGAACGCATTGTGAAATTTATAGCAAACTAAGTTGATTCCTATGGTACTGACAATAACATGGTTACATTAGCAAAGCTTGAGGCATTGTCATTCGAAGTGTTTAGGCATTGTCATTCGAAGTGTTTACTTGATTGTATGCCTTCTTCTCTGTTACAGAAAGTTGGTGAACCCGCAAAGTAGACTTGGATCGTTAGCCGAGTCTCTCTTGAGTCATATCCATGGCAAGGTTGTAACTATATTGAGATAACTCAGTTCTCAGGAAGTATTAGTTTGCACTCGTCTCCAAAAATGGGTGACGAGCGTTCATTTCTCTTGTGGTTGTGCTGATGCTTGATGTATCAAGTACCTTTTTCTGTGTTCTAATAATCAATGGGCCATTCTGTTTTTGATAGATTGCTAAAGTATATCTTTAAGGATAAATGCTAGTACACTTCTGCTAGTTAGTATACCATCTAACTTTCAATTTTGGACACAAGTTACACCTTACTAGAGCACGTAACAAGACCAATCCGGACACACGTCTTGCTAAATCCTTGACGTTGAGAGATCATTTGACAACCTTATCAAGAGTTGCTAGAGTTTGACGTGAGAAGTCAGCCAAATGCAATACCTCTTCAATTGAGTTTTTGTTTATTTTTTAATTTTTAGAAAACTTTGTTCTCACTTTTCATTTTTTGTTAAAACATAATTTTATCATTAATTTATTAAATATTAATTAAATAAAATTTATGAAATGTATAATTTAACTAGTCAAAGGATTCTAATCTATTTATTATATTAAAATTTTGAAACAGGAACTATTGTAAGAAATTTTAAGCAATTTTTAAATTTGAGATATTTTAACATACATAAATAAATATTTAAAGGATTAATAATTTATCTTTAGATTTATAAATATATTTTAATAAATAAATAATAGTTTACGAATAAAATTTAGAATTTTTAATTATTAATTTATGATATTTTTGTTCTTCTTCTATATTCGATTTCTTAATCGAGTATTCACATTAATTAATTTATTTAATCAAGTCATTTCATTAATGGAAATAGTAACGTCGCAACGTAACGTTATATCAGTGCAATAATAACTTGATATGACCATATGCACAAGTCAACACAATGGTAATATGACACACGTACACAAGACATGTAACATGTTAGCACTTAGTACGCCAAGTTAACATGTTGACCCTGTTTAGCAATTAGCTGATTGCAGCAGCTGTTAGCTGATAACTGATTCTATCAGTTGATTTGACTAGCTGATTGTATTAACTGTTTGCCATTTAATATTTGATGAAATTAGTTGTTCAGTATTAACTGTTAATATATAAAATGACTATGGAGGACATAACTTTTTAAAATTTATAAAAGTATGAATATTAAATATCTTAGTTGTTAATGTTCAATATTCTTATAAGAATTTAGAATTTAGATATTAAATTTTACAAAAATTAAACTTATAATTTTAATAATAACATATAATAATAATAATAATAATAATAATAATAATAATAATAATAATAATAATAGTATCAACAATAATAACAATAATAATAATAATAATAATAATGATTATGATACACCTAATATTTTTTACATTCTTTTGGATCTTCACTACTATAAATTCTTACAGTGTTTTAGTATTAAATTGCTAATTAGTGAATAAACGATTACCCCACAATTTTAAACAATGACCTGATACAGACTTGAGACTTGAGAGACCATTATATTTATTTCTTTTATATTACATCTGTCTTCCTAAAGTCACTCAACTCAAGTTTTCTAGTCAGAGTCAAAGATGCTCTCTTTCTAGTTTCTTCACAAGCAAAGGCAAAAGCCAAACTCAAGCTCAAGTCTTTTAATAGAGACTCACCACCGTTATTCTTGGCCACAACTGGGCGACTCACCACCTCCATGCCTCGCCGTGGCTCGCCGTCTCCTCTCTGTAACCTCCCACTACTCATCATAATATTGCCCATCGTAGCGTTACTGTTCTTGTTCTTCGCACTTCCCTCTCTACTTTCTCCCACTAACCATAAGATTCGATCCAGCACGGTAAAGAACGGTTGGGACTCATTCAACGTCTGTCTGGATATTTTCGTATTTTGGGTTTGCTGATTACCCCAAACGCTGGTAATACCAGGTTATTGAATTTTGGCTGATTGGGTTGAATCAGCCAACCCAAGTCAACTACCAAACAAGTTTAATAGCTGTTGGTTAAATCAGTCAACCCAATCAATTAACTACCAAACAAGTTTAATAGCTATTTGACTAAGTCAAACAATTAATTTTTGGTCAATCAACTAAATTTTAACTGATCAACTATCTTCCAAACACACCTATTGTGATGCACATGATATTATGACTGTGAGCCTACAAATGCCTACAATAGCATAGTACACATGATTCTATGGATCTGCAAAAGCCATCTGAACATGCTATATCATAGTGATATTGTAAATGTCACATCAATTTTAGGGACTCAGTTAAAATCTTACAATTATATTCAAATTTTAAATTTTCTGACAATATTTTAGGATTATATACATTTAGTAATATTTATAAGTTTATGATCAATTTGTATCTATAAATTTCATTCACTAATATAACATTATATTTTTATTGTATAATTATTTAATAATTCTTTAATTAAAGTTTTCAAATTAAATATTTATTGAATTTATAATATCATATGTCACGTTAACATCATCATATTAACGTAATATTTTTATATAATTAATAAAAATCATAATCCACTACGTTATTGGTAATAATATCTAGCAATTTTTTCTTATTAGAACCGGAAAAAGAAAATTAAGAAATACATCGTACAACTAAAGGCAACGTTTGCCGCAAGCCGTGCATCGTCACTGTTATTATCTCTCCAGCCACCGCTACTGGTATTGTAATAGTGTCCAAAACCCTCATCAAACCTCACCAAAGCAATCCTCTTCCAACAAAATCACACCTTTTTCTATCTCCGTTTCTATGGGTTGAGATCACTTCAACATTTTTCCTGTCTTATTTCATAATTATTAATTCATCTCAGGTGGATGTTGATAGACTTAGATACTAGGTGACTATTCCCTATCTCCGCCCGCTTGGTCTAGAGTGGTAAAAAGTGCGATCATTGTATACCACATTTCGGAAGGTGTCTGGTGTCGACAACTAGGCAGATAATTGCAGTCGTGAAAGGCCAAAGTTTGGAGAGTTGGGCAGGATTCTGAAACGACCTTTTCCCGACTATTTCCATTAAAAGTTGAGGTCAGGTACTAGAGTAGATGAAACAGAGCACCACTGGCTTTTGATGTCGAGTCAAGTGAGGTGTCGTATGTTCTGGGTCCACGTGGTTGAAGCATTTCATCTATCGTTTCGTACTGGGCCCAACTATATCATACCAGTATTAGTAAATTCTTGGGAACTTTT
Source organism: Erythroxylum orinocense (assembly GCA_025531955.1). Lineage (NCBI taxonomy): Eukaryota > Viridiplantae > Streptophyta > Magnoliopsida > Malpighiales > Erythroxylaceae > Erythroxylum > Erythroxylum orinocense. The sequence goes on from JANZLX010000213.1 coordinate 41,508,483, forward strand.
CAATTTTGACCACAGCCCCGTCTTTTGGTCTTGAATTTGTCCAATTACTGAAAAATATTTTAACCTCAAAAGTCCTATAAATAGATACATTGTACATGCATCTATAACACGGTTTCTTTTAAGATATTCTTTATCTGATTACCACCAATAGCATGTTGCGGGGATAGCTCAGTTGGGAGAGCGTCAGACTGAAGATCTGAAGGTCGCGTGTTCGATCCACGCTCACCGCAATACGGCCTCCGTTTTTAAAAACTCGCAAACCGGACTTCTAGTTTTACCGCGAGGCAACCAAAAGCCACATGGCAAGTTATTATCTTGCTGCTAGACTGTAGTCCTAGGAATCATCACTCCTCAGAGATCAAATCGCTCAAAAAAATTTATGAAGCATGAATTTATGATAAAAGCTAATTACTAACGGCTCCGGAAATTTCTGGTATCTCCTCTCATGGCAGTTTCCTTTTGAAGTAATAGGACGTTCCCTTTTGACATTGCTTAAAAGTTTGTACAGTTGCAATTTCTTTAATTTGGTTATTGCTCAAAGGTTTGAGAGTTTCTAGCTTGATATACTGACCTAACTGTGTTTAAGAACTGAAAAAGAAATGCGGGCAAAAGCATCTTTCTTTATGATTGGTTCTCATGTTGAAACTATAAAGGTTATGTAATGCTTCTATCAGAGCATAGATCAGGAAGCGGAGCAGAGCTTTTTACTGGGATTTGAGTAATCAGTTGTTTTCAATATGCTGTCTTTGAAGGTTTTTTAGAGGATCAAATAGAGTTGCTACATACAAGAAGTTTAAAAAGCAAGAAGATGTGGAATATGCAAGGCACCTTATATGCACTGTCAAGTTAAATCAACAAGTTTAGATGAATAATTATCTATGCCTGATATAGTTCACAACTAGAACAAAACTTCTGACCATTTTTTGTCATCGAGGATAAAGCATCATCCTTTTAATGATATCCGAAAATTCTGCAGTCAGTTTTCATCAAATGTGCAGTGAACAGGAAAGTTATTTCTGTCCATGGAACATAAAGAATATGCTATTCCGATAGTTGATTAGAAAGTAGAAACACAGCTAAATTGCTTTCACTCATTAAGCAGTAGAGGAATATGCAGGTCGACCAGATAATTAAATCATAAGCTATACCTCATTCCTACTCTTTCTGTTAAGAAAAAGAGTGTAATATGAGTACATGGTTATACCTAAAACTTAATATAAAGGTAATAACTTAGGCAACAGAAACCAAAACATCATAGGAAAATTGAAGCAAAAGAGCAGAAACACTCTACAAGAAATAACCTTCTGTGTTACTTGGTATTCTTTTGAGAACTTCGTGTGCAAGATAATCACAGGATGGGTATGTGTTCCGTCTTATCTTCCACGAGGATTGACTAGCTGGGAAAATACAGCATTTGTAGCAGCATCTTCTGCATCATCATCTGTGCCGGAGTTCCCTCCATCGATTATGCTTACACTATTGTCAAATGGTTCAAGGGGCGTCAAAGGGATTCCGGGTATATGATTTGTGCTGTTATCCTCAGGTTCACTGAGCGCAGACGACGTTTCCTCAAGCTGGAGTGCATACTCAAGGTTCCACAAGACATCTCCCATTGATGGTCTATCAACCCCATGTTCAGCAAGGCACTTCTCAGCTGTCTCACCGAATTTCTTGAGAGAAGCTGGACTCACCTTTCCAATTAGATTGGAGTCCATAATTTGGTCCAGCATGCCCTTCTTTTGCCAGGTCATTGCCCATTCCGCTATATTAACTTGCTCCCTGGGAAGAACAGGATTCAGGGCTGGTCTAGTACATAGAACTTCCATTAGAACCACTCCAAACGAATAGACGTCAGATTTTTCAGTGAGTTGTTGCCTTCTGAAGTATTCAGGATCAAGGTAACCAAAGCTACCTTTAACAGCAGTACTCACATGGGTCTGATCAAGGGCGGGGCCAGTTTTTGAGAGGCCAAAGTCAGCAACTTTTGCTACAAAGTTCTCATCCAAGAGAATATTAGTTGTCTTTACATCTCGGTGAATAATGCTTTGAGCTGCACCTGTGTGTAGATAATGGAGTCCTCTAGCAGCTCCAATACATATTTCAAGTCGTTGTTTCCATGTTAATGGTAGTAGATCTGTTCCATAGAGATGGCTCCTGAGCGGTCCATTAGCCATGTACTCATAGACGAGAACCATTTCTGATCGTTCATCACAATGGCCAATAAGGGAGACAAGGTGACGGTGACGGAGCTTGGACAACATTTCAATCTCAGTTCGGAATTCAGCAAGTCCCTGCTCAGATCTGGGGTTACCTCTTTTGACAGCCACCTTCGTCCCATCTTCAAGAGTTCCCTTGTAGACCCTACCAAATCCACCCACACCAAGAAGCAGGTTCTCATCAAACTTATTGGTTGCATCTAGAATTTCTTGAAATGTAAAAGACCGACCAAGGTTGGTGGAAGCCAATGAAATGCAGCTTGCAGTGCCACTCTTTTGAGAGGTTGTAGACATCTTTGTCATTGTCTGAGAGTTTCCGTATAATGGCAAAGGGAGCCATGGATGCCCTTGTTGAATAGTCTTCGACTTTCGTTGTATAAAGCAACAGTAACATAATCCAATTAAAACAAATGCAGCAACAGCTGCGACAACTGAACCAATTATAATCCCTGTCTTGCTTTTCTTTGAGGATGATTCAGGAAGGAGATCAGCAACAGAAAAAAACCCATCCAAGCTTTTTGCTTCATTGCTTATCTTCAGAATCTCCAATCCATTCATAGTTGCATTTGTAATATCAGATTGCTGATCTGGACCAATGCTGACATTCAAAGTACCTGACTGCATTGAGGAATTGGAAACAAAGTCTCTGTAGTAGGGAACTGCTAAGCCATTTGTGAAGGTTGACAGATCAAGACCGTCAATTGCCGAATCATCATTGATGTAGAGACTGAACACAAGATTGTTCAAAGAGGTGCTGATGATATCACAGAAATGAACCCGAACAAAGTAACTGAAGCTTGGATTCACAGAGAAGACCCAAGTTATGTTGAAGTTCATGTTTGGTACATTTGCGTCTCCCATGGCTTCAGCAGTGGCGTACACCCAATTCGGTGCTATTTCAGCTGTAACTGTAGCTGGATATTTTATAGATGCAGGGTTGGTTGAGACATTTACAGCAGAGCTGTCCACATGGAGGTATTTGAAATCATTCTCCCAAGTTCTTCCAAGTGTATCATTATCAGCTGTTATCAATGGACCTCCCATGTTTAATCGGTAAACAGTTTCGAATGCAAGTTGAGAAAGACCATTTATAGGAGTAGATGGATTTAGAGCCAACGCTTGGTCAGGAAGGGCACCGTCCGGAACAGAAACAACTTCGATTGCATTAATAAATGTGACAGAATTGTTGGAAGGAATGAAGGAGAGGGTTAAGGAATCTGACGTCACATTGACCGTATACTCTTTGAACAAGTATGAACCTTTATAGTTCTCGAAAGTGAAATTGTGCAAGAGCACAAATTCATCTGTGATTACAGTGATGGATGCAGATGTCAAGTTCTGACCAGGAATGGGATAAAAGTAAAGGCGGATCCAATGCCTGCCCTGTTGCTGAATGTCAAACTTACAAGAAGCTATGCCCGAGAAGACTCGAGCGGATTGATAGATCGGAGCTGGGGCAGTAGAATTTGAGCTAGCAACAAATGAAGTTCCAGTTTTTAATGCAAAAGAAGAGTGTCCCGAATCAGGAACAAAAGTTTTACCCCGATATGTGACATTTTGTGAAGAACCACAGGCAATCAAGTAGTTATCAGCAGGAATGAATGTAGCAGATGCGTTATAACAAATACAAATGAAATGCAACAAAAGAAGAGCAATTGCTAGTTGTAAGCATTGTACTAGCTTCATCTTCTCCTTCCACCGATCCGCAAGCTCCCCTCAGGCAACCATAATCTAACAACACAAGACTTCCTAAAATCACAAGGAGTGAGCACTCCCCAAAGTCTTTAACAAAACTTCAAATACCTGTACTAACTAACTAGCACCAGACATCAAATCCTATAAATCCAGTTCTCGCTCGGTAATTCACCAGTGTCCACTCTTCTTATAACCAGATCTAACCGAACAAGTTTCAACCAAAGTTCAGAAGAAGCTAGTGCAATCTTAAGCTTTGATCAGATATGCACGCTTACCTGAACAAATGAAGCAGAAACAGATAAAACTTAGCAAGAGAGAATTGTGTGTTGAGTCAGAGATGAAAAACCAGTTGACAATGATATGCTACTGCCATAAAACCCATCAAGCAGAGAGAACTTTTGTAGTTGGCAGCTACAGAACTATAACAACCCTTTCCAGGCTGGTCATCAGGTCAGGCTGTCATCGACAACGGAGGAAAAGAAATAAAAATGAAAAAATGAAAGGGGAAAAGGGAAAAATAAAAAGGACCCCACAATACAGGAAAAGCAATGTGTTTATTAAATCCTTGTTTCAATTAGAAATACCGGTGGGTTCCCAGGTGTTATTTTAAAGGGAATTGTCCCTAGAAGTAGAAGGTATGTGGGTTTGGTTCTCAGAGTCAGTATCGTTGCCAAGATTGGAATTTTATGGGGAAAATACGCCACCAGCATGAATGTCTCTGCAGCAAGTGAGTTTTTCTGTTTGTTATTCTTAAGAGTCTGTGAAAGCTATTCATAGCTGATGGGTTTACTTGTTATTTCATTTGAAATTGAACAGTGTACAGTACAAAATCTTAAAAATTGAGGGGGAAAAAAAAGAGGGAGAGAGCAAAGAGCTGCAGGTGTACGAGGACCAACGCTCCCTCAGACCTGATAGTTATTACTTAAATATAATATTATTTTATTATTTAAAATAAAGATTTATAATAAAATAAAATAGAAGGGTAAGATTTTAAATTACATCTTATTTTATCTTAAATAATAAAAATAATTTATTTTTGATTTGAAGAGTTTCTATAGAATATAAAATGATAAACAGCATTTCACTATATTATATAATATCAAATAAATAAATTTTTTATTAAAAATAAAAACAAAAACAAAAAATGAAAATCACAATAAAAACAAACTAACCTAAAATCATATCTCTAAACTCTATCAACACAAACAAATATAAAATGATACGTAAAAGAAATTAAAAACTGAAAGATATGCCTCAGTGTATACCAAATTTTTTTATAGTATACTTGACGTTTTTATAATTATTTTTAATAATGTTCAATATCACTGTCATTATTTTAAATTAAATTTATAGTTGGACACAAAGTTTTTTTATTATAATTTTTAGTTTTAGTTTTCTGTTTTTATTTAAAAAATAAAAACAAAAATATATTTGGTTGTTAATAACAATGTAGTTATATTTTTATTATTGATGAGAATTACATATTTGATAAAATTTAAAGATAAACTATTTTAAATTAATTAAATTTATTTTAATCTCTTATATAATATTTATTAATAAATTATCAATAAATTTATTTTATTTTTTAAGTAAATAATTTAAAATTTAAATCTGTATTGAAAATTAAATTTTATTTTAAACATATTTTAATTATTTAATCAAATTTTATCTTAAACTTATATTTTGAAGATATTTTAAATTATATTATATTTATTAATAATTATTTTATTTTATTTTGTTTTGTTTTATTTTTTTTATTGAAAAATTAAATACATTATTAAATAAAATAAAATTATTCATAATTTTTATTGATGGATAATTTTGATTAATTAAATATAACCAGCCTGTGAAAAAAAGGAAAACAATATTTACTTTTTGTGGTTTCCATAAATTTTGAAAATAGAAAGAAATTAAAACCAAAAATAGGGAAAAAAAACGCAAACAAACGATTTATTTTACTAAAGTTTGAAAATAAAAATAGAAAATCAAAAATAAAAATAAAAATAGAAATATACAAGGCCTTAGTGGAAGCAAAATTATATAATAAATAAGAAGTATTGATTGAAATATTGTTTCTTTCTATCATATGTTGGATTTGACCTAATTAAAATGAGTTATTAAATACATTATTTTTATAAAAGAACTCGACGACTTTCAAAATATAACTGTTATGGTATAATATGAAAATATATTTCAAAAAATCAAAATTTTACTTCCAATGAAGTAAAAACAAGTAGCTTTTATTTGGACCAACAATAATTATATATAATAATAATTTTTACTAATTAGATGTTGAACTTTAGAGAGTAATTAGTAAAATTGTTCTTTTATAATCATAAAATTACAAGTTTAAACTACAGTAACAATTTTTTAATAAAAATATAAATAAAATACAACATATATTATAACTTGCTATGTGAATTCTCCGCACATTATTAGCGAAAGTTCTCTTTAACATAAAAATGATATACACTTCACTTTTACGTTCAGGTACAGATCGATCAAACAAATATATAAGAAATTATTTCATAAAATTTATAAAGAATATAAGCTACCTAGGAAAATTATATACATATTACCGAACTATAAATCGATTTGGTAATCTGTACGTTGACTGTTACAAACAAAACGTTGATACAGCCGTTTTCCGTTCGTTTCTTTATTTTTGTTTTTTCTACCTATCTGTAAAACACCGCAGACCAGCACATGGCCACCAAACCAACACGCGATTTATTAATAATTCCGCCGTTCGTTGATTGATATTTAATTTCAAGGATTGATATTCCAATGTTCACACAGCCAAAGAAAATAACTTAGCTCAAATCCCGTTATACTTGTCAAAAGCATAATGTAGTCGAATATATTTTCTTTTTTAAAATGCATAAGTTACATACCTCCTAAAAATTAGCTGGCAGTTAAATGTATTACGTTGACTAATTTATCCCTAAGTTTGTGCTGAACTACGACATAGTTCTTTGTTGTCTTATTGAGCCAACAAAAGGGTTTGCATTAAATTAAATATATTTAGTTCCAAAATGTCAAATTTCTCCTTTTTGTGGTGAATTATTATCATATTTTTCTTTTACAACCTCCTCTCCTCTGAAGTCTAAAGTCTAAACACCGCCATTCACGTCGGGCATGTGAATAAATTAAACTTGGAAGTACCCAACTTCCTCCTTACTCGTATTAAATGTCATTATCTCCAGCAACTATCGTTGTGACTTTCTCTCGTTCCTTTTATCCTTCTGTTTTCCTGGAAGTTTCTGTGCTGTATCTTTCATGATTTGTGGCGCTTCCTCTGGACTCCATTACAGCCAAAAACGAATGAATATATAATCAAGACCTTCCTATTTCTTGTCTGTAACTTGTCCTCCCTTTTCCCTTTTCTTTTTCTCTCCTTTTATGGAACTTGTTCAATTTCTACGCTTACTTTCCCCGTCTCTTCTGTACCATTCTATAAATTAAATTAGGGTATTGAATTGAAACAGAAAGAGTGTAATCATAAATTAACTGAAAGTGGGAGTTAAATTAAAAAGACCTAATTCTAAACTAGAAAAATTGACAAATACTTTAGAAAGATAGAAAGCAACCTCTTTAAAAATTTATTCTTACATGAACAATCGACTTCAGATTCAACAAAAATGATAAGAACAACAACAACAATTTAATTAATGTTTTGCTAATATGCGAGGTTTGAGAAAGTCTAGTAATACACAGTCTTCTTCTAATTGGTAAAAAAACTATTTCTAATAGGCCCACGTGAAAGAAAAAAGCATATACTTATTAAAATATAAAATAACAATTAAAAATAAAAATATAATAATACTAATAAAATAAAAATAAAAATGTATATATAAACATAAGCAATAAAATAAATATAGAACATGATAAAGAATAAAAATAAAAAACAAAATAAGTAAATAAATATACCAACAAGGAAAAAGACAAGTAAATAAATAAATCAAACAAGTCATTAGCATAAAATATTTAAGCTAAGTGAGAAAATGTTTAGGCTAAAAGAGAAGTACTACATATTAAATGTTTAAATTAAATGCAAGACTTAAGACTAAAAAGAAAATTAATGTTTAAAAGACTTAACAAAATGAGAAAGACCTCTCAATGTGAGATTTTTTATTCGTTATCTAGTATGTTAAAGTCTTTTATTAAAGGTCATATTTTCGGTAACTTATTGTAGAGTCATATTATTTTAAATCACCTCACTTTTTAAATCTTTCTTTTTTTTCCCCTTATAATTTCTAAATATAATCTTGTCACGTCTTCTCGTTGAAGCATTAGAGTATCTTTTTTTAACATGTCTGAATAAATATAGTACATGATAAAGTATAAAAATAAAAATTTAAAATAAGTAAATAAATATGCCAACAAAAAAAAAGACAAGTAATAAATAAATCAAATAAGTCATTGTCAAAAAAAATTTAAGTTAAGTGAGGAGATGTTTAGGCTACGAGGGAAGTATTACATATTAAATGTTTAGACTAAATACAAGATATAAGATTAAAAAGAAAATGTATAAAAGACTTATGAAAATGACCAAGACTTTCTAGTGTGAGATTTTTTATTTGTTATCTAGTATGTTAAAGTTTTTTATTGAAAGTCATATCTTCGGTAAGTTATAATATAATCATAATATTTTTTATCATCTTACTTCGTAGATCTTTTTTTTTTCTTCCTCTTATGATCTTTAAATATAATTTTGTCACATCTTCTCACTAAAGTATTGAAGTATTTCCTCTTAACATATCTTAATCTTAATTTTGAACGAGTCCAATGATTAATCGACAAACTTTTGTCTATTTATTTACATTTTAATTTTTGTTTTCAAATTTAGTAAATAAAATTTTGTTAGGTTGAGTTTTCGATTTTTTTAGTTTTAGTTTCTTTCGGGTTTAATATTTTTTTTATAATTTAATTTACTATCAACTAAATAATTATTTAATATAATAATTATTAATAAGAATTATAAATAATCTAATTTAATATCTTATATTTAACTAATTAAAATTAATTATTAATAAAAATTAAATAAATTAAATAATTATTAATAAATAAATTAAATTTAAAATTTCTTCAAAATATATAAATTTCAAGTAAATTTTGATTTAGTAACTAGAATGTATTTAAAAATTATTTTTAATTTTTAACATTAAATATTAATAAAATAAAATAATATTATTTATTATTAAATTTTATATAAGAGATTAAAGTAAAATTAATTAATTAATTAAAATTTATTTTTAAATTTTATCTAACATATAAATATTTTTAATAATTAAATAATCTTTTAATTTTATTTTTTAAAAAAAGTTAAAACTAGAACCACATACTGTACTTATCTAGAAGATGAGATGCATGTGCTTGATAGTTGGATCGGACCACATACTTATCTAGAAGAACGCGCACACGATATCTTGACACGTCAAACTCCCAACAGCTCCAAGACGAGTCATATTGCTTTGAAAACGCTTAGAGGTTCGTTACAAGTAGAGTCTTGGCAGCTGGAATTTAGAGATTCGTGTTTAAGGATTTCTGCCAATGCAAATTTGACAACAATGAGACACATAACCGAACACGCTGGAGAGAAGACTTCTACTTACAAAAGGACAACGCATCAAACTATATTTTACAAAAGGCCTCATCCCAATTTCAAGGTTAACACCCAGGGGCCGATCTCTCTACATAAGTTCCTATGTCAGTTGATCACGACATCAGTTTCACCACAGGCACAGCATTAGCATACCATTTAGCCACCGGCCCAATATCAACTTGGAACCAACACCCAACTCCTGACAATGTTGGAGCTGAGCCCATCAATTCCATTTTGCTTTCATCATGCACTTCTGATAGTTGAACTTCTCTTGCTCAAGGTTCCAAATAATTACTGGTCTTATGTGCTAAATCAGAAATATTCTTTCTTGCTTTTGCAGCAACTATGGTTTGTGTTACATATAACCTCAAAATTGTTGCAGTAATATTTTATTCTTCCTTTTGTAGTTAGTACTGCTACTTGTGCACAAAATAATCTAATAAATTACGTTAATCTGTTGAGATAAAGTTTGCTGCAAGTGAGCATTTGGAACAAGAGACCAATCCTAATTTTGCGATGACCAAACCCTTTCATCTATTTGGGACTTTAGGAAAATACATCTCAAGTTAGCAGGTACAAAAGAATTAAGGTTAGATTTCACAAAAACAAATAATTTGATTAAAATTGCTTAATTGTTATTGATTTGATAAAATTAAGGCTTAAAATTTATTAGTTTAAATTTTGCATGATACATGAATTGATTAGAAATTGTTTTGATTTTTTGAAAATTGAAACTATCTTTTGCTTTGAGTTTTCTGAAAACCACGTTTGGCATGCTTTATTCCCGTTTTTTAAAGCTCACGATCATATGTCCTCCGATTTCATTGTTCTAGAATATAATACAGATGAAAAATGCATGCTTATATTTTGTTTGACGGTTTTGGAAAATTGCAATGTTTTTATCGTGTTGCTTTGTTTCTATGATAATTCTTCGTGTTAGAATACGAAGATATTCTTTTATCGATTGAATGTCGAAATATATACATGATACACTGCTGCTGAACAACTAGTTACTAACTAACTTTCTCTTTCATCTAACGAACAAATGTTCTTTTGATGATTATATACAACGTGGTGTATTGGAGGAGTGGTTATGGTGTGTATGGTCTTGGTGCAATTGGAAATGGATGTGGGCCTGCCGACAGCCCCCCTCCCTCAAGTTGGTGCTGGTGAAATCAGACCCAACTTAACGATGTTCGAGGACAGGTCTATGGAAGATAACGGTTTGGTGAAGCAGTCATCTAACTATGTTGATGAGGGAGTGTACGAGGTGGAGATGAAGCCTTCAGTGATAGCATTTCGGATAAGGTGGCAGTCAATTTCGACGTGCTTCGTCTGCTAATGAAATATTGGGTTTTTGGAAATATGAATGGCGGCAGCATTGTCGCAATGGAAGGGGATAGGTAGTGATAACGGTATCTGCAGATTTTTCAGTAGGTACGTGAGCCAGCGAGTTTCACACAAAGCGTTGGCCATACTTCGTTATTTAGCTTCAGCGAAGGAGCGGCTGACAGTACGTTGTTTTTTTTGTTTTCCATGATACCAAAGCATTACCGAACAGAACACAGTAACCAGTAAGGGACTTGCCGGTATAGTTGCAGCCTGCCCAATCAGCGTCACAAAAAGCGAAGAGGGATTGCAAGCTGGACCGGATATAGGAGGTATGAGATGGAGGTGTGCTTGAGGCATATGAGGAGATGTGCTAAGACAGCCCAGTGTGGCTGACGTGGGGCAGAGGTGAATTGGGTTAATTGGTGTACGACGAAAGCAATGTTGGGTCTGGTAAGATTGAGATAAAGCAGTTGGCCGACGATGCGACAATAGTGATCTGGGTCTTCTAGTAGAGGGCCATCACCAAGTAATAATTTGGAGCCTTGAGGGAACCGAGCGATAGCTTTCTTCAAATCAGGTAGAGAAGCTTCGGAGAGAATATCTTGGATGTATTTTTCTTGAGACAGTGAGATGTCGTTGGGGGAACGGGTCAGCTCAACACCAATGAAGTATGTGGCATGTCCCATGTCCTTTGTAACATCCCATTACCATGTTAGGGCTAATTTGTGAATTATGAGAAATTATTGAGAAATTAGAAAGTTCAATTCATGCTTAAGCTAAATACGACATGCACATTTTTACACATTAATATGATTGTATATGCATTCATTGTCATTTTTCTGGGTACAATATAGTTTTTAAGTATGCTTAAAATGTGTTTTGGCAATTTGGTACTTCTTAGGATCTTTTGGTATTTTGGTGAAATGTAGAAAATTTACTGATGTATTGGTTAATTAGGTGTGACAAAGTGGGCATGACATTTGAATTTAAAAGCTATAAGCATTAACGTTATAAGA
>JANZLX010000213.1:41535002-41549482 GCA_025531955.1 Erythroxylum orinocense
AATTTCTTGCTAGCCAGTTTCCTTCAACTTTTCCTTTTTGGAAGATTTGAAATTGTACAGATATGGGTACCATTCCCCCGGAACTAGGTCAGCCATACCGAGCAATCTTGGATGAGAAGTGGGAAGTCATGAATGATTATTACAAGAAGCACGCAGACCAGGTGCTATTTCCAATAACAGCAAGAAGAGACACCGCGCTTCACATGGCAGTGTTCAGCAACAAGAAGAAACCAGTAAAGGATCTTCTTGACATCTTGAACGGCTTTGAGATGCACCCCAAAGAGGACACATTGATTATTCAAAACGCATTTGGAATGACCCCTCTTCACGAGGCAGCCACCTGTGGAAACTATAAGGCCGTCGAGTTGCTTATCGAAGCATATCCAGAGCTACTCTATGTCAGAAATGTATATGGTGAAACACCATTGTTTAGGGCTGCTGTATTTGGTCACACAAGAATATTAGACTACTTAGCCAAGCAACCGGGGCAGATTGATAATAACAAGAAGCTACTAGAGATTCACCGTGTTAGGCCGCCTGATAAAACATCCATTCTTCATGTAGCAGTACAAGGAGAACACTTGGGTTTTTTTCTCTCATTTTAAACATATATGATGAGTTGAAAATACTTTGATGTTTGGTGGTTTTGAATGTGAATAAACATTAACTTGATTATGTCGTGTGATTATTGTAGATACTGCTCTCCTGTTACTAAGGATGGATGAATCGCTTGGGGAGGCAAAGGACGACCGAGGCATTACAGCACTTCATCTTCTTGCAAATTTGCCATCTGCTTTCAAGAGTTCATACTCCAAGACCATATTCAATACATTCATTTACCTCTGTAAGTTCAGTGACAAAACTCAAATTTCTAACTTCAACAAAGGAGAAATTGACGACTTGAATAAGTCATACCAAGTCTGTTGCTCTATTTCTTCTTTTGCTGGTACTGAAAACTCTGCATTTTGTTATGTACATAACGGAGTTCTGCTTAGTAATTTTTCCCTTCAGTGCGAGTGTATCTCTCTCTTTGACTTATTGTTAATATTTTTTTGTCAATAAAGGCTATATAGATAGCGAAGGTGATGTCCATATGGAAATGACGCACAATCAATAGTTTTAGGAAAAACCGACATACATTTATGACTTACATTGATAATTTCAAGTTGCTATTATTGCAGATGTTACTATCATACCTGATCTTAATGGTAAAAGGTCCTACCTCTGTTATTCTAAATTGACCTCATGTTTAAAAGGGTGGACCCGTTTACTAACAGCTATTCCCAAGCAAAATTTTCTTCCTTTTTTTTTTTTACTTTCACAAACAATATAATAGAAAGAAACCAAAAGATATATATTCGTTAAAAGTTACAGTTATAATTGTAGGCCTACCGGAAGAAAACGATGACTATAATACAGTCTCTCCAACAACCGATTTAGAAAACGGCCATCACACTGGGAACCGAATAAGCAGTACTTCCAGCAACTTCAGTTTTAGAAAAGGTACATGCACCTAACACAATCTTTCAGTGAAGTAGGAAAAATATCGCATTTTGATCAGTTCCACCACTATTCATAAGAAAATGTAGACGTTATTTTGTCCTGCATTCTTTTCTTTGTTCACTGTTGACATTCTATAATTGGTAATTTTGGCAGTGATGAAAAGCATCAAACTAGCAATTTGCATGTCTATTTTTGGAGGTAACTAATCTCTCTCTCCGTTTCATATAAGGATATGGAAAACTAGAATTGGATCCTATACGTGTCTCTCTCTTGTCTCTCTTCATCAACAGGTTGGCCAATTACGAGTAGAATTCGGGCTGATAAGATAAAGCACGATTCTGCATTCAAAATTGCTAAGTTGCTCATAAAGAAAGACGCCTCCCTGAATGAAGCAATGAAAGTGGTGGACTACACCACAGCAATTCCTGCAGTAATGTATAAACCTGTCTTGGAAAGAGAGAAAGAATCAGGAGTTGATCATGGAATACGAAATGAAGGAAGCGAAAAAAGAGAAAATGGTCATCACGCTGATCACCAACTACCTTCTCCTGAAGCTCCATTATTTACAGCAACTAGCAGAGGAATCACTGAGATTGTTCACGAAATTCTGAACCATTATCCTCAAGCCGTTGAATATCACAACGACAGGGGCCAAAACATATTGCATGTGGCTGTGATGCACAGGAGGAAGGAGATTTTCAATCTTATAAAGCGTTCTAAGATACCATTGTCGAGGATGTACCATGCTATTGACAGTAAAGGCTTCACATTGTTACACCATGTTGCAGACACCAAGCATTACACTCGAGGGACCATGCCTGGCCCTGCACTCCAGCTTCAGGAAGAGCTTCAGTGGTTCCAGGTGAGTCACTTAGATTCTAATATCAAGAGTGGACTAAAAGTAATACACAAACTCTATGATAGTAGTTTTGATCATTGCAATGATTAGAATGCAATTGTAATCATGCTTTGTAGCAACTGGCCCCACGATTCAACACCACTATTATTAATATCATACCGGTACTCTTGAAATTGCAATTCAAAATCATTACCCGTATGAAACTTAGTTTCGACGGGAATATGGGGAGAAAGAGGGAATAGAAATGCCAACTTCACGTCTAATTGTCAAATAAGAAGGATAATCCTAGTCCTTATAGGAACCAGCAACATACTAAAATATTACACCAGGACCATAGCATTCTTGTTCTCTTCGTTTCCAAATAAAATAATTTGTTTATACTTGAAGACTAGGTAATTCCTTCTTGTTGTTGCAGCGTGTAAGGGAAATAGTTCCTTCGCATTATATCATGCACAGTGACATAGTTTATCACAAGTCTCCCAAAGAACTCTTCGAGGAGAAGCATAAAGACCAACTACTAGAAGCGCAAAAATGGACAAAGGAAACCTCTCAGTCGTGCTCTGCCGTGGCTGTCCTGGTGGCCACCGTTGTATTTGCTGCCGTTTATACTGTACCCGGAGGTTCCAATGATAAGGGAGTTCCTGTATTCCTCCATTCTCCTTATTTCCAGTTCTTCACAATCATGGATGTGATGGCTCTGGCAAGCTCGTTGACCTCGGTAGTGATGTTCCTTTCCATACTCACTTCTCCATTTGAATATGAAGATTTCCTCGACTCCCTTCCTCGGAAATTAACATTTGGGTTCACATTGCTCTTCTTCTCCGTAATGGCGACAATGCTAGCATTTGCTGCTACCATCATACTCGTTGTTCGAACTTCGAAAGATTGGACAACGAGTCTGATAGCAATTGCTGCGTTCCTTCCTGTCTCTGTGTTTGTGCTGATGCAGATGCACTTATATGCAGCATTTATAAGTACTCTGAGAGGTTTGTTTAAGGATCTGAGAAAGTCTCTTCCTTTTCTTAAGCCTTGTCGATCCCACAAAAGAAAGCAACGTGGAGTCTTGAAAAATCGTGGCTAGCATTAGCTTTTGTTGAAGAATAATTCGTAGTTGCTAGTTTGTAGGGATTTTTCTGTTTCTAAATAATCGGCACTATCTATTAGAGAAGACTAGTGCAGCAGTGATTCTATTTTTTTTTCTCTTTATTCTGTTTCATGTAAGCCTATTAAAAAGGCCGTACCTATTCAATAAGATAACACTCACTGATCAACTTTCTCATAATACTCTACCGTGAGTTTTTGTATTTGATCCAATATTTGGTATCAGACACGTGAGAAAAAAAAAATAGTGAGAGAATAGTAATAAGGAATGGGAGTGCAATGAGTGATACATGTCCTCTTATACCTATTTTCATAGGCGAAGGATACGAATTTGGTGTATTCGTATGAAAACTTTGTTACAATCACAGGATTTGTGGGATTTTGTTGAAAGAGGATATGAAGATCCAGATGATGATGAAGTGAGATTGAAAGAAAACAAAAAGAAAGATGCCAAGGCTCGTGTGATCATCTAGCAAGCTGTGCATGATAGTATTTTTTCGAGCATTGAAACAGGCTTGGTCAGTTCTTCAAAAGGAGTATCAGGGTGATTCTAAGGTAAAAGTGGTCAGGCTTCAATCTTTACGCAAGGAATTCGAGACTTTGTTGATGAAGAATGGTGAGATAGTAGCTGATTTCTTTTTAGAACCATAGGTGTCGTATGTCAGATGCAGTCTTATGATGAGACAATTCATGATCAAACAATTGTTGAAAAGGTACTTAGAAGCTTAAATCCTAAATTTGATTATATTGTGGTTGCTATAGAGGAATCAAAGGATCTTTTGAATTTTTCATTTGATGAACTAATGGGATCCTTACAAGCTCATGAAGTGTGAATTAATAGGACAGTGGAGCAAACTGAGGAAAAAGCTTTTCATGTTAAGGACATACCCAATAGAGATGGAGAGACATCCACATTTAAAGGGCAAGGAAGAGGCAGTTCTCGTCGACGTGGACGTGGTCGTGGCTATGGAAGAGGACGTGGTTAAAGCGAGGTCCAATGTTATCAGTGCAAACAATATGGGCACATAAGGGCTGATTGTTGGTATAATGATCAACAAGCAAATATTATTACAGAAACAGAGGAAGGAGAAGAAGATGAAGTGTCCAGATTATTCATGGCGCATTCTGTGGGCTCAAATCAATTTAAAAGCCTTTGGTTTTTAGATAGCGGATGTTCAAATCACTTGACTCTAACAAAACACATCTTTCAGGACATAAATGAGACTAACAAGCTAATGGTTCAGATTGGTAATGAAAAAGAAGTGAATCTAGAAGGGAAATGAACAATAAAGATTTTGATAGCTCAAGGTAAATATAAGTTTCTCGATGACGTACAATATATGCCAGAACTAGGATATAATCTCTTGAGTGTTAGCCAATTAATATCCTCGAGTTATTCTCTCTTATTTGATGAAAACAAATGCACAATTATGGATAAGAAATCAGGCCAAGTCCTAATGCATGTGTCCATGA
The DNA here is from genome assembly GCA_025531955.1 of Erythroxylum orinocense. Taxonomy (NCBI): domain Eukaryota; kingdom Viridiplantae; phylum Streptophyta; class Magnoliopsida; order Malpighiales; family Erythroxylaceae; genus Erythroxylum; species Erythroxylum orinocense. The sequence goes on from JANZLX010000213.1 coordinate 41,539,939, forward strand.
TAAAGAACAAGATGTTCCCACCTGATGTTTCAACGATGACTGGGTGTGCTCTTGTAGCTAGAGAAGAAGGTGACTCGCAAATTTGGCACTTGAGATATGGACATCTTAATTTTAAGAGCTTGCAACTTCTCAAGGAGAAAGGTATGGTTATTGGTTTACCAAAACTTGGAAACATTAAATTATGTGAAGGATGTATATATGGTAAACATGTTAGAAAATCCTTTCCTAGCAGTACATGGAGAGCGTCAAATTGTCTCGAACTGATTCATGCAGATCTATGCGGCCCAATGCAAACAAAGTCATTAGGTGGTAGTTTGTATTTTTTACTATTTACTGATGATTTTAGTCGAATGTCCTAGGTATATTTTTTGGAAAATAAATCAGATATTTTTGAAAGATTTAAGCATTTTAAGGCCAAGGTGGAGAAGCAACAAGGAGTCTATATCAAGAATCTCAGAACTAATAGAGGAGGAGAGTTTTTTTCTAATCAATTTAAGACATTCTGCGAAGAAGCTGGCATACATAGAGAATTAACAACTCCACACACCCCTAAGCAAAATGGAGTGGCAGAAAGAAAAAATAGGACTGTTGTGGAGATGGCTAGAAGCATGATGAAATCGAAAAGTTTGTCTAACAAATTCTGGGCTGAAGCTGTCGCAAGTTTTGTATATCTTCTTAATCTTGCTCCAACAAAGGCGGTTCTTGATCGAACACCATATGAAACTTGGACAGGAAGGAAACCAACTGTAAGTCACTTAAGAATCTTTGGATGTATTGCATATGCTTTAATAAATTCTCAATCTAGGCAAAAGTTAGATGAAAAATCACAAAAATGCATTTTTGTTGGTTATTGCACTCAATCTAAAGCGTACAGATTATTCGATCCTGTTACAAGCAAAATTTTGATAAGAATGGACGTAATCTTCGATGAAAAGTCTGCTTGGGTTGATGAGCACAAGAAGGACATTCAAGCAGAAATGCATGGGATGCAACTAAATGAAAGTCAAGATTCAACAATCTTCCAAAATAATGGTTCTGCGAGTAGCTCCAGTACAACCACAAATTCAGCGACGTCATCACCAAGTGTTCCATTGACTCCTCAAGGACATCTAACTCCATCTTCTTCTAGTTCAGATGAGACACCACCTCCAAGGGGATACAGGTCATTATCTCAACTCTTAGAAACATGTCAAATTGCACTGAGTATCTGTGATCCAAACACATATGAGGAGGTAGTTAAAAAAAAGGAGTGGCAGCAGGCAATGTTGGAAGAATTAAACAGTATAGAGAAAAATGAAACCTGGGAGTTATGTGAGTTACCTGCTGGAAAACAAGTCATAGGATTGAAATGGGTGTTCAAGACCAAGATTGCATCTGATGGGAGTATTCAAAAATACAAAGCGCGGCTAGTAGCAAAGGGTTACGCACAGAAACAAAGTATCGATTTCGAAGAGACTTTTTCTCCTGTAGCACGTTTTGAAATAGTACGAATTGTTCTAGCATTGGCAGCATAACTTCAATGGACAGTTTATCAATTTGATGTCAAATCGGCCTTCCTAAATGGAGATTTGACAAAAGAAGTTTATGTAGCTCAGCCTCAAGGATTTATTGTGAAAGGAAAAGAAGAAAAGATCTACAAGCTGAAGAAAGCGTTATATGGCTCGAAACAGGCTCCGCGGGCGTGGTATAGCAAGATAGATGGATACTTCCAAGAGAATGGATATATGAGAAGCAATCATGAACCGACTTTGTATGTAAAGAGGGAAGATACTAATGACTTTATCATTTTGTGTCTTTATGTTGATGATATTATCTATACAAGCTCTTCTAACAATTTATTGGTTGAGTTCAAAACTGGTATGATGCATCAGTTTGAAATGACAGACTTGGGTGTGCTACAATATTTTCTTGGCTTGGAGGTTCGACAGGTAATAGGAGGGATATTTGTGTCCCAGGAAAAATATGCCAATGATCTGCTTATGAAATTTGGTATGGTGAACTGTAATTCTGCAGTCACACCTATGAACACCAATGAGAAATTGATACTTCAAGATGGAGAAGGATTTGCAGATCCTAAGATGTACAGAAGCTTGGTAGGAGGATTGATTTATCTTACGCATACACGACCTGATATAGTATTTTCGGTTGGAGTAGTCTCAAGATTCATGCAAACACCATCTAAGATGCATTTCGGTGCAACCAAGAGAATTTTAAGGTACATCGCTGGAACAAGTGACTATGGCATTTGGTATGAAAGAAACCCCAACATTAGATTGTATGGCTTTACGGACAGTGATTGGGCAAGCTCAATAGATGATAGAAGAAGTGTTTCTGCGAATGTCTTCATGTTGGGGTCAGGTGTGATTACATGGAGTTCAAAGAAACAACCTACAATAGCATTATCCACCACAGAAGCAAAGTACTTAGCAGCCACAACAGCAGCATGTCAAGCAATCTGGTTGAGGAGGATTTTGGCAGAGTTGCATCATGAACAGAGAGGCGCAACAACAATATTGTGTGACAATAAGTCAACAATCTTTATGACTAAGAATCCAGCTTACCAGAGCAGAACCAAACATATCGACATAAGGTATCATTTCATTCGTGATCTTGTAGCAAATGAGGAAATTTCTTTGAAGTTTTGTGGCACAGAAGAACAACTCGCTGATATTCTTACGAAGTCTTTGTCAAGAGAACGATTTTGCTACTTAAGGAGAATGCTAGGAGTAAGCAACTTCGAATCACGGGGGCGTGTTGAAGAATAATTCATAGTTGCTAGTTTGTAGGGATTTTTTCTGTTTCCTAATAATCTGCAGTATCTAATTAGATCATAGTAGTGCAGCAGTGATTCCATTTTTTCCTCTTTGTTCTGTTTCATGTAAGCCTATTAAAAGGCCGTATCTATTCAATAAGATAACACTCAGTGATCAACTTTCTCATAATACTCTGCTGTGAGTTTTTGTGTTTGATCCAACATACGTAGCATGGTCAAATATGTAGCCATAGCATAACGAGACGCTGAAATCTTTACGAAATTTGCCAAACTTGGGTACAAAGAGAAGATACAGGATCATTCTGCTGGAATTGTCATAGTTGAAAAGGCTGGCAGTGCGATAACCGATGGTGGAGGGTGTCCCTTGGACTTCTCCAAGGGAGTGTAGATGGGCGATCTTGTTCGGGACTAAATCACCTATTTTTATGGCTCTGTTTCAACTCTGTTCTATAAAAATCTATTCATTTAATAAATAGAGCTCTAAAAAATTGGATGACTGAGATTGGATCGAAACAGAGGGCACACCTAATTTCGGAACAGAGGATCTTGCATCGTCTTGATCAGGGAAAAGTTGCCTATTCGGATGAATTTGTACATTAGAAACTTATCGGTACTGCTGTGTAATTTTATGTCAGTATTGGACTTCGTTCGTCCAACACCTAGTAATAAATTTGTCAGGGACAATGTGTATATTACCTGGTTGTTCGCTTGTCTTATTGATTTTGAATTTTAAGTTCTGCAGGCCAAGTCCACAGCCACTGCAAATTGCTTGAACATTTCTGATCTTCATCAGTACTAACATTTCACCAATGCTGCCCAAGTAATGGAAAATAAACTCTGATGTGAGAATGGGGGGTTTCTGCATACTTTGTGCAACATGTGACTTTAGCTTCTAATCTGTAAGAAAATGAGCTGAATATTCAATCTTAGGTGCCCATTTCTCGTGACTTTATGATAGATTTTAAGTTCAAATGTTGTATTAGGCGTATATCTCTCAAATTTGTCGTAATATTCTATTATATCTCCAAATATCATATAGAATATTACGCTTAGCTATAAACGTGTAATTAGTTGTAAATTAAGGCATGCATTTAGGTAGCTATGTTTAGAATCCGCACGAAAATAGTGCTTCTCTATGTGTGTATATGTACTGGTTTTCTGAATCAATAAAACAGATTTTCATCTCAGGTCTCTTCTTCTCATGTTGCAACAGCGGAAATGTAATTGAAACTTAGGTTACCTCATTCCGAAAGCCGAGATACTAATGCAAAATGATTGTTACAAACAAATTATAGGTTCTCATTATATGCCATACGCTATCAGATATTGCAACTGGAAACTCCATTTTAGTCCCTTTCCATATGATTTAAGATTGTAATGTAAATCGAAGCAAGTAAAACTGCCACATTACAAAGGCAAAATTTTGCAACCCCTTCTTTTTAATTATTATCTTTTGTAAGCCTTAAATATCAACAAGAAAATACTTGTAGTTTTTCCTTCTTTTGTTTAAGACAAGGAGCAATAAACAAACTGGAGCAATTATGCCTGAAAATGACTACAACTTTTAAGAATAATTATTAAATTCATTTTGTCAGAGTTGTTGACTACAGTGGGACAGATCCTTTATTTCTATTAATCAGTTTCTGTTTTATTTTATTAAATTTTATTCATATATTTATATAAGACTACACAAATATGTAGATAAAATAAAATGGAACAAAGTTGGCACGTTCCAAACAGAATAGATAATCTCGTTAAAAATAAAATGGAACAAAGTTGGCACATTCCAAACAGAATAGATGATCTCGTTACTGTCTAAGTATCTTGTTGCTTTTATCTTTAAGAGCTGGCAAAAGGTCCACAAGCTAGCGAAGGCTACTTGCAGGTGACACCATTGGAAATTTTTACTAGTACACTGCTGTCCTAAAGTATTAATCATCGTTCTTTGCTTTGATTTGACTCCTTTAAACGTAATCTCCAGTGTATTACTAGACTTCAGCATTTCAAACAATGTCCTAGCCCAAAGTTTCAACTTTTTCTTTTTATGCTAGAACTAATTCTACTAAACATGAAGCATATTGTATTTAAGGTTAGACATTTGTTAAGTAGAAAAGGCTGCTGCAATCAGAAAGGAACATTGTCTTCTGCCTTTCGTAAATTAATGTTAAAACGGATAGTGAGACATATGAATTATTATTTTTTTGGACAGACTTTCAGGTTATTTTCATTGCTCGAAAAAATCAAGAGAAAACAATATTTACGTAAGAGAAATACTTATTGAAAGCATTGGCAGCATAGGCAATGTGATTATTTAAGAAAAAAAAGAGCACTAAATCACTCCGAACCAAATGTGTAGTGTTTTGTAAGATTGTTGTCTGAATTGTTTGTGTAAGTATGACAAATGAAAAGGATAACAAACACTCTTAAACGTAAATATATTCTATCCCACAACAGAAATATAATGGATTTGTTCAAATTTACATAATAAAGCCATTTTGTAAATGTCAGTTTTAAAATCCATGTGTACGGATGCTTCTTTCTTTTTGTTAAATTACCTAATATCTGGCGTCACATGAGCAACTGACTAATTCGAATTTGAGTTGGATAAAACCCTTTTAAGTGGCAAAACTCTCCCTCACGAGTTTTAAAACGACTCTATTTTTAAAGCTTGAACTCAAAATTTTGGTTAAAGATGGAAGAGCTTGTGCTGTTTCACCATAACTCAGTGAGTTACAGATATTTCTTTTTAAACTATGATTTAGAACGAAAGCTTTCCCAAAACTATGATTTATTGACAAAACACATAAAAAGATTTTTCTTCTTCTGAAAACGCTCTTTTAAACATTTAAAGTAGTTTTAAAACTAATACCAGCAGGATAGGGAGTAATCTAACTTTTTATGAATGTAGGCGTTGAGCAATGTTCGGCTAAGTAGATTCCCAAACCTAGGAGTCGGACCGTAATCAGCAGCTAAAGTCACCCACTGATTAATAATTCAAAGCCCATTAAGTGAAAATCATTAAGACTAAGTTGTAAGGTTAACAATTAAACAATGTGTTTTCCAACACTATGTCCCATAGCATCCATTTAGGCAGCTCACATAGCATGTGGGTTTCACTTTTATAAAACCGCCGGCTAGGTACACTTTTTCTAGTTTTTTAGCGACAGCTATATTTTCAAAATTAATGCTTATGGTTGACATAGGCCCGTGTAACTTGACGCATTTGTGATTCTTATGAAAAAGCTGATGAAAGTAACTTGTATCAAGAGATGGATTTATTTTAAGGTAAAATATACAAATATCTTATTTTATGTGGCTCTAATTACTTTAAAAATATTCTATGACTTAAAATTACTCAAAATAATATCTTCTGATATCAAAAATATCTAAAAATAAATTTATAGAATTATTTCGATTTTATTAAAATAAAATAAATCGATCATAATTTTTTATTATGTACTTTATAATCAATTATATAATAATTTATTACAGTAACTTGACAAAAATTTAATATATTTTATATTTTAAAATATTTTACTGTTACAAATATTTTTAGAAATATTGAAATATTTTTAAAGAATAAATGAAATAATCAATGAATAAAAAATTAAACTTATTCAACCAATTTAACCAATGAAAACTTTAAATCTATCAATTTTTGATTAATAATCAGTTTATTAATTAATTTGTCCATTTTATAAATTAATCAGTTTTTATTTAACAATTAAGTTTTAAATTATTTGATAGATAATGACTATCTTTTTTAATTATATTTTAAAATTTTAAATCTTATTTAATCAATTTAATATCAATTAAACCTTTTAAACGTAAATCTTCTTGGAAATAATATAAGAATCAAGTCTCTTTTACCCATTATTTTATACCTTGGACTCAAAATTTAGGCTTGAGTAATGTGACAAGGTAATGGGTTAGGTAGCTCCATACATATGTGGAAGCAATATTTTAGTAATGCTCCGTTAGATCTTGGCATTGACCATAGATTGATTCTGCACTAGTTATCTCGTCATAACATTATATTATTTTTGGTCAAAAACATTATAATAAACTAAGAGTTAAATAAATTATTACTTATTGTGACCTGATCGTTGTTGTGGTTTGGCTGAACCTCATTAAACTTGGAAGAACTTTAAGGTAGGCTCAACCTATAGGCTATAAAACTTTCGGAGAAACTAAGCTTATCCAAACAATTTATCTAGTTCTATTCACATTATAAACAAAATTTATCAACTATAACTAAACAGAAACATGTTTTGTTTTTCAACTTAATTTAAACTTTTTGCGCAGCAACCTAAGCTAATCGATACTGCAGAAATCGGCATCTCAATTTCAAGATCTGACTATGATGTTTCTATTCACCAAAACTACTAGTTGTAGTCATAGATTATGCTTTTCACTTTAAAACAAATTAAGATAAGGTTACAAAACCAAACAATCATATTATTTGTGTTAGTTTTGCATAAAATATTTTAGAGTGGTTTACTAGAATGATTTTCCAATATTGATACTTTTTAACATAATATAAGTTAAGTTACAGAATTATTCAACATTCTATGCATATGAGTAAATAAAGCTCTTAAAAAATTTTTTTTTTGGTTAAATAACTTATGAATCATTAACTCACTCTCAAATACGATATGAAATAAGAAACATAGGTTTAGTTTAAAACATGGTGAAAGTTTAGAAAAAAATAAATGTATCTGTCGGTTTCAATAAGCTTTTTTTTTTTACATTTACAAAATCTAGTTATTAATTTTAAACCGATGAAACTTAATTTTATTATTTTTTGATGAAAGAAAAGTTAATGCAATTAAAAAGTTCAATGGAGTCTCCTTTTGGTATAAAATTCAATTTTGAGGTTAATTGGTCATTTTAAAATATTCAATCTATTAATTAAGAATAAGGCATATTAGATCTTTCTAGATTTAGCATTTTACGAAATTTTCACTTAATCTTGTTGTTATAAACCTCTGCCCTCGCAAGGCCAACAGCTGTCTTCGAAATGAATGCACAGAGGCAAGTACATTTACATGAAGGGAGATCTGTAAAGTAGAGAAAGGCATATAGTTTATTAGACTTCATTTAATACTTTGCATAGTTAAATAGAAACAGATTCTACGTTCACGTTGAAAGAGAGCCCTGCATCCAACTCCTATTTAATTTACTGATTGATATGGGAATAAAAATCCTGTGGACCTAACCTAACATGATCTATAAGTCTGTATGATTGAGACTTGAGAGCCGTGCCGACACTATCCTGTGCTTAGAGCCGTTATTTTTTCCAATAACACTACGAATCAACGATGGTGATTCCGAGAAAGAGGATTCTCTGGGCCAGATGTTATCAAATCCTGTTTACTAGAAACTTAAAAAATTGTTAGGTGTAATTAAATGACGATCCCCCACATCGTCCACATATTTATTATATACCACATGAATCCGCATCAATTAATCCGGGACATTTAAGCTTGAGATATGCAAATGCTAGATCCTTGTTTCCAAAGTATCTTCTCCATTAAAAACGCTAATTAAACACGAATGAGCATGTTATGATTACTAACTCTACATGTAAGAAGTTGAATATGTAGAGTTAGGTGATATAGAAGATTATTTAATTAGATTTGTTAAATATCCATTAACAGATCCCTGGGGCAAGTTTTTCTTTTTCTTTTCAGGAGAACTCATTTTATTAAGCTGTAATATATAGGGATTAGGGAAAACCATAATTGAAGCTGTTGTCACGAGGCTTGATTCTAGTGGTTTTCTGGCATGGATGATCCTTTCGTGATTTAATAAAATACTTGAGAATGTAGAAATCGGAAATGTCTAAAGTGCAGTTTTAGGAAGATTACTCTTGTTGTAGCATCCTTTTTTATCTAGTATTCCTCGACACATATTGATGACTCTGCTTGCAACTTAAGAAGCTCAATTATATGGAATGAATATATCTTAGAAGTTACATTTTTTAGCCTACGTTTTTCTTTACTCTTTGACACACTGGCTAATGTTAATCTACCAGTACGGAAATGATGGCAACTGAGAACGACCAATACTTTTTATGGCCAAGACGATCAAACATCCTTATTCATGACCAAATCAATTATTCAATACAGTCCAACATTTCTATCTATATTCAAATAAATTATTCAATACAATTAAACATCCCTATATGGTTTAGCTAGATTCTGCTGGACTGGAATATCATTGTTCTGATCCATAATCTCGTGGAACCTCGACTAAATGATACCTGCAAAACAGATAAAGACTCTCTGGGGGTTGTTTCCCGGAAGGCCCCTCTGACGCTCAAGTCAGTATTTTGAGAGAATTTAGGTTGTTGTGAACCAAGAGACAACTAGGATTTTTTGTTCGTACCTCCATCACGGTTGATCAGTACCTTATATATACCGTAGGTTGCCATTAGGTTTAGGTTTTCACGTAGGTCTTAGTGTTTGCATGGGAGATGACCTCTTACTACTAGGCTGTCAACGTCTGGGCTTGAAGTTGGGCCTCATTAGGCCGGCCCGACCATAAGCCTCCTATTCCTCGACTCTAACTGAAGAGAAGGGTCAAAGGAGTACATAAGGATTGTGCGGCCCAATGGTGCGAGCTGCTTGCTATCAGGTCGATTGGTCGGGTTATTAGGATATAAGACCGGGTGCTCGGCGCGCGAAAGTGCTGGATGATAGCTCGGTGCGTGCCCTATGAGGGCGGTCTAGTCTCGACAATAGGGTTAATTATGACTTGGCGATTCAT
>JANZLX010000213.1:41549582-41565148 GCA_025531955.1 Erythroxylum orinocense
TTTCTTAGAACGTAACCACCAATCTTTATGCCGCTCGGCCTTATCCTTTTGTTGTAGAACTTTGTTGCTTTTTGCCTCATGGCTTCCGAGCGAGCGGCCGCCATATCTCTGTCTTCACTAAGGAGCATAAGTTCTGCTCTGCGGGCTTCATCGTTCCGTTCCTCTTCGTAAGCCAATACTCTTTGATTGGGTAACGCCACCTCTACCGGGACTAGGGCTTCCGCCCCAAAGGTCATCCTGAATGGCGTTTCTCCTGTAGCCCCATTCGAAGTAGTTCTATATGCCCACAATACTTCATCTATCTCGTCTACCCAGGTCTTTCGTCCATCCAATCGCTTTTTAAGGGCGCTCATTATCTTTTTATTAGTATTTTCTGCGAGCCCGTTACTTTGAGGGTGGGCCACTGACGTCAGTTGGACCCTTATTCTTAATCGCTCGCAGAAACCCCTGCATTTGTCATTATCAAACTGTCGCCTGTTGTCCGTCACTAGGATCATGGGCATCCCAAAGCGACTAAGTATGTTCTTACAAATGAAGTTTTTCATTTTCTGCTCAGTGATAGTGGTGACCGCTTCTGCTTCCACCCACTTGGTAAAGTATTCAACTGCTACTATTAAAAACTTCTTCTGTCTAGGACCAATGGGGAAAGGTCCTAATATACCTACTCCCCATTGAGCAAAAGGGATAGGATGGCTTACGATTTTCATCTGTTCGGTCGACTGATGAGTCAGATTGCTATTCTTTTGACAGGCCTCGCACCGGCTAACCTTCTCTTGGCAGTCTCTCTTCATTGTCAGCCAGTAATACCCCTGTCTGATTAACTTATGGGCCAACATTCTGCCCCCTAAATGATTTCCACACATTCCTTCATGGACTTCGGCCATCACCTGTTCTGCCTCCTCTTCGCCCAAGCAACGTAGTAGCGGCCAGTCGTAAGATCGCTTGTATAAGATGTCGTTAATGACCGTATACTCGGCCGCCTTCACCCTTAGTTTCTTGGCTTCCAAAGCTCCTCCGGGCTGCACGCCCTCAAGAAGGTATTGTCTGATTGGCTCCATCCAACCCGATCGCTCGGTACCTATTTCGAGGGCTTCATTAGTTTTCTGAATGCTAGGCCGATCTAATCGTTCGACCAGAATGTTGTTCCTCGCATCTCGATCAGAGGCCATCTTGGAGAGCGCGTCAGCTCGAACGTTCTGCATCCTTTCTATCCTATTGATCGTGTATTCTTCAAAGTGGCTAAGTTCGTGCTTTACCAACCCCAAATACTTAATCATGTTATCTCCTTTGGCCTCGTATTGTCCAGTGACTTGGCCGACTACTATCTGACTATCACTGTATACCTTCAAGCGTTTCACCTCCATTTCTCGCGCCAGCTGAAGACCGGTCAGTAAGGCTTCATATTCGGCCTCATTGTTAGAAGCTTTAAATTCTAGCCGTAGAGCATATTCCATTTTTTCTTCCTGGCGCGGGCTAATCAGTACCACTCCTGCCCCGCATCCCTCAGCGTTGGATGACCCATCAACGAACAAGTTCCAGGAGTGGCATTGTTCCTCTTGCGGGCTGGGTTGACTCAGCTTTGCTACGAAATCTGCCAACACTTGGGCTCTGATTGTTGTCTGTGGTTTGTAATGTACGTCGAATTCTCCCAGCTCTACTGCCCACTTAACCAATCGCCCAGAGGTTTCGGGCTTTTGAAGGCACTGTCGGAGGGGTTGGCCTGTCCACACTTCGATGGTATGACTCTGGAAGTAGGGTCGGAGCTTTCGCGCTGCAACTACCAACGAAAGAGCCAGCTTCTCAATGGGTGTGTATCGCGTCTCCGGCCCATTTAGCACCTTGCTGGCGTAGTAGATTGGAAATTGTTCGTTGCCTTTCGATCGAACAAGAACTGCACTAATCGCCCCTTCCGTGGCTGCCAAGTAGATCATCAGGCTCTCGCCCTCTCTGGGCTCTGTAAGATGGGCGAACTGGTTAGGTATTGCTTTAAGTGTTGGAATGCTCTTTCACACTCGTCCGACCATTGGAACCGGGTCACATTCGCTTTCCTCAGGATCTTAAAAAATGGGAGGCACTTGTCCCCCAACCTGGAGACAAATTTGCTCAAAGAAACTATTCGTCCAGTCAATATTTGGACTTCTTTCAAGCAACGCGGAGAAGGCATTTGAATTATGGCTTCGATCTTCTCTAAGTTCGCTTCGATTCCCCGTTGAGTAATCATGAATCCCAAAATTTTGCCCGATGCTACGCCAAAAACACATTGTTTCAGGTTCAGCTTTATCTGAAACTTATTGAGGGTTTGAAAAACTTCTTCCAGGTCTCTCACATGCTCGTCGGCCGTTTTGCTCTTGACTACCATATCGTCCACATAAGCCTCAACCAATCGAGCGATTTGTTTTTTGAAAACTTCCATTACCAGTCGTTGGTAGGTGGCTCCTGCATTCTTTAAACCAAACGGCATTACCTGGTAACAGAACGTGCCCTGGTCGGTTATGAAAGCCGTCTTCTCTTCATCTTCGGGACTCATTTGTATCTGATGGTAGCCCGAAAAAGCGTCCAAAAAGCTAAGCAACTCATGTCCCGATGTAGAATCTACCAACTGATCGATTTTGGGCAGGGGGAAACTGTCCTTCGGGCACGCCTTGTTTAGGTCGGTGAAGTCGATACACATTCTCCACTTTCCATTCTTTTTCTTCACCAGTACAACGTTCGCCAGCCATTCGGGGTACTTGACCTCCCGAATAAACCTAGCATCGAGCAATCTTTCTATCTCTTTCTTGATCACTTCTTGTCTCTCCCTGCCGTGCGACCACTTCTTCTGTCTGACTGGCTTGCAATCTGCCCGGATGCCAAGGGAATGTGACGTTACTGACCGAGGAATTCCAGGCATATCGCTCGGCACCCAGGCAAAAACCGATCTGTTTTCTACCAAACAATCTGTGATCTCTTTGGCTAGACCGCTCTCCAGCCCGGAGCCTAGATTTATGAATTTGGACTGGTCGGCTTCATCCAATACGATTTTCTGCGTTTCTTCCACAGGATTCATTAGTTCAGTTTCTTCATCAGCTCGCACGTCGAGAGAGCTCGCCAAAACTACCGCTTCGTCTAGTGCTCCAATTTCTGCTAAGTAGCATTCCCTAGTGATTTTCTGCTGACCCCGTACAACACCGATTCCACGCGGGGTTGGAAATTTCATTGCTTGGTAGTACGTGGAAACGACCGCTCTGAGTGCGTTTTGGGTAGCCCTTCCAATTATAACGTTATATGCTCCTGCGAACTTGACGACCAAAAATTTAATATTCCTCTCCACGTGGCATGGCCCCTGTCCGAATTTTACCGTTAACAGAACTCGGACGAATGGATAAGCTGCTACTCCCGTCACTCCTTTGATAGGTCCGTCCATCGGCAGTAACCGATCCGCCAGTATCCTCATCCGCTTGAAAGTATCGTAATATAGTAGGTCAACTGAACTGCCCATGTCAATCAGTACCCGTTTTACTTCGTTGCCCTCGATACTCAGAGTAGCCACCAATGCATTATCATGAGGACGGCTTACGCCTTTTAAATCGGATTCGTCAAACGAAATTACTACGTTATTCTGCTTCCTTTGCTTTGCTGGCGGGTGTTTGATGATCTGCCCAGCATATCTTTTTTTTCCTCCATCGGTCGATCCTTTTGCTGCGTGACTCTCGAAAATCGTATTGACGGCCGCAACCGGTCGGTCCTCTTGTCGATTAACACCAGTGATATCTTTTATCCCGACCTGCATTCTACGTTGGTTCGGAAACTGTTGGCGATGCAGGCGATCCTTCGGGCATGAAGACCGTGCGCGAGAATCGGGATGTGCTGGTGGGAGACTGGCGGTTGACGGCAAAGTTATCCTGTGCAGCGTTGGTGCCGTAATGGCGGGAATAACAGGGTTGGCTGCTTCCGCCTGGCTGATTTGTATGATTCTGGACGTGGTGCCCTGATGTCGGGCCCCACGGTGGGCGCCAACTGGTTCAGCTAGATTCTGCTGGACTAGAATATCATCGTTCTGCTGGACTAGAATCAGCTAGATTCATGCTCGACTAAATGATACCTGCAAAACAGACAAAGACTTTCCGGGGGTTGTTTCCCGGAAGGCCCCTTCGACGCTCAAGTCAGTATTTTGAGAGAGTTTAGGTTGCTGTGAACCAAGAGACAACTAGGGTTTTTTGTTCGTACCTCCATCACGGTTGATCGGTACCTTATATATACCTTAGGTTGTCATTAGGTTTAGGTTTTCACATAGGTCTTAGTGTTTGCATGGGAGATGACCTCTTACTACTGGGTTGTCAACATCTGGGCTTGAAGTTGGACCTCATTAGGCCGACCCGACCACTATACATATTTAAATCCCAAAACAAAATTTCAAATACATATTCATATTCATATCATAACACACATTTCAAATGCATATCAAAATCACAACACATATTTTAAGCATGACTCATTCTGGTGTTGATTTCCCATCATTAATTTGAGATTTTGTTAGAGTTAACTTTTTAGTCCTTAATTTGAATCTCCTTAGTGTTGTAGCTATTGTTTAAGCATTTGTAAATTGAGAAGCTTGAGTTGGTTCGAACACGTGAAGTTGACTTCCGCCCATTTATAAAACATTCATAAATGAAAAATACAATATGATCAATCAAGAATAAATAATAAATAATTAGTCAGGATTTGTAATTTAGTAGCAAGCCGTGAAATAAGTGCTCTCACTAACTTCTCGAAATGTTACTCCATATCGTTGGGCAGCCTATAAACACATAAACATTTATGATATTTTAAAGAATTGATGGAAAACCAAAATTAAAAATGAATATTCACTCACCACCCTCTTCTCCCTTTGTAAGATAGATGTTGCAATGTTGAATCTTATAGAAAGTCTCTTCTTCTAATAACATTGTCAATGTTGGATATAGATGACAAATTTTTCAATGGCCTTCCTCGTTTTTTTTTTATACATTATACATGTAGAATTTGAAGTGAATGATCAGATATTTAAAAAATAGTTATCACAAACACAATTATAAATTAGTATACATTTACCTTAGCAATTTCAGGTTGTCTTAAAGGTTGGTCCTTATTTTGCATCATCTTTTATTGTGACCAACTTCAAAACAATGTTGACATCGCATGAGTACTCCAACTTTATTCAACTTGTTTGGATTTTGTGGTTTTTTATCTTTATCCCTTCTTCTAGCATTCTTAGGTCTTTCAAACATTTTCTTTGAGTAACACTCACGTTTGTAGTATCAACACTCACTTTTTTAGTATCAACTTACATACCCATTGATGTACTTCCCCTGTATGTTTACATTAGATTCCCATTAAATCTAAATGTCTACACTAACATGTACTTGCTTGTAAATCAACAATGAAGTTATTTGCAAAACACGTTACTTCAAACTTCAAACTTCCATTTGTCATAATGATACAATGTCTTGCTTCCTATCATGCAATCTCTATCTTCTTTCCAACCCTTGGACATATTTCATTTGTAGTATGAACATTATATCTCTCTTTTTTAATGAATTCAGGACATTAAAACAATGTGAATATCCTTTGTCATATTAATAAGGTTTTTGATCATGCTCCACATGTGAATCCATTAAATGTTCTAATATATTCTTACGAACAATTTCATACTTTGGCTTTGTACTAACAAATGATTTCAGGAAAATCTTAGGATTCCTTGCTTTGAAGTCATTGTAATCCTTTTCTGAACATTCTTTGTTCAGAAAATAGGTTATTGGAAAGAATCGAAGATGCTTGAAATTGAATAGAAGAATGATAATATCTGCAAAAGATCAAACAATTATACTCCAACACTGAATTATTTCTCAAAATGATAACTTAAGGTTAGATGAACTCACCTTTCAACCGTAGGAGACACTCCCAATTGCATCCAACCGTAAGAGACAATAGCAACACTCTAGAGACACTTCATAGATAGCGAGAGTTCACACACAATTGCAAGAGACTAAGACACTCACAGCACAGGAGAGTTTTGTATCATCAAGAATCAAGAACATAACAAAACAATAATTTTTTGTGTTTTAATTTATTTGATTTTTAAAGAAACGAGTTAGAAAAATAGGGACGTGTGTGACACATGCAGTATATAAAAAATTTGAATTGGTTTATCACTTAACGTTTTTCACAACAAATTAAAAGTTTAGATACTTTAATACTACTTTTAAAACTCAGGCTAATATTGTAAAATTGAATAAAGTTTAAGATTTTTTCTATAATTAACCTTTTAAAAATATTTTCCTTTAATCATCAAAAACTGGATCATAATTTGGTGATATCATTTATCAAGATTTGAGTCATTTATAATAAATTGAGTAAAGGTTATTCGCGTAGATTTTTGTTTTTTTTTGTTTTTAAGTAAAACAAATATCATTCTTTGAGAAAGTAAGAATCCTCGTCTTCACTTTCAAGCAATCCTTTAATTATGCTTAGAAAAGTTTTTACTTGGTTTGATGATAAATCACCATGGACTCAAAAATAGCTTAAACATAGTCGAGAAACTATGAACCATATCATTCTTGTCTACACATGTAATGTATAAAAACAATGCATGCTTAAAGGATATGGACCACAATCTTCATGAAAGTTGCTTTTGAATTAGTAAAAGAAATTGGTTGCATTCCCCAAGTAGAAGGAGATGGGGAAGTATCGTAAACCCACCATGCATTTGTGTTTCTTGCTATTAACCTTACAAATGCTGTACTGTGCACTTACCCTATTGCGTTTAATATAACCCTACTTATAGAGTTTGCTTTTGGACCTTCCAAGTGTTTGATTGACTCTTAAAACGGTGGTCGGTTGGTTTCTCGGGTTTCATTGGGCATGCAACCAACATGTTAGCTAAATTTCGTGCTATATACCATGATTTATTTCTTGCTTGAGATCGTGATCACCGCAAGTTGATTGTGTAGTCTGACTCACTTGAAGCGATTAATCTTATCAAGGACGCATGTCCCTTATTTCATCTTTATTTAGCCATTGTTGCTGACATTCGAGACTCCTTGGGAGAGCGTGGTGTTACTCTCTTCAACATATACTCAGAGAGGGAAATCAGAGTGTGAATTTTCTAGCTAAACAAGGGTCTTTTGGCTTTTCATGTTGGTCTCTTTGAGATTTTTCTGAGCCACGTCTTGGTTTGCTTCTCCAATACGATACTAGATCAGTTACGTTCTTAAGGAATTAGTTTCTCGCCAAAGTATGAAAAAAATTAAATATTTTCTATACTTATTCATTTCGTAATTAAGAACACTCATATTTGGCCGCTGATACTAAGATAAATCTTTCCATCGCCCCTTTTTCCTTCTCTCTTTGTAAGTTCGAAGAAAATTTATGTAATTAATTAGGTAAATGCCGTACAAAATTCAAAATATAAAAAAAGATAATGAAGAAAAATATTTACCACGCTATGAATTACTTTTTTGTAATTAAGAGATTAAGGATTTGCATTACAGAAACAACCAGTTCGTAAAATGTAAAAAACAAATACAAACAATTGATGACCTCTTCCGAATTTTGAAAAGCTAAAGACAACTTTTTTATTAATTGGGAGGACCTAGATTAGTTGTAAAACTCAAGTTTAATTTGTTTGACTCAACTCACCGACAACATCTTAATGAACAAAATGGCTTCAAAACAAGGAGCGAACAGCGATGGTTTATCTTTTCCTGGAAATGGAAAGTTGACAATTAATACATGTTGAAAATAATAACAATTAGTCGTAGAAATAATCGGGGCATTGGAAGTCGGTGAGCGTCAGTGTAAAACAGGCATTGTGCGAATTGTCAAAGAAAGAAAAGCATAAAGAGGATGGAAGGTTCGTGCCTCCTTCAATTGACACCGTTAGTACTCAGTAGCTTAGCTTTCATGCAGGTCATTCCCGCGTTTTCTTCTCTTTTCGGGTCCCATTTCCTTTTTTTCCCTCTTTGTCAAAGTGGAGCCTGGCCTACCCTTTCATTTAATATTTACTGTTCTGCTTTTCCAAATTCTCAACATTTGGGGATCCTTACTGTTGAAAAATGAGAAGACAAATGGCAAAAGGGTATATTTAAATTCGGACATCGCAATTTGACAAATGCTCTACTTAGAAGAGTCAATTTCATGCAAAAAAAAGAAAAGAAAAGGCGTTTCATATTTGTATTTTTTCAAATTGAAGGGTTACTATCAAGGGAAGAAGATAGATGCAGATGCAGGCGACCTCTTTCCAAATCCATTTGGAGCTTAAAGCATAATTGCCGGTCAAAAAGATCTTTGCAGAAAGCTAATTCTCAATCAATTTTCAATTTTTTAGGTTCAAACCCCCAACATAAGGTCTTTAATTTATCACCATCTATTCCGTGATTTGCGCCATAATTTTTTTTTTCTCTCCTACATAACACGTATGTGGCTATTACTTTACTGGTTGATTTTTTTTTATATAGGTTTGTCTAATTTACATCGTTGTTAATTTAACTCAGTCTTAGCTACTTCATTTCTCTTTGTTGCCATATCAAAATGCCGGCCACTCGCTCGTTATAAACATGAATTTTTGACGAGTGCTTGCTATGCAAAGCCAGGTGATAATGAACTCTTACATTTTAAAATTTTCTTAATGTTAAACTAAAATGAACAATAAAAAGATGGCGGAATTTACCTTTTTGAATAAAAAACAGTATTTTTACCAACTCACGACCTTTAGCATAAAGGAGAATTTTAAAAGTATACTTCGAAATAGAGTGGAAAACTGGAATTAAAATCTTGAATAATGTTATTTTAATACCACATATTTCAGTTCTGTTCTATTTTGTATAGAAGTTGCATTTAGACGGAATTGCGTACATAAAGAGTGAAAGATAGTTACTTTACACTATGTGGAACGCGGTGAGGCTTAAACGGCAACCAGTGTGTTGTTTAAAGACGACGGCATTTTGTATGGTTGTCAAAGGCCAACTTAAAATTCCTCTTTGCCTTCTTATTGGTTTCGGCTCAGGAGCCAGGTCGATTCAAGAGGTCCTAGTCCAATCGATTAACTAGGACTTGTGAACCAGAAGACAATCGATTAACTAGGAAAATTATGAATACTTGATCAAATCCACATATACAAGTAAGAAAGATGATAAGAAATGAACAATTCATGTCATTTTCATGTGGTGGTCTTGCATAAATCTTCTTAGCATTCAAAAGGATCTAAGTGTGAACTCCAAATTCCTTGTTTAATTGGCCAAATATTAGTAAAACTTATACGAACCTTCTCCTAAGCCATAATTTTGCTTCGCTGTTTTTCTGTATTACTTGTTTCTTACATCAATTGTGTATAATGAAAAGCGTTGTATACTAAATAATAATAGTAGTTTCTTCGCATTAAAAGGAAAGACTTGTCAATTAAGGATAGGGTAATTATACTAAAGTTTTTCGTCCTTTTTGTAATATCACTTCTATGCCAAGACGTTGGTTTAATTAATTTCATAAGCACAATCTACCTCGAAATACCATTTCCATCATAGTTAAAGTTATAAACCTGCATGCGCGGTGCACCAGATTTTAGAATTTTATCAGTTTGTCATGATCTGGAATCATGTTACTGTTACGTACAAGCGGTAGTAAACTTTTAAACAGTAATCCATATGACCTTAGCAATATATTATCATAAATATCGTATCAGTAATCAGTAATTAATTAACCTATCTTATTTATTACAATTACAGCCATAAACTTTTGAAGGAAACTAGTGTTTCACCGGCGACACACGTGTTCATAAATCTTAATCAGATTTTCAAACCCTCCAGTCCAAACCCAATGACTACCATATTGCATTTCAAAACCTACACTGACTTGGATGACTTCTCAGCAAACCAAATTTATTCCGCAATTTGCCTCCACTAGCAATTTGTATTCCGTCTTTTGCCCTTTGACACACTATACAAGTACAATGCAAAACCACACTTATTAGACAACAACCTTCTCTTTTGTGTCTCTCTCATATGTCTGTAATGTCCGTACGAAATCTACTCCCCTGTCCTCCGTAAGAACTCCGATGGAAAAAGAGCTGCTTCCTTTTTCTCTCTGTGGTAAAACTTGAGATCACAAAACGACGAACCCACAAGGGCGTTTGAAGTTGTGTGCTGTAGTGGGACGTGCTCAGACAACAGTACAGATTGATATATAATCATTGTTGTTATCTTCTCAGTAGCAAATAATCATTATTTCCTGCCAATTGGAGATTTATTGCCACTGATCTTCTCTTCAACAGCTGTCTCTTGCTTACTCTTTGTTTTTTTTTTCGGTTTCTGCCGCTACTGGAGCCCTGTTCTGTGATGTTTTTACCCCTTTGTGCTGTATTTGTATGATGGGCAGATGGTTTTTTTTCTTCTGCTCGGAAGTGGATCTGATGTGTTTATATTGGTGCTGAGAGTTTGAACCTCTGCATTTCTGGGTTCCGCTTGTTTCTCTGGAAAAGTGAGAGAAACGCATAAAAGAAGGATTTTTTTTCTCCAGCTTCTACAGAAAAGGCGAGATATACTCAACTTTGTGTTTCTTGGGTTAGTGAAATATGCTCTACCGTAGATTAGCTAATTAGTTCTACATGGCTTCAACTCTAATAATTTTCTTAACGTCTTTAAAAAAATGTTAGTTTTCTGTCTGAGAATCAGAAAGTAAACAAGCACTTGATAAAAACCCAAGCTTTTGGCTGCAAAATTTCGGTTGATCTATAAAGAAAAATCATACCAGATTCTATTGTAAATTTGATTCTTTTACTCCATTTCTCCTCAAATTCTCACTAAAGTTCCTCCAAGACACGATCGTTTCACTAGTGGTATTATTATAACAGCTCACTTCTTCACTGCAGAGTCCACAAGAACAAAACAAGCCAAGCACCATCAATGTCACTCACGGTGAGGCCTCACCTCCACCATTTCAATCCTAGAAATGGAAAACCCACATCCACAACCAGAGATTGGACCCAGATCTACGCCATCTACGGCATGGACCAGTGGCAAACACTACTCTTCCTCTTGTTCCATGCCGTCTTCTTCTCTGTTCTTTCTTTCACATTTCTTTTCTACTTCGAACCCATCTGCAGCTTTTTGGAGACCTTTTTCCTTTTTGGAAACGGCCCAGGTGGCGCTGCCCGCTTTGCCGCTGGGTTCACAGGTTGCGTAACGGCTCTGTCAGGGGTTTGCCTTTTTTTCGCCGCCGGGAACTTCTTTTATAGTTCGTTGGCGTTGCATCACGACATGACGCAGAGAATGGTGGGGTGTGTCGATGATTGGTCAACGGTGAAGTTGGCTTTGGATGTTGGGTGTGGCCGTGGGATATTGCTAAACTCGGTGGCGACTCAGTTGAAGAAAACGGGTAGCTCCGGTCGTGTTGTCGGTTTGGACCGGTCAAAACGGACAACCTTGTCAACTCTCCGTACAGCCAACATGGAAGGTGGGCATGTGTAATTAAATTAAATTAGTTATTTTTTTTGGAATTTGACTATATGATGGAGTAATCTCTGATTTTACTCTACAAATTTGAACAATGAAACGGAAGTGGCCTTATGTATAAAAAATTAATAGCGTTAAGATGAGTTTTGTTAAAGAAATCCATCAAATTAAGATAAGTCCAACTTGTACTTGAATTCTTCTCGTTGACATATATACATTTGATGTTGACGGTTTTGTATGTTTAATTTGAATGATGAACTTAGCATGTGTGAGTGTTTTTATGTTATCAGGTGTAGGAGAGTATGTGACTTGCAAGGAGGGTGATGTGAGGAGCTTACCATTTGGGGACAACTACTTTGATGTGGTGGTTTCTGCTCTTTTTGTTCACACTGTAGGAAAAGAATACGGCAACCGGAGCGTGGAGGCAGCAGCTGAGAGAATGAGGGTGTTGGGTGAGATGGTTAGGGTTCTGAAGCCTGATGGGATTGGAGTTGTGTGGGATCTAGTTCACGTGCCGGAATACGTCCGGCGACTGCAGGAATTGAAGATGGAGGATATTAGGGTATCGGAACGTGTAACAGCCTTCATGGTCAGTAGCCACATTGTATCCTTCAGGAAGCCTAGTCAGCACATAGTGGGTCCCGGCGAGGTCCGGTTGGACTGGAGATGCTGATGTGGTAATTTATCTATACATCTCTGAAAGATGATGAACAAGATGGATGGTTAGGGGAAAAAGTAAAAATATACATATTAAGCTCATCATGGTTTTACTTTGAATCATCTGGGGAGACGAAGCCGATCCAGATGCCTTGAATATACATACATGTCATGTAGTTTTTATTATGTATGTGATGTCATTCAAGTAGTTGGTATATAAATCAATATTGCAAACAAAGTAAACCTTGTAATCTTATTATTATGATATAAAGAAATGTTAAATGTGCTGGAGATTTGGAAGAGATCGAAAACTTCTTGTTATGAAGGTTCCTGGTTATTTGTCTTCACTTTATTAGCTAACCTGGACGTTGACTCTAAGTTTAGAGAGGCAGTTAAGGTGTCTTTTTTGGATCATTAGGAAACATCATCTGGCTTTGATACTAAGATCTGGTGCTTTCTGAGTCGAGTTCAATTCTCTCCAACTAGGTTACGTAGGTTTATGAGATAGATAACTAATGTTATTTTTGACAACTATATATACCGATTTTATGGATACATAATCTTATAAGATAGATTATATGGATAGGACCAGGTTATAAGTAATTTATGGATGTGGGTGACAATTGGGATTACTAGATTTCTGAAACTTCATTCGATATCCAATTAATGTGACCCGACCCGCCTTAAAATGCAAGTGGTGAAGCCGAGATGAGACGGTGATGTATGTGTTGGACTTGGAGTAATAAGACGGTTGATACGGAGTTTGTTGTGAAGTCACAATCCTGTCCGTTTGATACTGAAACTGGGAATGAGTGGTGTTGGATATTAAATGCTTTGGCCATAAAAACTGGCAGGGTTGCAAAACTAATTGGAAAGTAGAAGTGGGAAGTCGCACAAGCACGTGTCTGTCCACCATGGTTGCTTTCCCTGGAGTTAGGGTCGAGCTCGAGCTGGGGATAGGGTGAAAATGATTCTTCTTTGCAGCGTTTTTTCCCAATTGCAGGGTTAACTTAACTTCAGCTCCATAACAGCAAAAAGAAGGTAACCTCCGATATGGAGGTGACTGTTTGTTGGCAGCTGATTAATTTGGAAAATTATTGATTAAAGAAAGAGAAAAAGCGTACACACAGTATGGTAATTCGTATTCCGGAAATTAATCTGTAAATCTAGAAAATGCCAAGTCTTAATTGAAAACTTTCTTGTCTTTATCTTATTCCATCATAACTTCTCGAGGGAAAAAAGACGAAGATTTATATATCTGATTCTGAATATGGTTCACTTTCTGTACTCGTTTAGTCTGCACATGCTGTATGTGGTTTTGTCCAGAAAAAAGACTATCTAGATTAACTGTATTATCTGACAATTGTTAACTTCAGAATGTGGTTGATACTCGGAAGCACATTTTAGCCACATCTTAGGATTCTGTTCATGAAACTAAAATATTATTATGATTCAAGCTAGGTACCAAGCAGCAAATTTATGAGTCATTCTTTATCAGATCTAACTCGTGAAACAATTTAATCGTATCATGTGTGCATTATTCCAAGTTCATTTGCACCATGTGCCTGACCATCTTCAGAATGCCAAGCTTCAAAATTCATAAGCTCTGAATTCTTTTTGCACATTCGTTTTAGATGTTAATTCACTGGAGGCAGATCAGATTTAAAAAATGTTAAGCCCTTGCATATGACTCTCCTTGATATTTTGTGGAAAGTTAAGAGACTTCTTATTTTAGTTTTGTGGCTAATTCGTAACCAGAACTGAGTACGGCTTGTCGATACAGGACAGTAGTTGAGTAATGGTGGTCACCAATCGTCTCGATGCGTCCACAGATATTTGCGGTTTTGGTATTAAACAGAACAATACTACTTTTTGGAAAGCTAGCAATTTGGTTGAGCACAGAAGGATAATGGTTGGGTGAGATTGATGAGGAGTCACCATCCAAGGCCACTAACAGAGGACAATGGGTATGGTATAAATGAGTTGGGAACTTAATGCTCTGCAACTATACTTCAGTAGAAGTTTTTAGGACCCCTTCTGGTCTTTCTTTTCCATTTCTTCTTCTGGCCTAGAGATCGTAAGATTGGTAAGTGCACTTTTTGGTTTCTGATATACTCGTTTTATACTATTACTACTTGGAAGACTGCGCAGATACTCATACGAATGGCTCTAGAGAATACAGGTATATATTCCATATTTATCACTGACATTTACACTTCAAAAAAAGTTGATGATAGACTGCACAGATACTCGTAAGAATTGCTCGAGAATACAGGTATATATTCCATATTTATCACTGATATTTACACTTCAAAAAAAGTTGATGAGAATCGAGACGAAGGCAAGCATAAATTAGTTCAATTGTTAATCAACTCTAGTGGGCCATAATCTTCTGTATAATCTCTAAAGCGAGATTTATCAATAACCGAAACAAGAACATAGTCTTAGAAACAGGCATGCCTGCTCAAGTACTCGAAGAAGCTCAAGAAAATTAATGGTGTCGATTGACTATCATTCAGAATTAAGTGACTCATAGCCCACACAACACAAAAGAAGTTAAGAACATGATGATTGGAGGTTGCAACTTGCAAGAGTAGGGATGGCAACTGGCAGCTCCGCCAAAATTTTTAAAGTAAAAAATATAGTATAATTTAATTTTTAATTAAATTTGTGCTTAACTTGTCCAAGCTTAAGATTTCTTAAAATCTAACTCTTTTAAATAAAATGATGTTATTTTGTTTAAAATAATTAAATCTTGAGTTAATTTAAACCTAGCTTAACTTGTAGGTCGTTCTATTGAAAATAATTAAATTTAAGCTTATAAGCCAACAATTGCCATCCTTATGAGTTGATTTAATACAAAGGGCTAGTCATGCGTCCGTCATGCACACTTTTTTTTGTTGTTATTACGAAAGGAAAAAAGTTGTGTACAAGTATTCTAAAACATAAAAATTAACTTAATTAATTTAAAATAAAAACTCAATAATGATAATCACTAAAAACAAATCATGGAATGTCTATTCTAAAATTAGATGTTGAAGATTTAGATTAATACATTCTAGGTTGTATAATGAAACTTTTCTTACATAATTTTTTTTTGTTGAAAGGTGCGGTGAAACCAATGTTATGAATACTGTACCAAATTTAATATCAGATTGAGTTTTGATACGGTATTGTATCGGTATTAGTTAATACAGGGTACCATTTCAGATATTTTTAAATTTACAAAATGGTTCTTGAATTTTTTAAAAATTTACAAAATAGTCTATTGTCATATTATACAGTTGTAATGTATATTTTTAACCCATTTTTTAAAAATCATAATAATAAATAATTATCACAATTTTAATTTGATTTATAAAATTAATTTAATAATTATTAATAAATATAATTAAATTTAAAATATATTTTAAAATATATAAATTTCAAATAAATTTTGATTTAATA
>JANZLX010000213.1:41575258-41590866 GCA_025531955.1 Erythroxylum orinocense
AGTGGATCTTGGTCACGATCATGCCACTAAGCATCACTATCGTGGCCTACGCGCGGATAAACGCAGGGATGCTTCCGGTTTTAAATTTTTGAGGGACTTTTTGGATCTTTTGGGCTCAGAAATGACCCCAGGATTATCCTAATTGAAAAGACTATATAAAGGAAAGAGATGTAACCGTAAAGAGAGCTTCATTTTTCACCACTTTTGGAAAACCCTCAACGAGAGAGAAAGAGGAAAAAGGAGCAAGTCTTTGCAGCTGCTGCTCTCTTGAGGCGTCCCAATCCCTATTTTATTGTGTATTTCTTTCATCTTGTTGTTCTTTTCTTTGAATATGAATATATATATGGATTTAGGTTTGCCTAAGATGTTTTACCTTTCCTTTGGGATTTGCCCTTAATTTAATGTTAATTTAGTTATTATTGTGTTATTATGATTGGGTGTTGTGATTGATTATAGTATATGCATATTTTATTAATAAACTAAGAGAGTGAACCGAATAAAAATAATTAGAACAAGTTAATAAGAGTTAGGCGATCTAATTGACCATGCAATCAATCTAGATGGTTATTATATGGAGAGAGATCCCATGTGAGACCCGATTGTTTATTAGAGGGCTTAAGATTTAATTAGAATTATGGGTCTTTTATTAATTGAGAGATTACAAATTCCATAATTAAATTAATGAATTAAGATGCATGATTATAACATGAGATAAAGTGATTCCCCTTTGATAGTCTGCAACCGAGACTCCATTAACACATAAATGGCTAGGTTAGCATTAATGATAGGAAGAATCCCCTCTCTCATACTTTGGTAATTTCTCTTGGTTGATTTCCATTGTGACTTTTGTGTTGCTCAATTCCAATTTCTTTTTTGTTACATTTACAAATTAAATTCCTTCCAATCTCATTCCCGTGTTTACTTTTCTTTGCAATTTTTATTTTCATTTTATTAATTTTCTTAGCCTTAGATAACTTAGGATTAGATTAGTTCACACATCTTTGTGGGATCGACCCTTCACATACTACATTTCACGACTTGTGAACTTACGGTCTTTGAGGTCTAGGAATTTTAAGCTTGCAATTCAAACAACAAACATGATGTTCGTTTGACGGTGACAATCGTAACCCAGGAGACAACGACCATAGAGGAGATGATACTTCTTTGGAAACATGACAACTAACATAAAAACAAAGAGAGCTTCATTTTCATAAAATAATCATTGTCTAATAGTGGCCCATTACCATTTGGCTTGACCTTTGGTGACAAAATTATATAGAATATATAAATTTTTAATAACAATACCAAATTTATATATAATAAAGACATAATTATGATTAAATAGACTAATATATTACATAAGTAAGATATGAGAAAATTTATTTATCATCTATTTATTCATAAATCATTATACTAGTTACCATTATTATCTATACTTTTTTTTTGTTAAATCAATAAGAGAATGAAATTAATAATAAAGGAAAGTACGTACAAGCTAGAGAGAGTAAGATCTCTCAAAACAAGCACAGAACAAGACCCCCTAGATAACAAAGAGGAAAAAGGTGCTTAAATGGCATGACATCAAACTTCTTAGCTGGATCCTAAGCCTCCTAGAGACCCGAAATGCATAAAGGACTAATAATTCCGAACTAGGCAACAGAAATAAGGTGTAAAAGGACCAACAAGCTATGTTCCAATTGAGAGCACATATAGCGACAAACCAGAACACTCAAACCAAACAAACCAAACAAAACAACTGTAAAGTGATTTGCTTTCTCGAAGCTCAAGGGTATTTGGAGCTGGAGTGAGTTGCTTCTTTTAGGCCTGGAAACCGTCAGATATAGAAAGATTACTGCAGGTGACCACATGCTGCCTCCATTGTCGAATTGGTGATTATGTACTTGAAATAGCAACTGCATAGATATGAGAGGAAAAAAGAAAACTCGCTTGCCTTACCTACACTCAGTGTTTACTCTGAGTTGCTACCGAATTTGGGTGAGAACTCTAGCTATCAACCCATCCACCTCCATGGCTTCATCTTTGAAAGACCTAGCATTGCGTTCTTTCCAAAGGGAGTAGACTGCTGAGGAAAGGATAATTAGGAGGATAGGGGGAATGCTACGAGGGTGGGATTGGTTCAACCAAGGGGGAAAGGAATGGAGAGATAGATGTAGAGGGAGGGTTAGATGGAAATAGGATAGGCAATATGCCCAAACGGTTTTGGATTAGGGGCAGACAAAGAATAAGTGGGCTATGGTTTCATTGTTTTGGAGGCATAAGGAGCAGTAATTAGGGGTATGAAGGAAGGAAAGACGGTCTCTAGTTTGTAGTTTACCACAAAAGGCCAACCATAAGATGAAGGAGCACCGGGGACTGTTGCCTTTGTACCAAACTAGGGAATGCCAAGGACGGATTTGTATGGGGGGTTCTGAGAAAGGTATAGGCTGAAGAATTGGTATACTCAACCTGTGTGGCTGACCCAACTAACCACTCTAAACGATCTGGTTGAGAAGTATTGGGATGGTAGGGAATAGGGTCCAAAGAACCCAAAGTCTCAGCAATGAGCTCTCGCCAGCTCCACATGTGATTCCTGATCACCTCTGACACCGTGGCTGCCATGGGTAGTCCAGAGCCATTAATAGCCCGAGGGGTAGAGAAGTGCTGAAGAATGCCTCGCGGATGCCATGGATCCTGCCAAAAGTTAGTAGAAACTCCATTGCCTATCCTAAATCTAAATTGGTTCCCTAATTTGTCTTTCATTGACAAAATTTTCCGCCAATTCCACGAACTATTGCTAGACGGTTGGATACTCTAAAAATTGCCCCTCCTCAGAATAACTGAATGAACTCATTTCACCCAAAGTGCTTCAGGATCATTAAACAGAATCCAAATCTTGTTGCCACGTAGCACAGAATCCCAAGAAGACAAGTGTTTTATCCCTAATCCTACTTCCTTTTTGGATCTACAAATATCATACCATTTAACCTTCGCACTGGTTTTAGAAGTACTCGACCCTGACCAAAGAAAAGCCCTAATTTTGGCCTCTAAATCCTTAAGAATAGAAGAAGGAAGGATAAATATGGAAGACCAATAGACCTGAAAGGATGAAAGCACCGAATTGATCAGTTGAAGCCTACCAGCATAGGATAGGGATTTATTGGTCCACTTATTAATTCTAGCTTCAAGTTTCTCCAAAAGAGGCTTACAATCTCTTCTGGAGAGTCTCTCAGTGATAAGTGGAACTCCCAAATATTTAATAGGGAGGTGACCTCTCTTAAGACCTGACAGGTTTTCTATAGAAGGAGTTAATCCGACTCTGGGGAGAGGAAGAAGTGACTTTTAGTAGGATTCATTTCTAAGCCGGACACGAGAAAGAAGGATCTCAAGCTATCAAACAAGGAGGACACAGAGTGTTGATCAGTATGACAAAATAACATAAAATTATCAGCAAAAAGCAAATGGTTAATTTTAAGAGAGGTGCAACTCCAATGGTAGTTTGTAAAGCATATATTAATAAAATAAAATACAATTACTTCTTTATTCTCAAACTTGTTATAGGAAATTAGGTTTATATCAAAAATTGTCCTATCAGTCAACATAGGGTGCAATATGGATCTTAAAAGCTCTCCTTATTTTTTCTTTAATCCATTTAGAGCTCTGGAGCAAGTGGGATAAGTCAGATATCGTTTGAATTTATCACAAGACAAATATGCATCCTACTGTCCATAATTTTCAATTCAAGAAAAGGGTTTCGGACTACCTTTCGGTGATTCCTATCATGACAGCATCAATTTACCCTGCTTTTTTTTCGAATCATCGTCTAGTTAATCGACATAACAAACCAGCTAGCTGCACAATTTTTTGTGTGATTGTTATCATCTATAGCTGACAATACTTCCTAAACATATCTTTGTGACATTCAGCAATGATTTTAAGATATCAACCTTGTGAACAAGGTTATCGATGGAAGAAGTAATGATATAAGAGAAACAGGAAAGGAAGCAAAACAATAGTACGAAGAAGAAAAACACTTTCATATGACTCTAAATGGCAAAAGGATGAAATCGTGCCGTATGTCGTCGTTATACGAAAGCATAAACAAGTGTTATGATTTTAAGAAGTCACTAGCTAAAAATTATTGTAGGCTGAACAAGAGTATCAAAAAGAACAACGTGGTTGTCATCATCATATTATCAGACTCGCTAGGGAGGAACAGAATGCCTTGTTATTTGATTCACGCTATCACGTTATTAGTGGAGCGTGAATGGGTAGTGAAATTGTGACATGTCTCTGGCAAAGAGAATTAAAGGATTTCAGAGAGCTTAACTATTTTCTTAATGTTAAGGTTCAACATTTTTCTAGTGGTCTTTGCCTATCTCAATCTAAGTATCTCCCGGATTTGCTCCAGCGGACAAAGATGGATAATGCTAAGCCTATCTCTTCTCCAGCAGAAAGGAGTTCTCAACTCACAATTTCAAGGGAAGCAATAACTGAAGCTGGTCTATACCGGAGCGTCGTCAATGCTCTTCAATATGCAACGATAACCCGTCCTAACATTTAATGTATTAGCTAAATCTACCAGCCTCCAACAGCTTGGGACCATGTTCTTTCCGGCGGCTCCGTCTGAATTTTTTGCCCAACCGTTTCAATATCATTGACGCCTTGGTTCAGAGGCGCAGTGTGCAGCTGAGCAGCTAGGCTATTTATTCTTTGTATGCAAAAAAATATCAAAAAAGAAACAACGTGGTGGTTTGATAATATCCTTCAGATTTAGGGACTATTTCGTCAACTCGATTTTCCGGAAAATTGGAAATAAGAAAATTGAAGTTTCGAACAACAACTGGACAGAAACCACTGAAAAGCATCCACGTAGGACTGTGAAGATAGATGAGGCGCGCCAAAAACCTCTCTTTCTCCGTCTATCTTTCTCGACTTCAAAGTCATGGCCTTTACGCTATCGTCCTCATTTATCACCTCTCACAAACTCTATTTCAATCTCTCCTTCTCTACCTTAATCCAAAGGAACCATTTTCTCTCTACCCATTTGGCTTTTCGAGCCAATGCAGCTCGTGGTCAAGTTGCAATTAGATCAGCCCTCCACAAGTCAATTCGAAGCCTTGAAAAGGTTGTTTCTTTAGAAAAAGTTTCAAATTTTAGTTCTTTTTGCATGTAAGTTATTGGAATTATTTCCATCTGTGGCATGCGCAAGAATGTTTTTCGGTTCAGTTTTGTTTTTGATTTCTGACTTCTCTCACCGAAATCAATATTTGGTTTAGTGTGTTTATTCTGGCTAAATGGTGCTTAAAATCGTTGGTGAATTTGCTGCTGTGAAAAACATGGTATTAAAAGAGATAATGAGGGATGGATTTGCAGTGGGGGTTTAGCAACTGCCATGTTATAAGTGGTTGCTTAACCTTTCGCCATCTCAGACTTAAGGATTTTGTCCATTCTGTATGTATGCAAAAATATATTGAGGATGCATCCTTTGAATGCTTCGCGTGTTTTTGTAGTCGTATTTAAGCTTCTATTGACACAGAGGTACATGAATTTCTGGATATACTTTGTTTATTGAGATTTATGGTTTTTATTTATTTTTGGTAATATGCGGTATGCGGACAAGTTCTGCTATGTACTTAATAATGTCTCGCCTAACTTGAGTTTCTTGTGATGCAGGATGTGGCCTCCTGTTGTGTTTTTCCTAAAAGTTTGTTTATCTCAACTCCCGCATATGGACTGAAGAAACTCGATAATTTAGTTGCCGTATTACTGCTTTTTGTGCAGCTTGCTTCGCCTTTACCTTTGATTCCTTCAGCCGAAGCAGTTCTTTATTCTCCAGACACCAAGGTTCCAAGAACTGGGGAACTTGCTCTGAGAAGGGCTATACCTGCAAATCCAAACATGAAGAACATACAGGTTGATATTCATATGTTATCTTGTTGTTATATTCTCTAACTTGGAAGGAAATCAATTTGCAGATCATCTTGTTTCTTGCTTCTAGACTTCAATGGAGGATATCTCATATTTGCTGAGAATTCCACAGAGAAAGCCTTATGGAACCATGGAGGGAAATGTGAAGAAAGCTCTGAAAGTATGCACCTTTATCTTTCCGTATTTATTATCAAAAGAAGCTTATGTTACCAGAGTGGGTTGCTCAAATGTTTACTCTTTTGCTTTTCAGTTATGTTTTATCACAGTGATGCATATGATTGGAACTTGTTTCAAATTTATGCTAAAGTTTTGATTGCTTAGAGAGATGCTCCTTTTCTATGTCATTTCTAATACATAGTTTGAGTATAACTCGGGCAAAGGGAAAAAGTGACTCATACCATGGCTCTCGTTGTCTGGGGAGAACCTTTACCTCTAGGCCATTTCCTTTTATCAGGACATGTGCCTGTTCAACTTGTGGTTACTGAATGGTTTTCCTTCAGGATTTAAATTATCAACTTATCAGCATTTTGTCCATAGTGCTTAACCATTTTTTCTCTTGCAAATGATTTGCATTTTGTGTCATGATTGCAGATAGCAATAGATGAAAAGGATTCTATCTTGGCCAGTATACCTGCAGAATTGAGGGAGAAGGGGTCTACTTTGTATACTTCACTAATTGAGGGCCAGGTATGAGAAGTTAGGCAGTTACTAAGTAGTTCTCTCCATATGTTGAAGCCACTTTAACTGGAGTTATATGTTCTTCCATTTCCCATAATGTGGCACATTAAAATAGGAAACCAACACTGATTGCCGATGAAAAATGTTTATAAAAAAGTGTTCCAACCTACAATTCACTCACATGGTCATACCATGATCACTTGAGAAAGTGTTATAGTTCACTTAAAGTCTGGCAATGTACTTCCACCCGTCTCTGACACTGTCTGTTTGATTTTTCTTTGCCGGATTCTGTCATACTATTAGAAGATGAAAAAATGTATTTCATGGTGTTGTTCCATGGCCAAATCTATGTAGTGCTATCCACAAGAAAATAAATAATACACTACTGGACATGAATCACGTAATCAACAATTTATCTTTATTACTTTATTTCCCAGGCATATGCTGTCAATAACAAAATGGTCAGTCATGATGACTTATGGGATATGTTGTAAGGACAATAATTAGCTTAGAATTTTCTAGGGTGGTTTGCAATTGCTGCTTCAGAGTATTAAGGATCAGGACCCAGACAAAGTCTCTGTTGCCCTTGCAACTTCACTAGATACAATAGCAGAGATCGAACTGCTGCAGGTAAACTTGATGTGCAGGTGGTATTTGGTTCTCATGAAAGAAAACATTAATCATGTGTTTCATAGCTGTGGCAAACTTATCGAGAAAGGATGTCTTAAATTTGAATATAATAAAAACCGCAACTTATGCACACAACTTCAGCATGATCACAATCTCAGCTTGACCATTTTCTGCGACAGGCTCCTGGGTTGTCCTTTTTGTTACCTGGGCAATATTTGAAATATCCTAGGTAAGTCCTCTGCATAACAGTTCAAATGCATGCCATTTTTGTTGTAACTACAGTACTATATGCATATTATACTGATGGAAATGCCTTTGTCAAGCCATGTCTAGCACTCTTAACTTACCTTTAACTTTTCTCCCTTTCTAAGTATGATCTTTGGGTTTTGTGCGGCTCACTTGGAGTTTCTTGTTGAACTTTTGATATATGTCAATTTAATAAGGGATTTGTATGCATTAAAGGTTGCAAAAGGATCCATTAATGGTGGAGTATGCTATAAACAAATGGAATAATATTTCGCAGGTCAACGGCAGGCACGGTAAAGAATTAAACAATGAGGATAATAGTAAACGGAAAAAACATTTATTGCACTGTGGAACAAATTATTACAAGTATCGACCCTTGATTATTTTCGAAAATCCAATACCAAAACATGTAAGCAGCCTTTCACTAAACTGAAACTGTCTGTCTTTTATCACCTCATAGCGAGCCCACCACCTATACGCCTAACCTCTACTCACTGGGGCCACTACTTTCATAACCTCTTCTCACCAAGATCTATTTCCTTTCATTCCATCATCCTAATTGTCTGATAAATATCTCAAATGTGCTTCTAAGTTTAGAAAGGATTTGGGTACAACTACAAACTAGTAAATGTATGCCTAAAAACTTAAAAAAATCTGACCCAAGTAAGAAATCTTCTTTTCTAAAGTTGGTTTACAAAATATATTTTATTGCTTTATCACGTAAACGTTTCTCTCCTCTAATTCACAACTAGGCTATGTGATTGGTTTGTTTAGATATGATCTTTCTACATGGATGTCTATGTAGGCTAACAGGAAGAGGAACTGTTGAATTTACCATTGCCAAAGTAGATGGTTCAACATTTTCCCCAGAAGTTGGTGGTGAACCTAGACAGACTGCAAAAATTCAGGTTTAATGAATTCATGAATGTCATAGAAACCTAGTATAACTTTCTTTGGGTGATTAAAATTTTCTGATGATTTTTGCAAAACAAGTCTGCTACCTACAACATTCTTTCGAATATTGGCTCTTCCATTCCCTGACATAAATGATGTGCTATTTGTATAGTTAATTCTGTGATGATAATGCATGATGCATACCCATTACTGGTCAAAGTCTATTTTTGCACCTTCGGTTATCTGTGTTGCAATGGCTCTGAAGTTGAAACTCTATTGACCCATTGATGCAGGTTATTGTTGATGGATATTCAGCACCATTGACTGCAGGGAATTTTGCAAAACTGGTAAGGTAGTTGACCTTCCTTTCAAGCTCAGTGAATTTTCAATGTTCTGTCACTTGCAGTTAAGTTATGGTTTTCCAGTACCTATAGTGCAATTTGTCTGCCTTTCAGGGACATAAAAGGCCAATCGAGACTTACCCGTTATTCTTCTTTTATGTTTATTACTTCTACATTCTTTTACTTCTCAAAAGTCTCTTTAACAGTTATATAATTAAAAATATATGTTTCAAATGAAAACATTGGGGCTGCCCCACCTGATGAAAATAAGGAACTTAACCAGAGATGTTACAGGTAGTTGATGGAGCTTATAATGGAGCAAAGCTCGCTTGCACTAACCAAGCTGTTCTCACAGACAATGGCCGCGATAAGAACAATGGTTACAGCGTTCCCTTAGAGATAATGCCATCGGGGCAATTTGAGCCACTATATCGAACAACTCTAGATGTTCAAGTACTCAAGTTCACAATGTAACAAGTCCTAGCAAGTTCCAGTAACTGCTCTTCAATGTCTTATTTTCTTTTCTTTTTTTTTTCCCTCTTTAATTACCATGTTGAAGGATGGAGAATTGCCGGTTCTTCCCCTATCAGTCTATGGAGCAGTTGCAATGGCACACAGTGACTCCTCTGAGGAGTATTCAGCACCATACCAATTTTTCTTCTATCTTTATGATAAAAGAAGTGTAAGTCCGTTACCTCATCTGTTCTTAACCAAACATGCGGAGGGGTGTTTCCTTCTCCAGTGTGATAAGTTTGATGCATGTATTGTAGGCTGGCTTAGGAGGTTTATCTTTTGACGAAGGACAATTTTCTGTTTTCGGGTAAGCTTTTGGACTGTTACTTTCTTGTAAGTTTTGTTTTAGAGAATTTGCTGCCTTGCTGGACTGTGTTTGCTTAGTCATTTAATCTACTATATATTTCTCGAGCGCAGATACACAACCATTGGAAGGGACATCCTTTCACAGATAAAAACTGGGGATGTTATTCAGTCTGCAAAGCTAGTGGATGGTCAAGACCGCCTTATATTACCAAATGAGAGTTGACATTGTTTCGTCCTCACATTTGTTGCATATTTTACATGGACCAACTGATTTTCTTGCTGCAGGTTGCTTTCAAGGCCTCCAAGAACTAAAGTTGTGATTTACTGTTCTAGCTGTACTAAAATAAACTCACATTATCACATAGTTTATGAGACATTTTTTAATATTGTTTTCTCAATTGAATTATCATTCAAACTTAAATGTACTTGTTAAATTCCACTGATCTCAAGCTTAGGCAACAAGATTCTTGTAATCTACAAGCCACGGAGTGTTGCTAGTTATACCAGCAATTAAATACAAGCATTCACATACCAAAACGATACCGTCAAAAGAGAGTTGAATGACGGCTAACAAAGCTTTCTTAGATGCCAAAGCTTCAGCCAAGATTGGAGTTGGAGGATACAATGAGTAGACAGAGAAAGTGTCACAAACAGTTTTGCCTCTCCAGTTCTGGGTGAAGAAGTCGCATGTTATGACCCACAAGCCCACTGCTGGCAACGCCACTGTTGATTTTCAACAGCCGAGGAGGAGCACGAGGGCTAGGCTACCTTCAAGAAGGATGGATGGGTATATTTGGAAGGACACGTCAACTAACTTGTTAAAGAATAACGGTCAACAATCATTTGCTAATGATGATGACTATATATTAGCTGAGGATTCCTAGAATTGGTTATGCGAATTGTACTACCATTGGCTGATTTCTTCTCTCATCTCATACCCTGTAATTCTTGAAAATGATTGTACCTACTGAACAATCAATATATTCCCTCCACTTTCGGTGTCTATACCATACCTTCCTCAAGTAACACAAGAACATACTATTGGTGCTTTCATTGAGCCTCTGTACAGATGATAGGGGAACAATACAACACTCGGTTTAAAACACTGGATGATTCTGTCAAAGCAGTAGTAGACGCCCAGCACACATTTAGGCGCGACCTCGACTCCCTAGTTTCTGCCTTTGAGGACTAGAAACTTCTTCTTCAAGAAGTGCTTCGTACGACCTCTTTCCATTTAGCTCCTCCTCTATCTGGTGAGTTTTGGACTGGCTCTTCTTCCGGGGACGGCTCCGGTGTCAACCCCTTGGGACGACATAAGCCCGCTCCCATGCAAATGGCCCGATTCTCCGGACTCCATCCTGATTGTTGGGTACTGCAAGCAGAGCGCTATTTCGACTTTTACCAGATCCCGACCGACGGTCGTGTTACTATTTTCTCATTCTACTTCGATGACACAACGGTCGACTGTTACGATTGGATGCATCGGAATAGACAGCTAGCGGGGTGGCCAGCGTTCACGACAGCTCTTTTGCAACGTTTTCGCCCACACGAACTGGAGGCACCCGAGGGCCAACTTGCCAAATTACATCAGACTTCCACTGTTGCTGATAACCGTTCCAGGTTTGAAGCTATCACTAACAGGACAATCTATCTTCCGGGTCACTTTTTGGTTCATTGTTTTATTTCAGGTTTGAGACTGGACATTAAACATTCAGTTTTAGTGCACCAACCCACTTTGTTGGAGGAAGCAATGTCTCTGGCCCAGCTGTATGAACAGAGAATTGCCTTGGAAAAGGGTCATCTCAAACCAACTTTGGGTAACACAAAGCCCATTTTGCCTAACCCTAAGCCCTCTCCCTCATTGGCCCAGAGCTCCACTTCTGCCTCCTCCCCATTTGTAAGCTCCAGTGCTACAGCTACACTTCCTGGTGGTTCGAAAGTCCCCTTCCGTCGTCAGTCGCCATCGGAGGCCGCGCACCGGTGAGCTCAGGGGTTGTGCTACCATTGTGACGAGAAATACTCCTGAGACCATAAATGTTGT
This sequence comes from Erythroxylum orinocense, assembly GCA_025531955.1. Lineage (NCBI taxonomy): Eukaryota > Viridiplantae > Streptophyta > Magnoliopsida > Malpighiales > Erythroxylaceae > Erythroxylum > Erythroxylum orinocense. The sequence goes on from JANZLX010000213.1 coordinate 41,586,836, forward strand.
GCCAAACCCCACCTCTTGTTGCTTGAGGACGACTTTGAACCGCCAGATCAGCTTGATCCCCCAGTGGTTACGACCCCTTCTTCTCCGGAGATTGAACCCTCTGCGAATGACCCCTCCTTGCAACTACATTCCACAATTTCTTACAATCCATTAGCCGGTGGGTGGTCGATTTCCACCTTGCGTTTTCAGGGCTTTATTGTGAGTAAACCAGTGCAGGTTCTTCTCGATGGAGGTAGCACACACAACTTTGTGCAGACTCATGTGGCTAGATTTCTCAATTTACGTATCACTGCTATGCCCAGTTTCTCAGTGTTGGTCGGTAGTGGTGAACGCTTCCTGTGTACAGGCATGGTGAAACACGTGCCTTTGTGCATTCAAGGTCAAGAAATCCTGGTTGATTTTTATGTTTTACCTATACAGGGCTGGGATTTGGTTCTTAGGGTTGCTTGGTTGGCTACGTTGGGTCTAGTTATGACTGATTATGCCGCTTCTATCTTCGAATTTTCGCTCCATGGCAAGCCAGTCCGTTGGCAAGGCGACTCTGCTCCCATTTCTCGAGTGGTTTAGTTCAATGGGTTGCATCGGTTGCAACGTACTAATGCCATTGCTGAGTGTTTTCGTTTGGAAATGGTCCCTCCTACCCTCGCTGACTCCTTGGTCGTTGCCCCTGACATTAGCCAGATTTTACAAGCTTTTGTTGATGTGTTTCTACCTCCCGCAGGGTTACCACCTGCTCGTAGTTGTGACCATGCCATACACCTTCTGCCCAATAGTAATCCTATCAATGTCAAGCCCTACCGGTATCCTCATTTGCAGAAACAGGAAATGGAGAAGTTCGTCCGCAAAATGTTGGCTGAGGGCATCATCCGCCCAAGTACTAGCCCCTTCTCTTCCCTGGTATTGTTGGTCCGTAAAAAAGATGACACATGGCGTTTCTGCGTTGATTATAGGGCTTTGAATGCTATCACTGTTAAGGATTGCTTCCCCATTCCTATTGTTGATGAGCTCTTTGACGAGCTTCATGGGGCACGGTTTTTCTCTAAATTGGATCTTCGTGCCGGTTATCATCAGATTCGAGTCCGCGCTGGGGATGAATGTAAGACCGCATTTCGGACTCGTGATGGGCATTACGAGTTTCTTGTAATGCCATTTGGTCTCACAAATGCTCCTTCGACGTTTCAAGTCTTAATGAATGACGTGTTTCGACCATTTCTCTGTCATTTTGTTCTTGTCTTTTTCGACGACATTCTAGTTTACAGTGCCTCTTGGGCTTATCACTTGACTCATTTGTGGAGCGTCTTACAGGTGTTATTGGATAACCATTTGGTTGCTAAGAGGTCTAAATGCCTCTTCGGTCAGCAGGCCGTTGGGTACCTCGGTCATGTTGTTTCAGTTGATGGGGTTGCCATGGACCTTGAGAAAGTTGTGGTTATTCAAAATTGCCCTATTCCTCAAACAGTGAAGGATGTTCGTGCTTTTCTTGGCCTTGTGGGTTACTACCGGCGATTCATCCACCACTTTGCCACTATTGTTAGCCCCTTGACTGACCTTTTGCGCAAGGATCATTTTTTTGGGTATGATACTGCTTTACACGCCTTTGAGCAACTCAAATAGGCTCTTATCACCGCCCCGGTGCTTGCATTACCTGACTTCACTCAGCCCTTCACCTTCGAGATAGATGCTTCCGGGACTGGGATCGGCGCTGTGCTTACACAGAACAAACATCCAATTGCGTATTTTAGTCAGCAATTGAGTCCTCGCTTACAACAAAGTTCCACCTATCAGCATGAAATGTTGGCCATCATGCAGGCAATTGCTAAATGGCAGCAGTATTTATTAGGGCGCAAGTTTACTATCATCACTGACCAGCAACCCCTTCGTACCCTTATAGAGCAAATTATCTAGACACCTGACCAGCAGAAATGTCTTGGTAAGTTAATCTTTTGACATTGTGTATAGACCATGAACCTTGAATGTTGCGGTTGATTCCTTATCGCGAGTCCCTGTTGGGCAATTTTTGGCTCTCTCTTATGTTGCATTTGACATTGTTTCTAATATTCGCCATGCTAATCTAATTCACCATGAGCTTTTGGCTTTGCAAACGAGATTGCAACAGGATCCTTTGAGTCTACCAGGGTTCTCTTTTAAGGATGGGCTTTTACTTTATAGGGATCGGCTGATCATCCCTTCTGATTCTCCCCCTCGGCAACAGCTCCTCCACGAGTACCATTCAGCACCTGTAGGCAGTCACGCTGGCATCACTAGGACTTTGCATCGTCTTTCTGCTAATTTCTTTTGGATGAACATGCGCAAGGATGTCAAGTCTTTTGTTCGTGAATTTCAAGTATGCCAGCAAATGAAAACCTCGACCTTGCATCCTGGAGGTTTGTTACAACCTCTTGCTATTCCTAATCTGGTTTTTGAAGGGATTATGTTGGACCCAGGTTCTGGGACCCAACTTACATCCATCTTGCTTTGATACCACAACTGTTGGATCCCATTACCGAGACCCAACTTACATCCATCTTGCTTACTCATACGCCTGTTAGACCCTGCTTGATTCCGAAGCCCAACCTCTTACGGATATAATTTTTTTTTGAACCCTTCTTAGACATTATCAATTCATTTCCATGCTCATAACATCCCAAATCAGCCACTATGCTTAAACTCAATTCTCCTACTTGCAAACAGAATTTGGAAGTCTTCAAATCATAATTTCAATTTGACTTCTTCATGGAAATCATAGCACTATGTCTCTAGTTTACTTTAAAGAAAGAATCATCTCAATAGGAGCTCTATAGCTCAAGATATGCTTAAAAAGCTCAAGTCTGTTCAAATCCTAATCATGCTCTCCTAATCGACCTCCCACTTACTTTAATTCAAACTTTCTCAAATCATGTCCAAATGATACAAATGTTCATGGAGAGATAGATACATGTCTTAGAAATCCATTGCTTTAAGAATCACTTCATTTGGAGGTCAGATGAGGGAGTTGTGACCAAAAGAATCATACATGTTTATACCTTAAATCGATTTGAACCTATCTTGGTGCGATCACCATAACTTTCAATCTAGATGTCGGATTGATTTCGGTTTTGGACCATAAGAAAGAAAAATTCCAGAGCTACAACTTTCTTGAAGACTAAAATGTTTGATTCAGCCTCTAAGAGCACAATCTTTCCCGTATATGTCCGTTAAACGGACATGCATGTCCATTTAACGGGCATGTATTGGGCTTAGGAGGCCAAATGACCCGAGAATGTCCATTAAACAGACATCCATGTCCGTTTTAATGGACATGGGTGAAGCAAGGAGTCCTTTTTAACCCGAAAAGGTCCGTTAAATGGACCTAAAGTTCGTTAAATGGACATGGGGCTTCCCAAAACTCCTCCAAACCTTCTTTCATGCTTCCTACATCCTTCGTAACAACATATACACTTATAAACTTCCCAAATTCACTTATTCTCATGCCAAAACCACTCCATAACAATTTAAACACTAAATTTATTTCATAAAATTCTCAAATCTCAATTCATTTGGTTCATCAAAACCACTAATTCTCATCATTAAGCATAACTGTCATGTTCATACACTCCATGCAACATCATAACTTGTATCAATCATATCTCTTAACTCCGACATCCACAAATTACAAACTTTATAGCGTCAGAAAACTAAAAAGACGAACTACAACTTTCATGAAGAACATTTTTGCAAATTCTACCTAGATTATGCTAGAATTTCCCTTGAATCAATTCACAAAATCTTATCCTTATGAAAACTTATAGTTCCTCTCAACTTCATTTCTTCCTTAACTAAATCAACACATTCTTGTCCATTCAACTACCAATTGGAATTCATCAACTTATCAACCTCAATTCATTTTGCTCTTCATATTTAACATATCTCATTATTCATAACATTTCTATCTTTCTTTTCCATAACATCTCACTCATATATATATATCAAATCATATGCAAAGTTCATTAACTCACATGGATCGCTTTTTCAAATGTACTTAATTCCAATTT
>JANZLX010000213.1:41625777-41638822 GCA_025531955.1 Erythroxylum orinocense
TGGCAAGGGTGCGGCCCCTCTGCCAAGTGAATCGGGGGCCGAAGAATCCTAGATCCTGGAGATTACAACTGTGCCCACAATCCCGAAAGTGCGTGTTGACTACCTGGTGGAGACGAGAACTGCCACGTTTGTCCGTGCATTCTAACTTAGCATTAAAGTCTCCCCCCCCCCCCCAAGAGCCAAGATTTAACGATGATCCTGGCAATTTTCCACAGAAAGTGCCATAAGTAGTGCTGTAACGAGTATGTAGGGCTAGCGTAGATAGCCGTGAAGTCAAAAGACATATGGTCCCACTCAATATTGGTATGAACAAATTGACGGTGGGCGATAAGAATCCGGACCACAATATCCGCTTGCCAAAGAAGCCAGATGCTGCCCGAATACCCTGCAGCTTCGACTCGGAAGGACTGCGTAAAACCTAAGCTCCTGATAACTTTCGTTACACGATCCCCACTAATGCGTGGCTCGACCAAAACTATCAGGCGCGGTTTGTGGATGTGGATATAGTTTTTGAGAATAGGCTTAATGGTCTGACCTCCAGCCCCTTGACAGTTTCATATGAAGATCGTCATAAAAAACAGGTTAATCTGCATTAGTACCAACTGGGATGTCCGTCGACACCCGACCTTGATCCAGCATGGGTTCAGGAGAAGACTCCGCCATTTGAGTGTCTGGCTCTAAATTTATAACTGTGATTGATGTGGCAGGTGGGTCGGGATCTGGTGGTCTTGGAGGAGTTATCAGATGGGTTTGTCCTGACGGGGTCGAGTCTTGGTGAGTAAAGTCCGCATCCTCATCCATGGCCTTCCTGTCTGAATCAGTATGTAAGGCAAGGGTGATAGATTGGTCGAGAATGATAAAATCGGCGTGGGAAGGAATGGTCAGGGCCACGTGAGCCACAGCATGATGTTGTGTGACTGTTGAAATGGGCTGGTGAGGGGGCAAAAGGTGGGTCTACCCAACTGGGCCCGTGGGTTGAGGCTGGCCCATTGATTGGGTCTGTCGAAGGTAGCCCAAATCCTGGATTTGGATTGTCTTAGGCGTTGTCGTTTGGATCCCGGCCTTATCCCTGCCTCCATGACCCGAAGACGACAGTCGTTTCCTGCGAGAGTCCTTTAGCAGCGATGGAGTTAGGGATTGAGAACGAGTATGGGGTTGGGGTAGCGCGGACTGATTATCAGGAACTGGAGACGCTGCCTGAATTGGAAAGGTGTCCAATTGGGTTTCTAACGGCTCTTGGCCTGTCAGAGCTTTGAACCTTGAGCCCGACGCTCCCATGTTGGATGGTCCGATGTTTCACCCAACTCGCGTGGTCGTGGCAGAAGGGGGCGGCCGTCGGGGACGTCTTTGAAATTGTGTCCAAGGCCCATACTCCTCGCGTCGGAGATCAGCAACGGCCGGTGTGTTTCGGTTGTCGACAGCAGTAGTCGCCTGTGGGTCACCTGAGGCTTGCGCAGGCTCAGTTGGCGCAGACGTGTGCGTGGGGCAGGACGTGGCGCCGTGGTCGACCAGCCTGCGGGCAAAACAGATTGAGGGCAAGCCCTCGTAGGCTACTCGGATAATTTCCCCATCTAGCTCAACTTCGGATCGGAGTGGGGAACTTAGGTCAATATCTACGGCAACTCTGGCGAACTTGCCCCGCTGGGTGAATTGAGTTTGGCGATCGATCTTGACCGTACGTCCCACCAGATTACTTAGAGCAGTAAGGATGGGTGGGTGGTATCTAGCAATTGGTAGCTTGGGGAAACGCACCCAAGCTACCACATGTGTGATTTTATCAGCGAAGGGACGGAAGCTTGGATACCACGGTTGCACGGAGAGAGCGTTGCCAGCGATGATACACGGACCTTGGGTGAGAACTTTGATATAATCATCCTCCTCTTTGCAATTAATAAGATAATAGTCATTCTCTATATCCACAATTTTGATAGGGCCTGTTGGCTTCCACAGGGATAGGAAGCGTGACTTAAGCAGATGGAAACCCAACTTCCGGCCGAGGGGTTTGATAATAACAGCATTAGCCCAAACGTTGTCTAATTTGCCTTTATAAGTATTGGAAAGCTCAACCCCCATGCCAAATTTGCCTTGGACGAGAGAGATGTCTCCTTCTGATATTTCGATGGGGGTCTCCTCGGGCTAGTCCTTGTCATGTTCCCCGAGCCCATTGACAGTTTGGCCATGCACCACCGCACTAAAACTGGGAAATGTGGGTTGTATATTTGGTGCAGAAGGGGGAGGGTCCTCTTCTCTTTCTCGAATTCGGACTTTTTTGGCGGTGTGGCTATCCAAACCAATGGAAACGGTAGTTTGTTGGCTCTCCATTGAAGGAGAAAGACAGGAAAAATTGCCGTAAGATAGTCGAAGAAACGAAAGAAGAGCTTAGCGAAAGAGAGATTTTAAAGGCAAGGTTTTCTCAAGTAAGGAGGACTTTCAACAAACAGGTGGTAGACAACGATGAAAGGATCGAAAAAAGAGTTTTAGAGAGATGTGAGAGCTCCTCTCTCATCCTACTCAAATGATCATCTCTTTATTTATTTTTTTTAATGTAGTATTCACGCTATCTAATTAAAGATACAGAAGTCTATTTCTACGTACAACTCAGACATTAATTCCCCAACTGTACAAAGATAATAGACCCATTGTAGAAACTTTGCTTATAAATTTTGTATTTTCTTTAGCATTAATAAACATTTAAAGTTAATGTAATAATAGATAACATTTTAGGTTGATTTTTAGTTTAAATATTTGGTTTTCATCTTCTTTCACTCGTACACTCTATTTTATTGGGTTATTTAAAATATAATTTAAATAACTCGTCTTTTTAAAAAATATTATTATTATAAATAAAAAATGTCAAACAAAGTTTAACCGATATACTATATTTGATTGTGTTATGTAATTTAAATGTAGGCAAACAGCAAAAATAATAGGATAAAATTTAATTGATCTGAAAAGTTCCTTCTAAGTGAAATTGTTAGGGATCATGTTCTTTAGAACTTGCTCACTTCAAGTTCGATCAAAAGACAAAGTAGGTTATGATGATGTTTCTTACAACTTGCCCGGTTTCACCTTGGCTCCTACCAGTGGAGGAACTTCATCTATTGACTATTGTACTGCCTTCTTTTGTTTCTATACGGTCACAAATTGAAACACCTTCAGAAATCGTATGAAAATTGAAACACAAGAGGTCTCATCCTCCGGCCAGACAAATGTCCGGAAGAGGAAAAGAGGTCTTGAAAATGATTATGTACAGGCAATCATATATTAATAAATGAATATCAAGTACATCGAAATGGAAGAACTTGATTTGTTTTTCTTCACGCAGTCGACTGAATCCAAATCATCGTCATCAAGAATTTGAAGTTTATATAAACTAAGCCAAGGACATGTTAGAGAGCCGACTTAGAGTTGGCCGGAAATTCAACCACCGGAGAGTTAACCTACGATTTGGAGGTGTCAGTGCTCTCCTTATTAGTTCTTTATTCGCAGGTTGACTCCTCAGCTTCTGGGTTGGTACTATGTAACCGTGTCTGCTACACTTAACTGAACCAGGACGGCTGGCGCAGGTACAAATTAGTCGTGGCCTAGAAGGTGATACTGTTGGCTGACCACTGCGACGAACTCGATGGCCTCCACCCATGTTTCCGGTCACCGTCAATTGCCAACCAGGAATTTGTGACTTTTCCCGAGCCTGAAGTGGAGAAGCTCTCTGCATACTCTTTGATCCCACAAGAAAAATATACTTGAATGATTGACTTGTTTAAGCATGGTGCCATCCTGGGCTATACTTATATACGGTATTTGCAGCCCCGTGTTAGACCAGATGCTTCTTCAAAGAAACGAGACTCGAGACTTTCTTATGTTGAATTATATTAAGTTACTGCTTGGAAGACCTTGACCAACTGAATGCTTGACCTATCTACACCCAACTAAGCCGCGTGGGGCACATCAAGCCGTAGTTTTGGACTGGCAATTATGTACGAACACAATTGGTCAGACCGCTGCGTTTGCTTGGTATTGAGTGGCTCCTTCGATTGGTTGTTGCCATTTATCCTGATTATTCATTAGAATCTTCTTCCAATATATGGCACGCATCTAGTGTAGTTACTCCATTGCATGTAACTATTAACATTAATATCTGTACCAATAAGCTATGGTTATACTTTGACATAGAATGATTTCGTTGAGCTACTTTACATTGATCACGTAATTCTAAGTACAATTGTTCAAAAGAATTTTTCTGAAAATTAGCGTCCATGAATATAAATAAATAATAATGAATTGAAAGAGAATTGTAATATTTAAGGACAATAATATAGACAATTTTATTAATTTCGTTTTACTAACAGATAAGATGTGCTTTTTTATTAAAAGTTAATGGACATCTATGTATACATGTCTCGTATTCCCTATATGCTTTTGATATTATAGATTCGGTTGAAAAAATATTTTGTGCTATGATATTTGTAAATAATTGGCTTCAAAATCAAAAGAACATTTTCTAATGAATAATTGTTTAAGTACTCACTTTACAAGATGCATATTATTAGTATTGATATATAAAATCATTATGTATCGGATTTCCAAATATGAGATCTCATATGGATGAATCATGTTAGAAGACATATGGTCTAAAGATCCTGTATGGGTTTCAACGAGTGTTAGTTTCATGGCTGGACATTACCAAAGAATCCAATTTTTGAAGCCCAACCGATATAGCGACTTATTGCATCCATCCAACAACCAAATCATAAATCACCGAGAACATATATTTAGCATTGTGGGTCCTAGCTTAATCTTTGATTCGCACTAAGCAACCCTATGCATAGCAAATGCCCTATAAATAAAAATTACAGGAAAACTGTGTGCTGGATTATCACAAATGAGTCAGTCAGGACTGGGGCACCGGGCCATGCTGTTTTTATGTCAATAACAACTCGTAACCCATTTGTCAACTTTACTGATTGAAGCCAATTCAGATGTTAATTAGTCTCTATTTCCTGCTATAAAGAAATTCAAGTGTTGTTAAGAATATCAGTTGGTTCATCAACAAAATGTCACATTCTTTTGGGAGGTTCATTGATGAAAGGATAGAACTGCATTAATGTCTGTCCATTTAGCATTCACAAGGATTAGCTTTTATTCCACCTAAAACCTTGATAATGTTTGCTCATTCAAGAATACCCCACCTATATATAGGCGATCCTCATCCCTCTGTATTGTTACCTATCATTCACAAGCATACGCAAGTTCTGGAACTTCTATGTTTCTCAAGCCAAGAAGATTATCACTGGAGATAAATATATCATTAAGATACTGACGTTTATGTAAATGAACATTTACGGTTGTAATGACGCATGTCGAGTCCTCTTGTGTTATTGTAAGAGAATCAGCACTTGCAAAGATTTATATGCTCTATCAAAGCTTAGCGTCATCTATACACAAGTGGACTCGGGATACATACATACATAAATATATATATACATATCCTTATTATAAAATATATATAACACGCACTTGATGACACAATTCAATTTGTATACCAAAAATTAAGTAACAGAAATATAGAATATGTCGTAAAGTTGGTTTGTACGCTTTCCTTAGAAAGGTAATGCAATTAAAGAGATGGTTTTAATTTTGTGTGGTTTTAAGATAATGATTCCATTTTATGACAGCGAGATGGTCCCGTATACTGAACAAAGAGCAAAAGTCATTTGTGAGGTAGCCTCTTATTGTCAATTAGTGTGACCTCTTTAGAGGTCATGGAATATACTTAGCTATGTCTTATCATCGAAATCAGTGAAAATGACACCCACCCCTTCAAATATCTTTTGTATTCTTATCGGAGGAAAAATATTTTAGTGCTTGTTTTTTAGAGAAGAGAAATAGTGAAAGGTAGATGTGCTTTCAGTTTTTGATCCTTTATGTTGGTGCATGAACTCTCATGTGCACTTCTTCGAGTGTCCATACATGAAAGCTGACGAAATCCCTATAATAGGACTATTCATGAGTATCTTTCAAGAAAGAGATGTATCCAACCAAAACTTGCAGTTATTAATTGAAAAAGACTGTAATTTCTAATTTCTCTCACTCACCCTCTCTATTTTTGTTTCTCTATTTTCTAATCCTCCTAAAAGCCTTAATCCCTAAGTCACGTCCTTTTGTAATATTCTAACCAAAGGGCGCAAGAAAGCACAAATGTCAGTAACCTTCATTTTCTCTCAGAAACTTTTATTTGTTTTGGGATCATCCATATACGACAAACCTTTTTTTTAATATTGTCCGATTGCCTGGGATATCAATTTGTTCAGTTTATTTTTACCAAATATAAAATCCTAGTTATAACAACGATGGTTATAATTAATTACAGGTGTAAGGAGATATTTACATGAGTTAGTTGCATCTATAAACATGTAGGAGCTTAAATTTACATTAGGCTGGCTATTGCTTCTGTAAATCACTGCGCATTAAAACCTTGTTAAATGAGTGGATTAATGATTGCAGATAGAATTATCCACAAACAAATTAAGAGAAACAAAAATTGTTTGATGATTAGAGATGACGACTATAACAAGATCAAGCCGCAAATAGTAATGGAGAATCATGCATATTATTGAATTTGTTTCTGTTCCTTTCCCTTATTTATTATTAAAATGTTCCTAAAGACTAATGCTACATCTTCAACTGATAATGTAGATGCTGCTTAGGATTATCAACCGCAAATTAAACACATTCATTCGAACAAGATACATATCATTACTTACTTATCCAAGATGGAAGATATAATTTTTCTTTTTCTTTTTTTGAAAGAAAAGAAAAAATATACAACTGGTGAAAACCTGGGAGCATGAGAAGTAGAAATTAGATATAGTTGATCACGTTTATTTATCTATTTTCTATTTCTCGTTTCATAAACTTGTGAGTAATCATCATAGTTTCACTTCTTTGTTACAGCTTATTTTGTTATAGAAGATTGGTAAATTTAAGAGATTGTGAAGGAGATCATACATGACAAGAATTGAATATAGAAGAAAGAAACATCTATAACCTTTTACTTCTAGGAAGCGATTACATAATAAAGAAATTCATTAAACTGAAATAGAATGCAAAAGAATATAAGCCACAATGTATGCCATCTCCGAAGTGGAAGATCCGCGTTATTTAACTGAATGCAAGCGATCCATATACAATATGCTTGTGTCGATGGTCCAGTAAGATGAACACACATATACAGCACCCAAATCATAAATGCTATTTTTCTTGAAATAACTAAGCAAGGCTTCTATATTCCTAGGTGGAAAAACTTCTATACTAGGTTAAAGGTATATCTTAAAGTAAAATATATCCATATTCTTCAACTTTTTTTAAAAATTTTCTACATCAATTTCACTCTTTATCTCTCTCTATCTTCCACTTTCCTTTTTATTTTGTTTCCTGGTGTGACATCTCTGCTTTGAAGAACGAATTATATAGGTTGTTGGACTATGAAATAACTTCGACGAGGAAACATGTTCGATGTATCCATGGTCTCACTTGAAATTGGTATAAGAATCTTCGCTGTCAGAGGAGCTACTCCGAGGCCAACCAGTGATCTGTCTAATCTGTTCCTATGAAACAAAAATCTCAACACCCCATTAATCTTAACTAACTCACCACTATATCAGTATTAAACCATTAGTCTTGGCTGCTTACAATCTTATAATCTACCTAGAAAATTCACGACTTAGGCCTGGATATGTCATATGCAGGTATGCACCATATGCCTATGTATATATAGTATATATATACCGACCACCTGGAGAAGAATTACGAGTACCAATTCATTCCTGGAAGTTGATAAGGTGGCCTAAGTAATCCATCTCCCAAAGATCCGAACATTGGCTGTTGGTGCAATACAGGCGTTTGAGGCAATTGGCTAAGCAGAGAGGCTATGGAACCATTCCCACTAGTCCTCACAGCAACTCCATCGTCGTTTTCCCCTTGAAATCTCTTGCCTGATGAAGCGCCGGCGACGTCGTTGTCGTCGGGCCAATAAAGCGATGGGAGTGTCCTTTTGAGAGGAAGCATTGAGAGCTCTGGTTTGGAAAGTGAAGAGGCCAATTGTGGCGCAGAGTTAGTGTTGTTGGTTCCATCTGAGCTCATTATTCCTTCACAAAAGTTCTGCCCGCCTTCAAGCAATGCTCCGAAGGTTGGGCCCTTCGCAAGCTGTAGTCTAGTGCTCTGGTGGCTACAAACCGATAAGGATGGTGGAATTGAGCCAAGCATATCGTCCATTGAATCATCTTTATCATGATCCATTGGTCTGTGCGAGTTGTTTTTTTTGTATATTCGACAAAGCACCCAATCGTCAAGCTAGGGAAAAAAAAAAAGAACAAACTGTGAGAACCACCGCCAGTAGATATTAAGCAACGACTACTCAAGTACCATGAAAAGACAAAAGAAACCCAATATCAAAAGCCATACAAAAGTGAATGATCACTACCCTTAAGGAGTTTTTCTTATTCCCCAGGTCACATCCTGGTGGCTTGTTACTGACTTTGTTATCAGCCAACCGATACTCGTGCATAATCCAATTGGTTTTAACCCCTCTGGGTGGCTTTCCACCGTAGAAAACAAGGGCCTTTTTAACACCAACCTTCTGAGTACCACCTGATGTTAACACCGGCTTATCAGTTCCGGTAGCCTTCCAATACCCCGAAGTCGCTGCCCTGTTCGGCCTCGCTCCGTTAGGGTACTTCCGGTCACGAGGACTGAAAAAGTACCACTCTTGCTCGCCAAACGTAGCCTTAGCTGAAAATCAAAACAAAACCCATCACTTCTCAGACCAAGAACTCATCTCTTATATCCACAATTTATCGTAAAAACAACAACGACGACTAAACCAGAATTCATACACGCCTTACAGATACGTACCTGGTAATTCCCATGGATCAAACTTGTAGAGATCAACTTCAGCGATAATTGCTACCGGGAGAGGGGCAGAGGTTGCCTTTTTCTTGAGGTAGTGAACCACAAGCTCTTCATCGGTTGGGTGGAAACGGAACCCAGGTGGGAGGTTCGGTTGTTGCTGTGAACCGGCGGAAGAGTCGGTGCTTTCCATTGGTGCAACCAAGGTTCTGGGTTTCGTTAGTTAGCAGTGAAACTGATGAGAAAATGCGACCTCAGGCTGTGAGAAGAACATGTCATATAAGTAGATTCTGTTCTGTCAGAGTTTGGCTTTTTTTTTTCTCGGTAAAAGAGTTTTGGCTTTAATATTGTTTGCAAGTGGCATGACCATTCCTTTTAAATGCGCATTGAGGATCGGATTGACTGCGATTCAGTGACGTACGAAGTTGGGAACGACCAATCACATTTGAGCACATGATGAGGTTAAAGGGTGAAAGCGTAATTTCAATTTGCTAGGTGAGATGAAAAGGGTAATGGACCCATTGATGAGTCGACATGTGTGAGAGAACTAGAAATTGTGACACGTTGACACGGAATGGGGTGTGGGGACCACAACAAGCATAAGTATCAAAAAAGATGGAAAGGGATGATTACGCTTCAGATGTCATGCTTGTGTTATGCAAACCCACCAATCCCAAGTCCCCACCTCTTCTAATAGTCTGTTGATGCGACTAGATGAATGGGCATTGTGATTTTCATTCCTTTTGTGCTCCAAAATGATCATAAATCGCAGAAAATAGTCTCTCTGCATACCTCTTTTTCCGCTGTAGATATTTTCTCAAAGGAAAAGGGTACAGATGAATGTAGTCAGCATGTTGACAGCAACCTCGCTGACGCTTATGCTTAATTGGCGGCTTCTATGTTCAATAATTGATAATAGTCTGAACGCAAAGTAAGAAACTGAAAGTAATAATTATAATTATCTTTTCTCTTTTCAGAATTTCTCTCTAAGTATTACATAAAGTTAGTGTGTTATAAATACAGTTTTGTTAAGATCTTGCGGGAAATTTTATTTAATAATATTTTAAATGATGAAATAATTAATCATTATTTTGTAAAAAAATTAACATTAAAGCTTTATTTGAGATTATATTAGTTATTATTTGATTTTATCAGTAGTTATATGACAACAGAGATTATATGAGCTGATCTGATTAACAGATAACATCATTTATTTATTAAAGATGTTTTATAAAATTATTTATTTATGTATAAAATAACATATAAGAGTATAATTTTAAAAAGAATTATAAAAATATTAGTATTATATCATTAAGTGAAACTCATAAGTCTGGTGAGTAAAATAAGTTGTTTTTATCTCCGGCATTGTATAGACGGCTTTTTATCAATCAAAACACCAAAGCCACTTCTTTGCCCTCAACACTGGGGAAAGGAGGGAAGAAGAAATACATAAAAAGTGAATAAAATCTCAGTAGAGTGTGTTATCATGATGTCCACGTAATCAAACAGCTAAAACTACTAATTGGAATCGAAAGAAAACTGCAAAGAAGAGTAGCTGAGACAACAGCCAAAGAAGGACAAAGGGAAGAAACGAAGAGCACACTTTTGAGCTGGATGATCAACAGAGTTGCTACAACAAAGAAAGGTAGAGAAACAGAGAGGTGGCTCCTGGTTAAATCCTAGGTGAAGAAAACCATCAAAAGGGGTTTATCTGTTTCTTCTATTTCAGTGGCTCTACCATTTTCTCTCAATTTCAGAAAGCAACGAGTTTGACACTAGTTTCAAGTATATGCATATTACCGTATAATTAACCTTTTCATATTAAATTTTCAACTTTACAATAAAACAATCCTCTATATAAGTTTCATCTGATTGAGTTTATTCAGCCAACTTATTCAGTTAATTATTAAATATATCTATCAATTGTTTAATCATATCAAACTGATAAAATATTTCAATAAAATAAAAAATAAATTATAAATTGTTTATTAAATAAGGCGTAATTAATACAAAAAATGTAAATTTTATTTCATTCATTACTTAAAATTTTTCAAAAACATTATCCAATAATTTCATCTTTATTATTACGAGAAACATCAAATTAATTCCAATTTTTAATTGTTTCGACAGAGTTCTATAATTAATTATTATCATTATAAGAAGAAGAAGAAAGAATCATTGAATTAGACTTCAACGGAAATATTCAATATTTTAATACAATAAAATAGAAAAAGGTTGTTGTTTTTTACGGTGGGGTAGGAAGTAGGGTCGGGTGGTGGCCAAATGACCGACCAATTGGGGCCCATCCATTTGATCTCATTTGGGATCGAAGCAGTCAATATCTTATCGTCAGGAGAAAAACCACCCCCATCACCTCATCGCATCTCCATCCTCACACACTAACCGCCACTCTCCTTTTCTTGAATTATAATTTTTTTCTCTTAGATGATTTAATTAATAAAGTAATTTATCAAATTTCCTAAAAATGGGGTTGAAGGTGGCGTGCTTTGGCTTTAACTCTGCACTGGCATGTTGGTATAGCCAGCACACCAAACCCGTTTGATGCATGATCACATTTCACAACCACCATATGTTGAGAACTTGCACATCCACTTAGGCCCCTTGGTAACGCGTAACTGCATATTAATCCCAATTAACACCATAATCAATGCAAAGAATCGAATTTGTTGGGCATTCGGACTTCTTAAGACTTGTTATATGTTCATGGGAAACTTAATGCAGCAATATCTTTTTGCAGTCCTGTGTAGTTTCCCCGTACCCATGTTCATGGGAAACTTAATGTAGCAATATATTTTTGCAGTCCTGTGTAGTTTCCCTCTATCCATTACCAAAAAATCCATCAGCCACAAATATGGAGTGTCTGTTTTAGTCTAATGAGATATAGGAGTAGGAAACTACAGTCTGCTGTAGTTTTAACCAATTGTACAATTCTAATTTATGTATTAGATATAGTTTTGGGTTACAAGAAAATCAATAAGGAATTGAGAACAAGGAGATCTTATATGAAAAACTAAGAGTAGTAGTTTCACAAACTCTTCGATTTGACCGTAGTTATTTGTAAAGTTTTGTTGCAGTTACTTATAATTGTATTTGTCGGTTACTAGATATAAAGTAACTATATCGGCAACTGTTGTTTTTTTGTACCAAACGAAAACAGAATTAAATAGATCAACACCAAAATTTGATAACGTAGCTTGGCACATCTTGTTTACGTCTACGGGGTCCTTATCTAGCTTAATGCTTTCACCGAAGTACAATAGATTTACATAAGGCTTTACTGAACTGACATCACTCAACTTGACATTATTCCTTAACCTCACTTCCTCTGAAAATTTTCACACCCAATAGTACGACTACCTCATACTAACCTCAACAGAGGATTTTCTCAATCAAACTTTTAACGAAAGAACAATAAACAAATAACTCAAGTTATTAGAATAATAAATAACGAAAACTAAGGGAGCACTTGGTTCACAAAGAGTAATGAGAATAGGAATGAGAATGAATATAGTAAGGAATGAGAATGGATATAATCATTATAATTATAATGGTTGGTTAAGATGAAGGAATGATTACTATTACCATTGATGGTGGTTGGTTTGTTAAAAATATTAAGAAATAAAAATTTATTAAAATTTTGTTTTATATAATTTTTAAATATATTTTAAATGATTATTTTTAATTTATGCACCCTAATTATAATGACAAAATATTTAAAATCAAGTATATTGTGATTTTTCCTTTCCAATAGCTCTTGAAGAAAAAAAATACTCTATTATTTTCTTGTATCAATATATCATTAGTTACATAATATCCTCAAATATAGTTTAATCATCCAAAATGTTATGCAATTCATCGATACAACCATAATATCCACCATTTCATTGCTATAGTAAAATCAAGTAACATAGTTTAATACAATTTACATTTATTTGATAATGCAAATGATGTTATATTTTAAGTAATTAATGAATAATATTTTAATTAACTACATTGTAATTAACTAATTAATTAATTATACTTTAATTAATTACATATTTATTAATTAATTTTAGTTAATTATATTTTAATTAATTAGATTTTAATTAATCATGTAATTAATTATATTTTAATTAAC
>JANZLX010000213.1:41638922-41660601 GCA_025531955.1 Erythroxylum orinocense
TTGCTCCAATTAACATTGCCCAAATAAAACATTAAACACAACTTACTTGATTTAGCTACCAAATCCTCAACTCTTTCTTACTATTCGCTCCCTAAATTTTTCAGACTTCAAACATTTCAACTTTTTATTCTAGTCATTTCTACTCCATTTCTACTAACTTATTCATCATAAATTTTATAGTACCCTTAGACATACAAGTTTAACTAAAAGATCTCATAATCATCAAAAACCAAAATTAATAACCACTCTTCATCAACTTACTACATTTACTACCTTAATCTTATATAAATCATTTGAAATTCAAGAATTTTCCTTTTCTTTGCACATGAGTAAATCACCACCAATTCCTCATTTAATTTCATTAAAAAAATTCTAACTTCCAAGAAAAGTTCGGGGTCCAACAATTCTCACCCTCTTAAAAGAATTTCGTCCTCGAAATTCTTATCTGAGTAATCAAACAAATGAAGGTGATGTTGTCTTATGTTTTCCTTCGTCTCCCAAGTAACTTATTCTGTCAATTAATTTCTTCCAAATGACCCTAATCAATAGACTCACTTTTTAATTGTTCCCTATCTTAACTAATTCCTCAATATACTTCAAATTATTTGCAATTTTTCACTTCTTGCATCGGTAACACCTATATCAGATCATATTGATATTTCTTAGCATATGTCACATATAGCACATGATGAATCTGTGACATCTTTGATAGTAGTATTAACTCACAATTCAATGGTCCAATTCTTAACAACTTTATATGGACCAATACCATTCAACTCAACCTTTTGAACTTCTATATAAGTCTCTATCATTCGTCTCATCTTTCAAATATCCCTTATTGCATCTTACATATGTACATTCGAAATCGGTTCAAAATTTTAGAAGTATAATCATAATGAAATTTTGATCTCAATTCCACTTACACATTCCTATAGTCGATAATAACTCTTGTCACCTAAAACAAACAACCACTTTGGTTCGAATTTCATCTTCTTAAGATCAAGCTTCTAGTTTTATTCTTGTACAGTTTAATCTCATCACTTCTACTTATCTCTCTATTTTCCTCAAAAACATCCATGATAATTAAATTCACATATTTTATCACATTCAAGAATATACACCATAATACACTACTGGTGTCATTTTCAATTCCACCAATACAAATGCATTAACTCATGATCTATCACATTTAACCATGTACTCCTATTCCTAATACCTCATAACTTTCAAGTTTCTCAATTTTCGAAAAGGCATCGATCTTCTCACTAATTCTATAGTTCAAACTCTTACGAACTGCCCATGCATGTGACTTATCCACATGCGACTCTGTATGTAACTTGACATTCAAAAACACCTATGTAAGATCTCAATTCTGGTGCTCTGATGCCACTCATGTTGGGTCCCGATTCTGGAACCCAACCCTTAAACCATAAAGCGTACAAAAACACAACAATACCTCGCATTTAAGACTTATCATCACAAGTCGATAACTTCCTCAAGTACTTTAATTTCAATTCAACCATATCCAAATGCAAATCTAAACTTCTGCTCAACATCATCCATATATAATTCATTAGCATCAGAAGATAAGCGTTACATACACAACTAGGGGGCGCTTGGTTCATAGAGGGTAATGGGAATGGGAATAAGAATGAATATAGTGAGGAATGGGAATGGATATAATCATTAGAATTATGGTGGTTGGTTAAGATGAAGGAATAATTACCATTACTATTGATAGTGGTTGGTTTGTTAAAAATGTAAAGAAATAAAAATTTGTTAATTTTTTGTTTTATAGCAAATTTTAAGTATATTTTAAACAATTATTTTTAATTTATGCACCCTAATTAAAATGACAAAATATTTAAAATTAAGTATATTGCGATTTTTCCTTTTCGATAGCTTTTGAAAAAAAATACTCTAGTATTTTCTTGCATCAACATATCATTAGTTACATAATATCCTCAAAATATAAATTAATCGTCCAAAATATTGTATAATTTATTGACACAACCATAATATCCACCATTTCATTGTTACAGTAAAATTAAGTAATATAATTTAATATAATTTACTTTCATCTGATAATACAAATGATGTTATATTTTAAATAATTAATGAATAATATTTTAATTAATTACATTGTAATTAACTAATTAATTAATTAAAATCTAATTAATTAATTACATCTTAACTATATTTTAATTAATTAATTAGATTTTAAATAATTAATTAGATTTTAATTAATCATGTAATTAATTATATTTAAATTATTCCTCTGATAATGCAAATGGTGTTATATTTTAAGTAATTAATGAATAATATTTTAATTAATTACATTGTAATTAACTATTTAATTAATTACATCTTAATTATATTTTAATTAATTAATTAATTATATTTTAATTCAATTTTAATTAATTAATTATATTTTATCTTGATTAATTATTTTAATTAATTAATTATATTTTATCTTAATTAATTTAATTAAATAATTAATTATATATATTTTTAATTAATTAAATTTTAATTATATTTAATTAATAAATTAGAAAATTTAGTATTGGTAGGAATCAAACCCATTCCTTCCACATATGGAGGGTATGGACCATTATCTAAAACTTGGGTATGAAAAAATTATTCAATCAATCATAATAATCAACCAACCATCACCATTCATTCTATTCCCTTTGATTTATTCTCATACCCCTTAACCAAGCACCCCTAAATACACTTGAGGTAGGAAGGAACGACTTCTCAATAAATTCAACTCTGAAATTCCAATCTACGTTGGAGAATTAAAGAAGATACCAAGATGATTCACATAAACTCCAACACAAAGCCAAAGTTGCACCGATAACACATTCACTAACCAAAGTATACGCAGCCCATAAGAAAATCAATTAATAATCGTTATTGCCCAAGATGGAGTTGTACAAGCACACTATATGTAGCCAACCAAACACGATTCAACCAAGAAGTTGCACACATCCAACTAAAAATAATTTAACAAAGAAATCACGCACATCCAATGAAGAATGATGTAGCTAAGAAATCAAGCATAGCCAATCTACCACTACCCTTGAATGTTCTGTACTTCACTATAACGTGATTTACTCAAGCACTTGTGACCAACATACACCAAGGCTGTACATACACCAAGTCCAGAGGAGGAGTCATGCACATATAGAGTCGCACATGTCCAATCTCCCACTATCTCAACGTTATCAACCCATACACCTTAAATCAACCCACATAATCCATCATACTTCTTGTCAAGATACACATTAATTAAAGATAGGACTCTCTTATAACTAGAAGATTATCAACATAACCAATAACTTTTTGAATCCAAGTCGTTATCCAATTAATATCTTATATATCCAATTAATAAATAAGATTCAAAACTAAATAAAAAGATATACTATATATCTTAACAATCTCCCCCTTTTTTGCATTGTTTGTCACGTAGTCAAAACTCCCCTTAAAGGAGATAATTGGACATATAACCATCAAATGCACAAATCTATTCTCCCTTTGGGACAAAAAGATGCCAAAAAATACGACGAATAGTCACACATATACCTTGAAATCTCCCTTTGAATGGAACATTCATCATAAATAATCTGATGTCTCTCCCTTGGGACAAAACATTGTCAAAACTAATAATACCTTTAACACAATCAATCACAGAGAATAAAGAAATATAAAAATCAATAGTAGGTTCAACGGAAGAATTATAAATACGTCAATATAACAATTTACCACCAATCAATACATGTGCCAACATATCATTGTTCACTTCAATTTCATCTTCATAAGACTGATCAAATTCATAAACCCAAGCAAATAAAAATGAGTGTTTCCAGCTTAGTGAGAGAGAAAGATACCCGAGAGAGCGACCCATACTGATGAGAGAGCTGAAGAGTCTTCGGTGGAACCAAATAGAAGTCACAATGCAAATTACTAAAATGATGGGACGACAATCGCAACATAAAAACAAAAGAACTAAAAGAGACAAATCTCTCTTTTTCTTACGTTTCATTTTTTAAAACGACACAAAAAAATATTTCAAAAATGTAAAGTACACAGTCCTTGTGCCCTTCAAAGAAATTCAAACCTGGCCTTATTCCTTGTCATATTATCTTTGTCATCAACTTCTTCTTCTAAAGTAACTGATTTATCCTTTATCTGAACAGTTTCTTCACAAGCAGTAACTAACAGTGAATCCAGACAATTTCTTGTTTTTCCTTCACAATGTCTTTGTGACTATAATTGACCATTTCTAATCTAAGTGTGCTTCGGTACTATGGGTTGCTGTTGGAAATTTAATAGAGAATGCTTAGATTTTCGGTTTTGACCTCTTTAAAACATTATTTGTAACATCTTGTAGCATCTCGGCTTTATGTGCCCGATAACTTTACAAAAATGACATATAGGTTTAAACCTTTGATTCTTCCTCGAAGTTTCTTCTTGGACAGATCTAGATATGTCATCTTTCTCATCATTCACCTTGGAACAGTTACCTTTGTAGCCAATACCTTGAAGATCCTCTTCAACCTTACCGATTTTCATTAACTTTTCTAACTTTTTTGTACCTCCATTCAACATTCTCAATCCCTTTTCGATACTTACTAGTTTCAATCTAGCTTCATCAATCTCATCTAAAGTTGACATCAATTTCTTCTCCAAATCTTGAATAGTGTTCTTCATAAAGAAGTTTTATTCCTTCAACCTTTCATTCTTTCTACATATTTTCACCCATTTTTTGTACATTAATTCGTAAGCCTCTTAAATATTCTCCTTTTTATCACTTGAACTACTTTCATCATTGTCATAATCTGAGATCAAGCCTTGAACTGATTGGTTTGCGTTTATGTCGAAATGTTCCAATTTATTGCCTTTTTCATCTTCAGTTATTTCATTCTTAGTTACTGTTAAGCAAGTAACTGAACTTTTGTTATACGAAATAACTAACGCAGCACTATTCACAACTTCTTCGTCACTTCTATATTCACTTTTAGATCCATTATCACTCACTCGTATAGGATTTTCCTTTTCTCTTCTTCAAGATGTTGGCACACTTTTCTTGAACATGTTCGAAGCCTTTATACTCATGGCATTGAATTCTCTTTACCTTTGTTTCTCCTTTTGAGTTTTGGCTTGTTGTTTGAAGTTGTTGTTCGATGAGCTCCAGCCATTTTGCCTAAACTCGGGTCTGTCCTTTTTCACCCTCTTCAGTCACTTACTGAACTCTCGTGTTAATAGCTTCATATCCTCATTCTCATTAGATTCATCTTCTACATCATTCATACCTTTTCTAGTTTCAACCTATAGTGCCAATCATTTGCTTATTTCTTGTTTACCCCTTTAAAGATTCATTTCGAAATTTGTAAGAATTCCAATTACCTTCTCCAATGATAGATCATTAATGTCATGGGCCTCTTTTATTGTTGCAATTTTCGGAATAAATCTCGGAGGTAATGATCTTAACGTCTTTTTGATTAATTTCATATTGAAATATTTCTCCCCGAGTTGATGTGCCTAATTCGCCATATCTCGCAATCTTTCATAAAAGTCTCTAATAGTCTCATTTTTATCCATCTTTAGTTCTTTAAACCTCATAGTTAACAACTGTAGTTTGGACACTATAACATATTTGAACCCTTCATGAATAGCCCGCAAAGTATCCCATGATTCTTTAGCTGATTCACAGGCTAATAAAATTGAGAAGTGTCCATCAACGGCATTGAAAATTGCGTGCAATGCTTGTGAGTTTTTAAGTGTTCTTTCTTCTTAGACCCTTGTCCATTCATATGGATCTTTTAGAACTGTCTCTCTCTTACTATCAATAATCATCAGATGTGTCCAGCCATGTAGCACCGATTATACTATATGTATCGTTTTTTTTCAACTGAACTCTTACATGAAAGTTAGCTGATACTTGTATACAAGTCATCAATACCTTTCTCATTTTAGATTTGTATTCAGTTAATATTTGAATATATAAATCAATCATATTTCTCAATTTAGTTATTTTTTGGTTATTGCCTATCATCAATGACTTATTATGAACTCTAATCATATCATATAAACATTTAATAGTATTTTTGTTTGGTTCTTGTGAAATTTAATTTGATTTTTCAATACATTTACTAATCAGATTGTCCAAATACATATAAAAAGACAGTTTGCACCAAAATAATGAAATAAATATATCAAAGTTTCTATCAATATACATATGTGTTCCACTTAATCTATTAATAATTTTATTATAAGTACATCTCTCTAATTCATTGAAACGATTTATATATAGACCAACTTTAGTTTTAGAATAAGAGTAATTACAGACACAATGGTTGGCAAAAGTTAAAAACAAATATGACAAGTTTTACATTATATTCAACAACCCTCTTCTTCTTTATTACCTCCATTTTAATTGTTTCCTTATTATATGGAAAATATTTGTTGAAGCATAATCATAAGTTGGAGGATTCACTTATTAGAAAAAATCACATCCATCTACCTATATACCTTTAAATAAAACTTGGTTAATTTTTTATTCAATAGAGTGATACTCAAATTCTCCATACTTTTAACTAAAAATTAAGTTTTTTGATAAAGTATTCAAACAAGACTGATTATATTTCAATTTATTCAACGATATGCCACATACAAACAAATAACAAACATATTTTTCATAAAAGTTTCTAAAGAAGACAGTAGATTGGTATTATTTACCATAAAAATAGAGCACATAATGAATATTTATAAAAGAGGAAAAAAAGTTTCTTCCTCATTGCATATATCGAGTAAATCTCTTTCCTGGGTTAGTCATTTTCTAAGGATTCCTTTCATATCACAGTAAAACTAAAGTAGACTTCTCGCTCAGACTTTCGCAATAATTCCTTTTCTAATTATTCCTGATTTCTAGGCCACCTTCCATCTCAGATGAAGAATCAACGCACACAAAATGATTTGATTAGGTTATTTCAAAAACTAATCATAAAAATTGGGAGTGCTTTCCCTTAATTAAAGATGGAACCAATTTATAGAGAGAAGCGACACGATTATTTTACTTACGAGCCATATATACATAGTTGACTCAGAGCCAAATAGAATAAAATGGCAACATGACATATATATGATTCATGACCAACAAACATATACATTTTGTCAATAATACTTAACGGAGTGCAACATTTAGAACTAATTTGGATGATTTACATAACATTGCATACTCAAATAAAATTTGTTGATATTTTAAGAATCAATTGTGAAATATATAACAAAGCAGTTTAGGATAAAAATTATTATCCATAAAAATTTCTATTGTAAATGTGGTTCGTCCTCTATATATTTGAAATTTGAAATATTTTTTATAATAATTATTAAAGTTAGGATTAAATAAAATTGAAGTTTACGACCTCTATGGACTAAATTTTTCTGACAACTCTTACAATTGATAGTATTGCTAAATATCTTGTATCGAAAAAAATTATAAGATAAAACATAATTAGATACACATGAAAGTATATTGAATGAAAGTTTTTTTATTGGTATATTGAAATAAAGTATTGTCAAGGAAAATCTAAACAAACCTTTATTTCTTACTAAAAGATCACTTTAAATTTCCTTGCAATTTTTTGAAATGTTTAAGTTGAATGATTAGTTTAAGGGCCATTTGGATTAGCTTCTTTTTTTGTTTGTTGTAGCTTTGGTTTTAGTTTTGGTTTTGGTTTTTGGTTTTTGGATTTTAATTTTTAAAAAACAAAAATGTGTTTAATTGTTAATATTTATGTAGTTGTGGGGGGACAACCGAGGTTTTACCTGTAGGTGGAGAACTCGTTGAGCCCTCGATGACGAGGTGCGCCTACTTGGTCCGCCTGTGGGGTAATGTGCCAGTTGAACCTTCGAAGGGGTGTCCTCACTTAGCCCGCCTACAGAGTTTCCTCGAATAAAAAAAAATGCCCTAAAGGGGTGTGGCTAGATGGTTGAGAGCGGGACTTGGCTTCGGTTAGGTCCTAGGTTCAATTCCACGGTAGTCCCCTCTTGTAAGAGCCTGTGGCAGCCGAGGTTTCACCTGTAGGTAGAGAATTAGTTGGGCCCTTGATGATGAGGTGTGCCCGCTAGGTCCACCTATGGGGTGGTGTGTCAGTTGGATCCTCGAAGAGGTGTGCCCGCTTGCCTGCCTACGGAGTTTCCTCGAATTAAAAAAAGGTTTATGTAGTTGTATTTTTATTCCTAATAATTTTTAAATATTAGATACAACTTAAAGGTAAATTAATTAATTAAATAATTTTATTTTAATCTCTTATGTAACATTTATTAATAACTACTAGTAAAATATTTACAATGTTTTACTAGAATAAATAATTTAATAAGTAAAATATTTATGAAATGATATTTATTTTTAGTATCTTTTAATTATTAAAATAATTTTTATTTAAGTTTCATGCATTTTGAGAAATTCTAAACTTAAAGTTTATTTATTAAATAACTAAATTAAAAATATTTTATTTTCAAAAAATAAATTTAAAGTAATTAAAAAAATAAATTATATTAATCATAATAATTATTAATAAATAATATTAAATATTTAAATAATACATATTTAATTAATACTAGAATAAATATATGACAAGAAACGAAAATAAAAATAATTTTTATAGTTTTCTTAAGTTATGAAAATTGAAAAAAAAAACATAAACTAGAAATTTAAACAAACATGATTTTTATTTAATTTAAAAATAAAAAACAAATATATCCTTAAATAACATCTCAAATTCTTTTTCTTACATTGACAAGCAAAAGATAGTTAATAGGATTGAAGAACCGAACCAGAGGCGATAATATCACCTAATAATTTGAATTGCGCGTGTTAATTCCGTGTTGACTTGTTGATCATACATAAAGATATATCTATGGATTACATGTCACGACGATTTCTTTCCCAGAATCCAATGCCGTTTGCTGGCAATGAAGTTGTAAGAGTGGCCCAAATTTTGTGTTATAGCCACCATATCTCTGTCGATCCTATTGTCCATATCAGTATAAATCAAGAATAAATAATTTTGCGATATTGTCATTTCCCTGGAAATAATAAATAATCCATAACATTCTCTTGCATTCTGGCATTGGTCCCATGCAAGATCTGCGCCCACCCTACCAAATTTTTTCTTGTGTTCCTATTATGATTATGATTTATGAGAATGATCGTCACCCTCAAATTATTTATGCATGAATGACTGCATTAGTCAAACAATCATTCCCATTTCATATAATCACGTTAGGTGCAAATAGTGTAAATGTGGACTTCAACGAATAAACATAAACAAATTAAGGATATACAATAGTGAATAACACTCTGAACGGCAATGTAATCATGAACTCTACACATTAACTTAACAAACTTAAATTAAACGAATATATTAACAGGGGTTGGAGCAAACTATACAATCAACATTTTATATGAAAGAATTACATATTATTATTGATGGAGGCAAAACAACATCAATAGACAAAATTGAGAACACCAAAATAATATTTATGTCACTAGAGTAGTGAGTTGCTCCGCCCCAACCTACGTATACCATGCATGTTTTCTTTTTCGAGGAAAGCTAATATTGTTGGTCCCTAAACTATAAGAAAATCTGATAACGTAAGATTACGAAGAGTAAGTTATTGTTGGTATCCAAAATGTGGTATATAAATGTAAGATTAAGAAGAGAAAGCTATTAACGGTATCTAAAATGTGGTAATGTTTATATTCAGTCTTTTATTTTATTTAGGGGTGCAAAAACTTAAGATTTTCGGATAATGCTATCTTATTTAGAATAAACTGTAACTAAATCTAGTATACTAAAAAATATTATTATATCTAAAAACTTTAATGATATAAGTTTGTTTTAAAAACGAAAATTAAACCGACAAGATAAGAAGCTTAAAGTTTAAAAAGTTCTGGAATTATATTGTAAACAAAATAAAAAATTGAAATATGATTGAAAGATATTATCCTTATTTATTGAAGAATTTAAAGTTTAATTAAAAATATTATTAAATAAAATTTTATTTATTTATTTTAATTTATAAGAATTTATTAATTTACAAAAATTGACTGATTAAATAATATATGGATCATTTTTTAGCAACAAAATTTATTAAAGTAAATTAAAACAAAAGGTTAAAAATCTAACTGAAAAATTAAACGATTCAAGTTTTTGCAATTAAATTGGTCAAATTAGTTGAATTTTTCAACATTGGATATAAGATAATTACCTTGATAGAAAGCTTTTATATAAGATCAAGAGTTTATAACAAATTATCATAAAATTGTCCAAGGTCTTTATTTTTAATTTACATGATATCTTAACAAGTGTATATGGTGGGTCTTAATGAATGCACTAGATAGGTCTTAATAAGTGTACAAGTGAATACTATACTTGATTGCATATTCTGGAGTTTGCGTCTTTTATCTTGTTATGGGTGTGTTGTTGGTACTCTTGTCTTTCCTTTGAGAGTTGTGGTTGTTGGTTGTTTTCAGTTTTGTGTGTTTTGTTTGGTGAGAGGAAGTTTAGGACTCCTCATGTTGCTGCCAATTCCTTTAGTTTTTTTTTATGAATGGTAAATTTGTATTTATCAGTGGTAGAAAACATATATACATCAGCACAGGGACATACCCCAATCACCAAAAACAATGGGAGGAAAGGCAGAAGAGCCCAATCCAGAAGAAAACCAATAAAAGGAACTACTACAACAAAAGTGCACCAAGAACAGATAGCGCAAGACATCACAAGCAAGCTCCATCCCAGTGAAAGCACCAACACAAATTGCCCACAGAAAACATCACTTACCATCCCTCCTTTTCCAGTCTCCCCAAGATTCCCAGCACATCCATAGACAAGAAACTCTTTGCATGGGATGGGAATCCTAGGAAGTAATTGGAAGAGAAGAGTCTGAATAATTGGGAACTCATAAGGCAACAACACAATGTGGACACCCTTGCCCGAAAATCACTTCCAAATGACCAGTAATCGTTGATCAAAGAAAGGATTAGAAGCATATCATATCAGGAGGATAGAGTCTATATAGAACCCGATACAGAGTAGTTTTAATTTTCGCTTCCATGTCCATCCTGCTCACCAATGCCCCCTCCATTTGTACCAAGTTCCGACATTGCCAAATAGTGTAAACAGTGATCATAAGAGCAAGGCGAACCGCTTTACTCTTGATTAGCGCACCAGGATAATCTTTCCGAGTCCATTTCAAGGCGCTGGAAAGAGTATTCATAGATCGCAATACTCCCAACCAGCAGCATATGGATGACTAGAGCGCACTAGTGATCGGGCAAGCAAAGAAAAGATGGTTGATAGTCTCCTCCGCTAACCTACAAAACCTACAAAAGTTGTCAAGTTCAAGGAAATGTAAATTATCCTTCGTCAGAAGACGACCACGGGCAGCAAGCCAAACTATAAATGAGAACTTGGGCGGAATGTAATTTTTCCAAATAAGGGTCATCCATGATTTGTGGGGGTGAACCACTCGTAGCATATCATAAAGCTTTTGGGAAGATGGTCGATCATGTATACAAGCTTTATGCACTCCCTGAATGGCTTCAGTTATACCCCCACATTTATCCACAAACTTATCACGAATACTCACCAAATTTTTCATTAATGGCGAATCCTGATGATGGGGTTGCCACTCCCAAACGGATTGCCCACGGAGATATTCCTCATGGATCTAGCGAACCCACAGGGAATCAGCTTTGGCATGAATATTCCAAAGGACTTTGGCTAAAAGTGCATTGTTCCATATTACGCCATTTTTTAAGCCCAAATCGCCCTCCTCTCTCGGCGAACACATTGTATCCCAAGCCACTCGGAAATGCTTGCCTCCCCAAAAGAAAAGCCGACAAATCGCCGTAATCCGGTCCATAACAGGCCGTGGAAGAGGGAACGATTGCATCCAAAAGGCAAGAACTCCTTGAATTACAGAATTGATCAGCTCACATCGCCCCGCATAAGATAGCGACTGTCCCTTCCACATCGTGAGATAGCTGTCAACCACATCAATTAGAACTGAAAATTGTGCCACCGATACTCTCAGTGACGCAAGGGGGACGCCAAGGTAACGAACAGGAAACTCCCCCAAAGGATAACTGACAATCTGTCTAAGGCACTCCTATTCATAGCCTTGCACCCCCGCGATATAGATGGAGGATTTCTCAATGCTCATTTTCAGGCCAGCCACATACTCTAGGTGTTGTAAAGCATCAACAAGAATTACCAAAGAAGGTCGGTCAGCACGGCTAAAAAGCATCAAGTCGTCTGCAAAAGCAAAATGGGAGAGCTTTAAATTTTGGCATTTCGGGTGAAAATGGAAACTAAGAGAAGCCGTCTTATTTCTCAAAAGGCGGGAGAAGTACTCCAAGCCAAGGAGGAAGAGTGTCGGCGACATAGGATCTCCTTGGCGCAAGCCTCGATGACCATGGAAGTGGCCATATAAGGAGCCATTGAGAGATATAGAATAAGACGTTGAAGAAACACACTCCATAACCCAACCAATGAAGATTTGAGGAAAACTGAGGCACGCCATCATATGCTCTAAGAAGTGCCAATCAAGCGTATCATAGGCTTTAGTAACGTCCACTTTCAACATACACCGTGGAGAAATCCTTTTTCTAGAATAACCCCGAACAAGTTCTTGAGCCAAAAACACATTATCAAACATCGAACGGCCAGGAATAAAAGCTGCTTGGGCAGGGTCAATGAGTGGGCCTACAACTTGCCGCATATGCTCATTGAGGATTTTTGTAATGATTTTGTATACCACATTTAAGCATGCAATGGGACGGAACTCCTTGACTCTTGTAGCATTGGCACCCTTCGGTATTAAAGTGAGAACAGCGTGGTTAAGCTGTTTGAGGAGACGCTCTGAATGAAAGAACTCTTGCACTGCTAGTATAACATCCCCTCCCACAGTGGACCATTGCTGCTTAAAAAAGGCCGAAGAAAAACCATCCAGCCCCGGGGCTTAAGTATTGCCGATATCAAACAAAGCATGCTTAATCTCCGCCTCACGAACTGGCGAGGTAAGCAATAGCCGTGCTGAATCATCCAAAAGAGGGCCCCCTAGCAATGCTTTCATCAAGTCGCCCCAGTGGGGCAACGGACCCAAGAAGGTCCTGATAATACTCAACAAAGCAGTGGCCAACTTCAGCTAGCGATGTGGTAGTGGAACCATCATCCTTTACTAGAAAGGTAATGGTATTATATTTATTGCGCTTCTTGGAAATAGTGTGGAAGTACTTGGTATTTTTGTCCGCCTCCATAAGATGGGTACATTTGGCTTTCTGCTGAAAGAAAAGACGCTCAGCATCCATAAGGAAAACCGCAACCTTTCTCTGTCGTAGCATGGCCTGATTTAGTTCAACATTGTTCGGATGAGCAATGGCTGCCTCATAAGCATGCTGGAAATTCTCTTGGGCAGTCTGAGCTTGAAGAGTGATATTCGCAAAAGCTTTTTCATTTGGCGACCTTAATGCTCCTTTCAACTCTTTCAACTTCTGGCACAAGATGAACTGAGCAAAACCCAAGTGCTGTCGACTCCAAGCAGTGGCTAAAACCGAGGGGAACGTTGAGTGGAGCATCCACATATTGAAGAATTTAAAAAATTTCCGTCCACCAAGCTCCATACCACTAATGAGAGCCACAAAGGGGAAATGGTCAGAATCAGGGCGCATTGGGAGAAACTGGGCTGAACAGTGGAAGTCGGTAGAAGTCCAGGCCTGGTTGAAGAGGACGCGGTCAAGTTTGACCTATAACAACTTCTTGTTCCAAATGTAAAAATCCCCACGGCTAGGAACATCTTCTAAACCAAGGGAGACTCGAAAATTCAAAAAATCTTGTAAATCATAACTCGAAGGCAGCAGGCATCCCAGGCGTTCAGTTGCAGAGCACAGGCAATTGAAGTCCCTGAGAAGTAACCAGGGTTGCTTGCTATGGGACATGAGCATCTGAAGGGATTCCCACAGCGGCCGTCTCTCAGTGACACTGTAAAGCCCATAGACCACCGAAACTACAAAGGAAAACCGGGTAATTAGGGAATGAACCTCCACATGTATGAATTGTGCACCAATCACTAGGATTCTGCACTCATAGAAAGTCGGATTCCACAAGATACACATGCGCCCATTGGGGTAATAATCAAAATTATGGCAACAATTCCATCCAACAAAACGAAGCTTCATCATAAGATGAAGACTAGTTTTCGAGAGCTTTGTTTCAATCAAACCAGCAAAAGAACAGTTATGTTGCTTCAGAAGAGAGGCAACACTCTTTTGTCACGGGCCAGAATTTAGGCCCCGGACATTCCAGCAAAACAGATTCATGGTTTCGGAAGAGGGGGTGACCCCCTCCCACCCCTTTCGCCTTATGAGAGCTACTCCGAACTGCAACCCGAGAAAGACCCACGCTGATACCTTTTAGTGCTGCCAACTCAGTATTACCGAAGTCACACCCCAACATGGTGGAAGATTGATTACGAGACTCCTGAAAATTCAAAGGAGGAGAATGCTGACTAAGTGCAAGAGAGCAGGTGCGCAGATGCAGAGACCTCTGTTCCCTCAAATCTTGGTTTGGGACTAAATTCTGGTGCGAAGCCAAAGTCTAAGCAGGAGGTTGAGGAGGGGTTGATCTTTTGAAACCAGTGGAAGCACTAACGTCGAGGAGGCACATGCAACCTGCTCCACATTGGCAACCACTACAGTGGGAGAGTCTGGGGTATGCCCGAGGACAGCAGCAGGGAGGACCCCCACCTCCAAAATAGTACCTTTCTCCACCATGTTAACAGCCTTAGCATTCTCTCGGGAAGGAGCCTAAACCCCAACATTAGCCGAACCATTCTTACGCTTGGCATTCCCTTTACAAACAAAAGGCGAGTGACCAAAACGCAAACACTGACAACAATAGGTAGGGTACGTCTCAAAATGAACGTGCTGAAGGAAAGAGGCACCATGAGGGAGTTGCACTTCAAAAGCAGTCACAGGGAGTTTAGATACATCTATCTCCACCAGTAATCGTGCAAAGCCCAAACGGGACTTAGTGTTGGTCACTTGATTTGTACAAATAGGTTTCCCCACCTGAGAGCTTAGATAGACCCCTCTCCATCCAAGCCTCCAAGGGAACAACCGGGAGTTGTATCCATACTGGGACATTCATAAAGTCCCTGTGGTTGAAAGTAAACCCCGATGAAATTTTTTTCAAAAAGAGAGTCTTCCCAAACATGACATACGGGCCACCAGAGAGTATACTCAAGCGATCCTCCTCTGAAGCAAACTGAAAAATGAGCCAACCCCGACTATGCAGAATCAGCTTACATTTCGCTAGCCATGAAGCCATTAACTGTTCAAGAGCCTTCATCCCGGGAAAAGGCCCTGTGAAGCACCCTACTAAGCAGTATCCCCATTCTTGCTCTAAATGCAACAAGTCTTCTGAACCAAGAGTCACCTTGTCGTCCACAGGTAGGTATTGGAGTTTCAGTCCCTTGGTAAGGTCACGATTGCTACAGAAGAAGCTGACATAGGACTTCTTAGCTGGTGCCCCACCATTGCCCTCGTGGAGACTTTCTTCAAACACCTGATGGGCATTCGGCCCAGTCGTCGAATTTGCAGAATCAAGAGAAACAGAAACCGCTTGATCCCCTTCAGTTTCAATGGTTTGGCTAGAGCCCTTGCTCCCCAGATCAGTCTCCACATCAGTTGTAGAGGCATCTTTCTCTCCCAGCTGACGGGAACAAGCAAAAGGACACACAGAGGGAGGGTTCAAACTCATTTCAGGAGAGCTTACCTGCGTCAGACTGGGGGCTTGGAAGCACTCTGCCGTTATATCAATTCCTTTGGGTTGCCGGCGCCCCATGACGCCACGCCGGCACCCCAGTAGGATACCCCCTTTAGCAGGAGTATAAAAGCTTCTACGCGTCCCACCCTCCACGGTTGTGGACGTAATGCTCAACTGTAGCTTGTAGGCCTAAAATCAGCACCAAGGTGCAAGGGATCCCAAGAAAAAAAAACCCCACGACTCCAGACGTCCACCCCAGCACCACTCTCGTCCAGAAAATCGGTGTTAGGGTGAGAAATAATGTCGTAGCAGTCGAGAGTCCCACAGTCTTAACCAAACCAGGGGACACAGGCGGAACCCAAAAAATCACCAAACCAAATCACCGCAAGACTGTTGACGGACAACAGAAGACCCACGACCATCAACGCCAATAGACCCCACTGCCAGAAAAGAGACAGAAACCAACAATGTGTTCGGCAACCCAGGAGCAAGAGACACCTAGTGAGAGAAACTCTCCACCGAACACTGTCGATTTCTTTAGTTGGGCTTAGAGACTGTTGCTTTGGCAATATCTTGATGTACACAATTATTCATTAATCTAATTTTTCTGATTTATCAAAAAAAAGTGTACAAGTGAGTCTTATTTATTCACACAACTCATCGTCCTTTTTCAGGTCTATGAGTTTTGGGTTAGTATAAGAGATCTAATTATTCGAAATAATAAAATTCATTTCAAGAAACGATTCGTTTTCATAAGAAATAGAGTCCCAATTAAAAATTAACTAAACTACTTAGTAGAAGTTTTATCTAACTCTACCAAATATAATTATAGATTGTAGTTATACTTTTAAAGTATTATCTACAGAAAGGAGACATTTTAAAATAAATTTTCTTAATCGCTATTACTAAGCTTAATTAGAAATTTTGCATAACTTAACACTCTTAGAATACTCCTAATTTTTTGAGTAATTGTTCTTACATACATGTAAAATTGAGATCAGGCCAATATATAAACCTAGTACAATTTAGTTTATATCAGTATGAAATTAAATAAGATTATTTTATGAAGATTATTTTATGATGGATAAGACAGATAATTGAAATTATATAAGATGTAAAATCAAGTTTACCATTACAAGTAAGAGTTCTTAATTTGTTTTTATAAATATTTCATATAAACAAGAGATGTATTATTTGATAAGATTTTATTATCCCATCGTCCAATTTGTTAAGTAAGTTTTAACTTAACAAAATTGTTCTCCATAATGTCAAAAAAAAAAAACAAAACAAAGAAAATTGTTCCCCATCTTTCGGTTGGGTAAACAAAAAAAGAAAAGAAATATTGTCGTTTAATGCCTTTAAATATTTAAGTGAAATATGTGTTTATTAATAGAGGAAAGTTGAGGGTAGAGGCATTGGGAACATGGGGTGGTTATTTTTGTTGCTCAACATGTGACTTGCGTAAGTGCCAGATGAATTGGGTTGAGAGATGATATATTACCAAATTATGGTATCAGTCAATTTCTAGGTCTCGTGCTGAACCAAACTTCTACTCTATCTATTTCAATTAAGTATGTGTATGTGATGTTTACATTGTCATCGATCTTCTTTCCTGCGATAAATATGACATGTCAAACCCTTACTAAAGAAAAAAAGCTCCTCAAATGTCCACAAAACCAGTTCTGCTCCTCCAGTCTACCGTTACAAAGCGAAAACATTTATAGGGTATGTCTAAAGGACTCGGTAATAATCGATACAGTTCGGGAGCAGGGTTTTAAAGTAGAGAGTAATTTGATGAAATTACATGCATATTGCTTATAATTTCGAAGGATCAAGCTTTAACACAAATTAATGTCTCAGCTGGTAAATAAAGTACGAATTGTGCAACTCTGAAGCTGCTTATTTATTTCTCATTAATATCCACTAAACTGAACTTCACTTGTTATACCCATGAGGCCATGACTCCATTCAACTTCTATGGACTCAACTGTCTTGCTGATCGCTCGAGTACGGATACCAAAAACCATTTTCTTCAGGATTGAATAATCTAAGTATATCCTGTATTTATTCCCTGCTTTCTGTTTTTGGATGGCTTCCTTTTCTATTGGAACTCTTAACAAAGTCTAAAGACAGGCCACGGGGATTGCGCCATAAAAGAGGCCTTAATCTCCTCCTTCATAATTCAACAGATTTAAGCAAGTGAAATTCGCATGACTGATGAGCCTTAAACATGTCATTGGAGCCTAGCTAATCTGTTAGCAGGCACTGTTATCCATACATGAAACGTTGTCCTCAGTTTGGCAACTTTCTGCAACTAAAGTTCCATGCGTTAGCTATCCAAACCAAAGCACTTACCTCAAACCCTGACCTTACAAGATGCATGCATATATGCATATTAACCCTTAATGTCTTCAATACCATTTTTGTTTTCAACAATCATGATTATCTTACAAATCCCATCTGGAATTGCGTTTCTTAGATGGAAACCTAAAAAACCACGGGAATGGCTCTCCAGTATGGATCAAGATCTGCATCAAACTTTATTACCGGCCTAAATGACTTGTGATATCTAACTTTAGACAACTCTTTAAGCAGAATTTGAGTGGTGATTTGTGACATGATTATGAGAGGTCATCCACAAGGTGATTGATTAGTTACTTGCATGACTTGGTGACATTGGGTTTTGCCTTTATTCATTGCTTATATAACACATGTAAGCTAGATACATTTACGGTAGATAGGCCCTGTAATTGCAATAAAAGCTTCGATGGTCAAACTTATGTTGGCGATGCCAGTACAAGTATTGCCATAATTATCAAATGAGATCTATTAAAATCTTCATCATCTGCTTTGAAGCCAGAGGATCAACAGATTGGGTTTCACCGCACGTTGTTCTTAAAGCCTAAAGCCGCAATCCCCATCTTACACGCTACGACACATGTCATACAGATACTGCCTGCATGAATCCAAACATCTGGGACAGCTAGACCTATGCTTGGATCACGCTTCAATATCCAAATTAAATATAATATAAAATTTTTAATAAAGCAATAAAAATAAAAAATAAGTGACAACTATTCGACCACTAATCAAATTAATAATTTATCATAATTTTTCTATTTAATTTTAAGTAAATAAAAATAGAGTAAAAAAACTTCAATTTTACACAATATCTTATTGTATATCATCAATACTATTTATTCAATAAATTTGATTGATTAATATAGATTAATTTCCTGTTAAATATTTGAAAAATAATAACCAATGAAATAATTCTTTACAAATGCAATAGCTACTGCAAAAATTGAAAAAAAAATATTTCCTTTCACTTGGTCATTATTAAAAAAGTTAGGCACTTATTCTATTATAATTTTAGTAACCTCTTAACTAATTATATGAGAAGATTATAATATCATTCACTCATTATAAAATTAATTAGAATCTTATTTTATCTACTAAATTCTCATTAGAGTGTCTTTTATTTTTAATAGATATGAACTAAATCAAAATCATTTTCAGTAGCTATATAACAAGTGTTCTCATTTTCAATTTATTCAAATGTTATGATATGAATAGACCACACACAATGGGGTTTCAATTCAAACGAAATTTTTACTTAATATATTCAAGTTCATGTTTAACTAAAGCAAGGTAATCAATCAACATGCAATTTATCATTTACATCCCATTTGTAAAATTCATAATGTTTTTTTTTTCCTTTTTAGGATGGAAGGCTCCAGCCTCATAACCTCATTCATAAAGAGGAATATTGTAGGGCCCGGCCCCCACTGCCATCACTCCAGATATTGTCCTCTTTGGCTTTAAACTTGGGTGAGCCACCGCTCGAACCCAAGACTTCAAGTTTAAAGCCAAAGAAGACAATATCTAGAGTGATGGCAGTGAGAGCCGGGCCCTACAAATATTAGGGGAGTTTAAGGTCATAGACTAAAGGAATAAAAGATTTTTGAAAAAATGTGCACATCAATACACACACACACACATATTTGCGTGTGTGTGTGTGTAGACATATCAAACAAATTCTTTATAAAAGTCAAACTGCTTATCTTGATTCACGAGAGTTCATGCCTCTAAAGCTTCCCAGATTGGGTATCTACCAAGATGAAAGAGAAAATTTGGAAAAGGAAAATGATGCTTTGATTAAGGATTAGAATTAACATAAAAGGAAAGTAGTTCATGCCTAAAACTCAAAAACTGGTACAAGTGAATGGAATATATCTATACTTGTGACTTGTAGGCAACCAGACATTTCATCATTTGTTTTTATTTTCTTATTGTATTTGCTTTTTCCTTCATATCTAAGAACGTAAACTTCAGGGAGAGGACAGCAATTTTGTTTCAGCCAAAGGAAATGGCTTGGTTTTCAGCAACGTGAACGAGCATATTAATTATTAATTACTCTTGTAAGTTGTAAAGCTCTTCACAATTTCAACAATTCCACTATTCCTGCACTTCCCTGGTTTAATTACTATACACATTTAGTGCGTTCCTCCGTCTAGTTTCGACTTTGAGGAAAGTAAATATCAGCCTTCATGTTGATCCCTTAAATTACTATATTTTTAGAGCCTAAACCTAAAAACTCAGGATTAACAGATATACATCATCCACCTTTTTTAATTATTTCATGATACTAAAAGTGGAAGACTGATGAAGCACACAACAAGAAGTCATATAAGCCGTCAGTCTTTTGAATGCAATTTAAGAGAAGATTACATGCACAATTTCTACCCATTGTAAGTAAATAGTACCTTGCCGCTAGGGTAGGTGTATGTATAACATTCATGGTTTAAACTTTAAATGAACACAAAAGTCCTATTCAGATGATTGAATCTCCAAGTTAACATAACATTATCAATATCTAGAGCGAAAAGCTAGAATCAGGGATCGAACTGTTCAAATTAATCGAACTTCTCTTTCACTTGGGAAAGGTACACATGAACGAGAACAAATTATGGTGATTGGTGACTCAAAATACTAGAGCTTAGCAAAGCCAAACAAAGAGGGGTTAGTGGTCAAGTTTGGCTTTTCCTTAATTCAGAATACGTGAGATGATATGCATCATAAGGTTGCTTTCACATATTAGACAAGACAAGTTGATTTTAATTATTTCTGGTTTTTCCGATCGAATCAGTTGCCATTCTTGTATTACTGGACAAAAGATTAGCTAATTTGTCCTCAGTTCAAACCACTCATAAAACAGGAAAATTGAACTGGCGTCACCAATAGTACTACGTTCAAATCCATTGAACGGCCAGTTGAATCGTAGGTGAAGTAATGATAATAATATGTATCTTGGATTATACTGAGAACCCAATTGTCTCTTTCCCTTATCTCTTCCCACCACCAAGAATGTGATTTTTTTTTGGGTGTTTGATAGTGATTTGAAACATACTTATAAGGCCATCATCCAAATCAGGGTTTCATTTAATTAGATTCCTCAAAACGGAATTCTAGATATATGTAGTTTTATCCTTTACGGCCTGTTTGGTTCAAGGAATGGAATAGATGGAGAATATAATAGCTATTCTTAAGAATAGAAAAGATGAGAAATAGAACAAAATGAGTATTACTTTGTTTGGTTTAGGAAATGCAATAGAGAAAGAATTTCTATTCCAATGTTTTGTTTGAAAATATAAACTTAAAATAAGAAAAGTATAAGTAACAAGAAGACCAAAATGTCCTTATTATTATTATTATTATTATTATTATTATTATTATTATTATTATTATCATTATTATCATTAGTATTATTATTATTATTAAATATTGTTATAAATTTTCTACTTATTATTAAATTTATCAATTTTTTATTCTTAACTATA
>JANZLX010000213.1:41714328-41731331 GCA_025531955.1 Erythroxylum orinocense
ATGGCGCAATTCCAACCAAGATTATACACATGGCAGAATCCGAGCGGCGGTCAATTAGGTTTGCCAAAAACCAGAAAGGGCGTGACAGGTGAAAGGACGCGCATGACATAGTGTGACAGCGCAGGCTAGTTACGCGGGGCAGTTAAACGGGCGTATTGTTTAAAATCTTCAACGACGCTTCGTAGATACGAATCGTCCGCAAATACGAATCGCCGAGTCATAATCAAATCTATTACCGAGGCTAGACCGTCTTCATAGGGCACGCGCCGAGTCCTCAACCAGCATCACCGCGCGCAGACCGACCTTTCTTCTATCTTAGCAGCCCGACCAATCGACCCAACGACCTGGCAGCGGGTACACCCACCAACGGGCCGCACAATTTTCACGTACTCCTTCGACCCTTCTCTTCGATCAGAGTCGAGGAGTAGGGGGGCTTATGGTCGGATCGGCCTAATAAGGCCCAGCCTAGGGGGCCCAACTTCAAGCCCATGTGCTGACGGCCCGGTAGTAAGATATCGACTCCCATGCAAACGCAATGATTCATGTAGAGATGTAAACCTAATAGGTAACCTATTACATATATAAGGTATTGTTTAACCATGATAGAGGTACGAACTGAAAACCCTAGTTGTCTCTTGGCTCACAGCAACCAAAACTCTCTTAAAATACTGACTTGAGCGTCGAAGGGGTCTTCCGAGAAACAACCCCCGGAGAGCCTTTATCTGTTTTGCAGGTATCACTTAGTTGAAGTTCCAAGAGATTATGGATCAGAACGATGATATTCCAGTCCAGCTAAATTCGGCTGAACCAAATAAAAACAACTACAGGATGTAATTAGCACGTATAGCAAATCTAGCTCTACTCTGTAGTTATCATTTGCCGCTTTCACTACCTGGAAAGTTGAAATCATGGTTTTGAATTTCGTTTTGCACTGTCAGAGAATGAAACGAAATAAAGGTTTTATGTATCGGGTATAAATACCTGTCAGTATCAGAATGTTTTATTTTAGTACTGGTTGGTATTTATAATACCAGTCATATACTGATTGGTACCGAAAATTTTGAAAAATATAAGAATTTATTAGCAAAATTTTCAAAATTTTTAAATTTGGAAAAATATAAGGACTTATTAGCATAATATTCAAAAAAATTTTAAAATTTCCCTCCCTCCCATCACCCCCTCTTTCCTCTCTTCAAAGTTTTTTAATTAGTTATTTAGTTCAATAAATTGTGATTTTAAAATTTTTATTTTAAAAATAAAATAAATATTTTTATTAATAATAATAATTATACATTAAATAAAACTTAAAAATAAATTATTTATTTTAATCTTTTATATAATATTTATTAATAAAAATATTTTATTTTTAAAACAAATAATTTAAAAATTATTATTTATAAACTAATATTTATTTTATATATTTTTAATTATTAAATAAATTTTGCTTGAAATTTATATATTTTTAAAATATTTTTAAATTTAAAGATACATATTAATAATTATTAAATTAAATTGAATTAAATTAAGATATTTATAATTTTAGTAATTATTAATTTTAATTAATTAAATATAATATATTTAATTGATAGTAAATTAAATAAAATATTTTTTTGTTTCATATTTCAATTCTACTTGGATGTTTTTTTTACCACAAACTCTTGTTATAAATTGTAATAATTTGATAGTTAAAGATATTTATTGTTCTTTTTATTAAATTTTTTGATTTAATTATTATTTATTATATAATGAAAATTAAAATTGTAATATTTTAAATACTTTGTATTGTTTTTAATTTTATATTTGTATAATGATAATTGTCTTTTTTATATAAATTGTGGTTATTATTATATGTGAAATATCTGAAAATTATTGTTATTTCATATTAATTGTGATTATTATTTATTATTATGATTTTAGAGACAGGTTTAAAAGTATATAGTATAACAAAACAATATAATAATGAATTATTTTGCAAAATTTTAAAAAATTCAGGAATTATTTCATAAATTTAAAAATTACCTGAAATGATACCTAATATTGATCGATACCGGTATAGCACCGTATTAAAATTTAATTCAATACTAAATCTGAAACGATATTTATAACATTGATTGAAACTAGCTGAGGGTGGGAATTGAAAAGGATAGGTAGGAGAGGAGTTATAGGTATAAAAGACATAATGTCGAAATGGAGAAGAGAAAGGCCTTCTCTTTTCTCTCCTTTTGAATATATCAGCTTTCTTTAGGCTTTAAAAAGATGACTTTTTTCTGTTAGTAGCTTTATTTCTTTATTGTAAATCTCATCATCGTCTTCAAATTTTTATTTATGGACTGAACTTTAAAAACTTCTTCAAAAGTACACGAGCGAAAGAGATCACACAAAGCCAATCACTTCTATCAAAACTTGATACTAGTTGATATCCATTCCAATCAAACTTGTAGAAACATGAAGAAAACCTATTGGCAAGTCACTAAGAGAAAGAAAGAACAATTATTAGAATATCCAAGCCAACTACCTTTAATATAATTGAACAAAGAAATCAGACAGACACAACACAAAGATGATCTCTCCCAAACACGACTGCCCACTTCTAAAATATATATCCCAACATTAACTATGAGGATTACTAGCTGATATCAATAATTAGTCTCTAATTAATGTGAAAGAGTTGAAAAAGGAAGGAAATGAAACTAAAGGTAAATCAATACAAAGTGAACTACAATCTATAACATACCTAGTCTAGAGAGAGCCCCATTGACTAAAATGTAAGTGAGAGAACCTAAACTACGTAAGTAATGAAACCTTAAACTCAAGTGGCAATAGGAATCATAGACCAAAGCTTGTGTTCATTCAGGAATAAACCTAACAAAGCAACGATTATTTCTCTGCAAGAAGGGTTAAAAGAAGATGTAAACTCTCCAGAAGCATAAACAAAAAATAAAGGGATAAGAAGATGAGAAAAATAAATTGGAGAAATGTAATTAACTATATTTTTAAATAGTAGGGCCTACAATGTCACGTGATAGTGTCACCTACTATTTGATTGTAAAAATAATAAATAATGTTACATCAATATTAACGTAATATTTACTTAACGAAAATTAAACACTTAAGAGTCTGTTTTGCACGTTTTAAAAACATTAAAGCTGAAATTGATATAAGTGTTAGGTTCAAAACGTACTTTTAACTTACTAAAAATTTGTTACCGCATGCTATCTAGCTTTGTCTTAGCCAAGAAGTTAATTGAACAATTACAGAAGAATGATCGCTGTTAGTTCCTCTCTTAATAACAGAAGAGTAATAGTACTTAGGCCAAAGAGAAGAAAAACCCTCCCTCACCCAGTACCTATGGCGCTACTAACTAATATTATTACAAGTAGTTAGAGAATTTTGAAGCATTTGGCAGCGAAAGAAGGAGGGAAGGAACATTTTGCAGATTATTGATCTTTGAAAGCGTTAACGGGATCATCGAAATTGTTTCCCCGGTTCATCATGGAAGTTTGTTTTTCTATGCCATTAACTTGTGTGTAAAAATCATATATTTTTTAAATCTGCGATTGAGACATCAAATTACTTTGAGAGTAAGTAGGTATAAAATAATTTGAAAGCGAGACGAAGGTGTAAACTTTAAGAATGGGGCTTGGTTCCAATCTGATCAGACTCATGACCCCGATTTGTTAATTTATTAAGGTCAAAATCCCCAATTCTAGACAATATATAGTTGACAAAAGTTAGTCTTAAACAATAAGTCGGCAAAATCTTACGCATGCACTATCATTTCTTAAAACTAAGCAAGGGAATACCGATGATTTAATTTGTTTGTAATTCTTGTGAAACTTTCTCACTATTTTATTACAACACTTGGCTAATTATATAGGACTAACGGCCTCCTTACGAGAAAACCAACATATGTAACAATTATTAATTACTTAGTAACTCCAACCCTCATAAGTCCC
Organism: Erythroxylum orinocense; assembly: GCA_025531955.1. Lineage (NCBI taxonomy): Eukaryota > Viridiplantae > Streptophyta > Magnoliopsida > Malpighiales > Erythroxylaceae > Erythroxylum > Erythroxylum orinocense. The sequence continues at coordinate 41,718,285 of JANZLX010000213.1, forward strand.
AGATATGCAACTAGGCGATAACCCAATAACATGACGCCTAATGCGGCCGCAGCTACACCCTGGCCATCAAGCCCAACCATTTTGATTTGAGGAAAATCCCCAACTAAGCAAAGCTTACCATGAGTATCACATTCGTATGTATCACTAGCCTCGTACTGAGAACCCAACAAGAGCTTGTAAGAGTAATTGCTAATGGAGACGTACTTGATCCATGAAATAAACGCGGGGACATGTTGAACATAGAAGCCACCGGATAGGACAAAGGTGAGCATTAGAACGGACCCAAATATGGTGGCCTTCTTCTGGTCCATTACCAACGAACCAATGGCAAGTCCCAGGCCTTGAGACACCAGTACACTGTATAGGAAGACGAACAAGGTTTGGAAATACTTCGCTGCCGAGTGCTTGAGCCCTGCCATCCAATAGGTTATGGTGACAAAACAAGTTGGGAGTAAAAGCTCCATTGGGAGGTCGCTCACTATCATTGACATGAAGTATGATGATAGACGGTACATGCCAGAAGATCGCTCCTTTGCTAGCATCATACGTTCCTGAGGGAAGATGAAAATGGCTTGGAATAGAGGGAAAAACCCCCAGAATCCAGAAGCAAAGAACAGGAGTCCAATCTGCATGGACAAAAAATCCAAGTGAGGTTTTGAATGATATGTTTGAACGTTGATCACAAAATTGGGAAGAAATTTGTTACCTGGTCTTGTATGTGAGAACTATCAGACTGCCACCATAGCAACCCTGAAAGGAATGCTACAAAGAAGACTTGCACAATCTTAATAGGAGAGAAAAATTCATGCCTTCTTTCCTTCATTCCTCTCCTCATCAACACTGTGAACTGTTGCCACCAATTAGTTGGCCACCGTCCCAGTTGCTTATCAGTTATTGCATCTCTGGGATTGTCTTCAGTCGCCCGAATCTCAGCCTTTAATGTGTGATCGATGTTGCTCTGATACGCAAAAACTAGAGTCTGCTTAACCATGACCGGGTCCTCACCAGAATCACCATTTGGTGTCAAACCTAGGTACAAAGACATAGTTACAAGAGTTGTAACGTCAAAATGATGAGATAGTTATGGGAGAAATTTTAATTTTTGCCAAGTTTTCTTTTCTGGAAGTTCAAGGAAAAACTAAGTAAATTACAATAATAAATTGAAATGAAGAAAACCTTAATTTTACTCATAATCAACATCTTATTGCTATATTTTACAACTAATAACCGATTGTATGGAAAACCTGGACTACAAGTTGAATTTGAATTTAATGAAAGGCTTGCGTGAGAAATAAAATGCCATTGAAATGTATCAAGAGACACAAGACAAAATAAAACAGTGTCTTGAAACGGAAAAACCTAAAAAGGGAAGTGCTAAAAATTATAGTATGAAACTGAAATTTTGATGGCACATGTAGAAGAGGAAACAAACAAAATTGCATCGGTCATGACTTTTTGTTACCATATTTAAGGCACGTTCCACAATTCTCGATTTCCGATACATTTAAGATGTGTCTTGGAGTTCAGTTTCAGGGCTTAAATTCCACCTGAAACATTTTCCCAGTATCATACCCTGCATGATAGACACGTTTTCTAGAAGCATGCTTCGACCTAACCGACTCGACGACCCCAAGTCCCCAGGTGCATTTAGCTCGTTCATTGAAAAGAGAAGGACAAAGTTCCAAACTGTATAGCTAGATTTTGCTCCTTCTAGAGTAATTATTTTGTGTTGGTTTGACATTGAATCTAATAAAATTGGTCTCTTCATCTACGAAATGATTACACTATTGATTGCCAGTTATACTTCATGTATACATGAATTTATTGTTTCTATATATATATATAATTAGAAACGGCCAGAAACAGAAATTATTTTATATCCAAGTGAAATAATAAATTGATTAAAAGAATAATATAAAAATCGACTTACCATTTGCAAGATCCAAAAGAAAATCTGAAGGATTCATGGCAAGGCTTGGGGCATATCCGACGCTTGAGAAGTAGTCCATAGCTCTTGCACCCTCACCAAAGTATAAAGGAGTACCTTCTGATAAAAGAAGAACCTTATCAAACATGTAAAACAGCCTACTTGAAGGCTGGTGTATTGTCATTGCAATTGTTCTTCCTCCTTTAGAAAGATCCCACAATGTAGACACAATTCTCTGAGCTGTTGTTGAATCAAGCCCAGAAGTTGGCTCATCTAAGAACAGTAGACTGGGATTTATGAGCATTTCTTGACCAATACTGACCCTTTTTCGCTCACCACCAGAAACTCCTCTCAACAAAGGCCCTCCTATGATGCTGTTTTTGCATCTTAGTAAACCAAGTTGAGCAACCACCGACTCTGCTTGCCTGATCTTCTCCTGTCTAGTGAAAGTATTGGGCAACCTGAGAAGAGCGGTGAAAACCAATGTTTCAGTCACTGTTAAGTGAGGATAGAGAACATCGTCCTGAGTAACAAAGCCCGTGTTTCTCTTGATTGCGTTTGAAAAGGCTTTGCCATTGTAGGTTATGCTTCCACTGAGACGACCGCCTAGTTTCCCTCCTAATGCAGTTAACAGGGTAGTTTTGCCACTGCCTGAAGGTCCTAACATGGCGAGCATTTCGCCTGGTAAGACCAAGCCTGACACTCCCTTCAGTATCTCTTTTTCATCGCTCTTCATGCCCTTTGGACACAATTGTGATGCTTTGTTGAGTTTAACCTTGTAGGCAACATCCTCGAACTGTACAGTTGTGACCCAAATCGTCAGTATTTGATCAAGAAAGGAAAAATAATTGATCAGTGTTAATCCTCCATATCGTGACTAAAAGAAATAAAAAAGAGAGGAAAATGAGAATCTTTCTGAGAAACCAAATCGCAAGAAATAGCCACCGAATGTGAAAACGACAATACGTGAAAAACTGATACCACACATGAAGAAGTCATATACCTTTAAAGTAATAGGTAAATTTGCTTCCTTGAAAAGAGGTGGTGTGGCTTCTGCGCTTCCATTCACAGTTTCGAGCTCCAAATCCATACTCTGACGTTCCATGTCTACGATTCAGAGTGTTAAATCTTGGGTTTCTTGATGATGTAAACTGGACAGTACAAAGAAAAAGGAAATAAAGAAGTCTTTTGTTTTTCTTCTTTAACAGCTATGATTAACTTTAATCCTCCTAATAAAGATCTGATGTTTAAGATCAATGAGTTGTACGGGGAGTGGATTACTGATTGTGCGAGTAAAGAGAGAGCTAGAAAGTGTTCAAGCGGGACTGAGCGATGGAAGAGAGAATGGGGCAATGCTCAACCTAAAACTATAAAAACCTTCCTATAGGCTATTGAACAACTAACGGAGAATGGCGTAGTTCTTTTGTTTCTTAATGATGCGACTTTCTGGTTCTGGCCTGCTTGCTTGCTTCTCTCCGCTTTCACAGCCTCTCTCTCTCTTTTTCAGTTACTCGCGATATCGGTGTTTTACACACGATACAAGATTCACATATTTATACTACCAACCAACCAAAGGATTGTAGGGTTAATTCGTATTTGCTCTCGAGCTGTTACGTGCAGAGTCGTTTTCCAATAAGCAATCTTGAGTTTCGTGCTTCTAAAGTCATTTACAGTAATAATTTTATGGTCAAAGATACATTTTTTAATATATTTGTTTGTTACAGTCATGAATATTGAGTCAAAGTTTGGTCTCACTCAATAAATGAGAATTGAGGACGTCAGATCATGCATGCCATATAATTGCCTTCTGTTTTGTTCCTCTTCCTTCCTTAAAATTAGATTAACAGGATGTAGGCTCTGATTCAGTGAATCGGATTTACCCATTATTTATGGAGTGTTATTTTCCTTCCCCAATCGTTGTTGTTTTTAATTTTTAGATCTTATTGATAGCAATTTATTGTCATGCTATGAATATACCTTTTTTTTTCAGGCTTTGTTCATCTGAATTCTTTTATTTTGTTCTGACCTATTACGGGTGCACAATTCATTTCTCTTTCTTCATCTTTGAGTTCTTGTTTGATTTTTCCGCACAGTGTGCTTAATAGTCATTCAAAAGTTTTCATATCTTATAGTAATCAATAATAATTTTGTTAGTGAACGGTGGAATTTTATATGATTTTTTATTATATATTTCTAAAAAGTCTTTAATTTCTAAATTAAAGAATTGGTTTGAATAAAAATCACTTTTGTAATTTTATTTGTCATTAAAAATTTCCAAAATATTCATTACAACGTTGCTTTAGCATATATAGAAAGAAACATGTTTTATATTATGTAAGCGTAATACTCTAATTACAAACTTTAGAAAACTTGAGTCCATTAATTTATTAAAGCATTCCATTTAGCTTAAAATTTTAATTTATGAATATGTATGAGATATAATGAAAATAACACCTAAAAATATTAATACCTGTCCTCCATTTGTATAAATAACAAACAGATGAAAAATTACATTTGAAATACAAATTAAAAAATCACTAATATTTATGTAAAAATCTTTTAATCTAAAAATAAAAATAAAAAATTATTATAAAAAACATAATTTTTAAATCAAAATCTATAAAAATGACTTAACAAAAATCATAGTTCATTAATTACAACCTCTTGAATTATGATCGCAAAAGAGATACAATAAACTATATACAAATTTTTTTGATGATATATTAAATTTAGACTAGGTTTAAATTACATTTAACCATCCAAAATTAGATAATTGAATGACAATCCTAATTGAAATAAATATTAAACAATAAAAGTTAGTGTAACAATTATATTATATATCAAATTCAAATTATAAAAATCTATTTTTAAAAAATATCAACTATTATAACTTAAAATCTATTTATAATCAATTTTCATTCTCTATACCGTTAATATAAATTAAAATATCTTAATAAAATAATTCCAAACACTAACTAGAAGAATCCCATATAAATATATGATGATGATGATGATGATAGTTGTGAAACTCTAATGAAACTAAAAATCTTTTAATCTAAAATTTAAAAATACAAAAAATTATTATCAAAAAATATCAAAATCAAAATCTATAAAAATGACTTAACAAAAATCAAAGTTCATTAATTACAACCTCTTGAATTATGATCACAAAAGAGATACAATAAACTATATACAAATATTTTTTGATTACATATTAAATTTAGACTAGGTTTAAATTACATTTAACCATCCAAAATTAGATAATTGAATGACAATCCTAATTGAAAGAAATATTAAACAATAAAAGTTAGTATAACAATTAAACTATATATCAAATTTAAATTATAAAAATCTATTTTCTAAAAATATCAACTATTATACCTTACCTTAAAATATATTTATAATCAATTTTCATTCTCTATCTTAATAAAATAATTCCAAACACTAACTAGGAGAACCCCATATAAATATTTTATGATGATGATAATGATTATAATAATAATGATGATGATAACGATGATAATGAATAATATGAATAGGAAAATTAAGATAAACCAGATAGCAAGGAGAGAAGCCTTGGAAAACTTCAGTGTAAGAGTTTGTCAATAAAGACATGAACTTCACTAATATGGTAGGCATGGAATCTTGAAACTCATGCTTTAAGAGTCTTACATGATAAAGCAATCTTACGCGAGAGATGAAAGATAGGGGTCTTTTTGTTTTTTTGAGGAAAAACAGAATCATCGAGGACAAAGAAAGGCTAAAAATCTAACCCAAGCCGACAGACTTACCCCATACATCCAGAACCTGCAGGCCTTTCTCTATCACTGACATTACAGAAAGATTGATCTAACGATAAAATAGAACATAAAGAAGTAGGACTAGCGTCCCAACTGTGATAGTTTGCATGGAATAAGGCTACCCTTGCTAATGAATGAACCGCCTTATTAGCAATCCTACGTGTCCATTGAAAGGAAAAATGAGAGAATTGTCTCTTAAGCGTTTGACAATCAAACGCCAACATTCTGATCTCTGAAAAACATATCGAAGAAGTTTGAATAGCTTGAATCGCCAATAAGTAATCCGATTCCAGAATAACATAATCAATTTGTTTTTCCTTTAACCACAACAGTGCCTCCCAAATGGACATTAATTCCACTATGACCGGATCAAACAAAGATGGGTAATGTACGGAAAGAGCAGCTATAAACCTGCCCCTTGCATCTCGAAGCACAGCCGCAAAACTCGTCGCATTTTGGTCTTTAAAAATAGACGCATCCACATTACATTTTAGAAACCCTTCCGGTGGTGGACTCCAACCTGAAATACTGGAATAGGGAATATACTCTGGCTCTCTAATCCTCTCAAAACACCTGCAAGCCGCCTGCCAATCCTTCATAAAACTATCAGCAAATAAAACAATCATATTGGAGGGCACTATCTTACCTTGCCAAACTCTGAGGTTGCGGTGATACCAAATGCTCCAGACAATTGATAAAAAACGTGTTAATAAAGTTTCAGGCATGTTGTTTAAGATGTGGCCAAGCGTAGCGTCAACCCCCATATTCTGAATATTAATATTCGCTAAGGCCCAACATTCCTTTGCAGTAGAGCACTCAAAAAGCACATGGGTCATGTCTTCATCGTTCCCACATACGTCACATTCAGGAGACAAGGTAACGCCCTTCCTTCTTAGCCGATCTTTACAAGGGACAAACTCCCTACAACATCGCCATGTAAAGTCTTTTATTTTTGGAGGAATGGGCAGATTCCACAGCCTATTTCACGAATTTTTCCCAACAAAATTAGCATTGTCATTGTATAACCTAAGAGACAGGTGATATCCTGACTTAACCGAGTACACACCATCCCTATTATAGTGCCAAATCAACTGATCAGGGGGTTTTGCCATCGAAATAGGGATTCTGGTAACTCGTCCGACATCATAAGGCGTAAGCAAACCTTTGAGCAGCTGAACGTCCCACCCCGTACCTGACTCATTAAAAAGCTCTCGCACTTTCATGTTACCCACATCTTGGATTGGGGGGGAAGAAATGAAAAAAGTACCATCCTCATTTATCCATGGATCCTTGAAGACAGTAATCAGTGCCTCATTTCAACCAGTGACGGAGCCAGAAATTTAAGATAGGAAGACTTAAATATTTAAGTTTTTAAATTTTGAGGGGCCAGTGCACCACTAAATCCTAAATAACTCTGTCCTTGTATATATATATTAATTAAAAATTAAAATATTTAATTTTTATAAATTTTGAGAGGCCCAGTGCACCACTAGATTCCATGTATCTCCTTCTATGCTTTCAACAGTATTGATGTTGTTGATGTAATTCAAGAGTTTAATCTATTTTTGCAAAAGCAGTGACTCTTTCTTAAATAGCGATATCTTCTTCAAATAGTCGTTGCTTGTCTTATATTTTAAATTGACTTTGAATCTTCAATATTATATTTGATAAAATCTTCTAATATCTAGATTTTATGACAAATGATCGTATCACGGAGCTTATTGTGATTTGTAAGATCCTTTGAAATCATTTATAATAAATCATATAAGTTCATAAGGAAGATTTTTGTAAGAAAAAAATCATTTTTCATATGATTTTATTTCTTTTGGAGAATTAACTCGATAGTAATAGAAGGAAATAAATCCAATTGAAAAATTATCATCAAAATCATTAAGCCTTAGCTAGTGTTATGTTTTCGAAAGTCTCTCATAAACCACCGAGCAAGGCGATTGATACCTCAGTTCTAAGCTAATCATATTTTATGTTTATTTGTCAATCAAGTCCTACATTTATTTGCTATTAATTTTGTAAAAAAGAAACTTTAGTAAGTTGTTTACTAATCTTGTACGAAGGAATTATGACTTGAAATTCGAACACGTACGACGGGAAAGAGAAATTAATGGAAGCAACGGTGTAGTACATGAAATAACAATATTAAGTAAACACTTTTTTTAATTTAAACGACAAATGACAGTAATAAGCACTCTGTTTTTAACATCTAAGGAAATATAAACAAATACCCGAAAAGTTCCAGTTCTAATGGCAGGAAACTCTTTTTCCAGGTATAAATCCTCGCATTGCTTCATATGTACGTGTACTCTTTTTTTGCCCCCCTTAACATCTGAAAGGAAACGTAAACAAAACCCCATGAATTCCAGTTACAATATATGAAAACTCTTTTCCCAAGTATAAATTATATAGGCTAAACTATTAATAGTTAATGAACTTGTTTAAATTTAACGTAATAAATACCCATAATAAAAAAATAACATCATTAAATGCATCCTCCCATTATTAAAATAGTAATTTTTAAAGAAATTACCATCATAATTAAAAAATGGAATTTATTTCATTTCCTTTCTAGCACTTGAATTTTTTTGTTTTTTGTTTTGATCACTATAAAGCATAAAAGGCTAAACTCAAATATGCTTTATAGTGATCTAATTAGGAAAGTTGTCTAATTCAAGTATTTAACATTAAACTACAACTTTTAGTTCTACATTTAAGACTTGCATCATTTCTTCCGAGGTTGTAGTTTTATTGGTAGATTTATTTAATTTGCCTCATTAAATCAAATATATTGATTTTAACATCGAGGAAGTTATAGGTAGAGCTTATTTAGGCAGACCACAGTTTCCCCAATGAACGACCCAAGATAAAAGTTTACTCTATTAGTCATAGCCTAAAGGAGTAGGTTATTAAGTTGGACATTGGCGTGGAAACGTCTACTTACAATTGACAAGAAAAGGTTATGGAAATGCTAAGTAACACCGCTTCTTTTTTGTATTTCGTTACTCATTCTTTATCCATCTTTTCTTGCTAGCCAGGCAACCGTGTGGGTTTGAAACAGGGAGTTGATTTCTTAAAGTTTTAGGTCCTAAAAGACGTGAACTTTGGACTTTTTAAGAATGTCGTGCAAGTTTGGACCAACCTCAAGTTGTAGTTTATATATATGCAAAATTTAGCCATTAAAGCTAAAATTCACGTGTAATAATCTATTTACACCATGGCCTAGGATGCCTAGATTTCGGTTTTCATTTAGGGGAATTTTCTATATTCGATGTTACAAAGTTGAATCTTTATTACTTGGAACCCAAACTTCTATTCCATAATTAAATTTGAATAGATGAATTTTAAGGTTCTAAAGTTGAATTTCTGCATTTTAATATGTTAATAGATCGTGAAACTTTCTTTAACTATTGATACAAAACGAAGGATGTGATAAAATCACTGACTGGAATATTTGTACCAAAAAATCTGGAACCGCACTCCTAACTTCTAACATGACTGAGTGATAAATTACCCAGAAAACAAAAAACTTCTGGAAGGTATTTAATTTACATTTGATAAAAAGTGTAAATTTAATTATAATGTGTTTATTAAAATATAAAATAAATATCTAATGTTTGTAAGATGTTGAATTTTAAGTAAATAAAAACTTGAACGAAATTAAATATATACTTTTGTTAATATTAATATGATATATTTATTATTTTTATATACATAATAGGTTTGAAGACACAAATATAATACAGTAATATTTATATTTTTAAAATTTTTAAAATTTAAATATTATCATAATTTGAAGGACGAATTCTAAACCAAAATTTTAATAAAAACATTATTGGAGTAAAACTTGCATTGCTCATAATGACAAAATTTAAGATTCACTTTTTCCTGCGAACTTTGACCTGTTTGTTCTTGCGTTTGACTTGTTTGATATTTTTTTACTTTTCTTTTTAGCTCTAAGTATTTGCAATTTTTCTATGTTGACTCTATAATACGTAAAGATACTTTAGTTACGTATCTCAGATCGAACGTGAAAGAGTAAGAAACGAAGAAATGCAGAAATATCTGATTTCGGTCGCTGTAACTTCAAACGAGCTTTTCGAAGTTGAAACGATCGCGAATTCACCGTTGTCTTCACGAGAACTCCTCTCCGGGACACGTGTAAGATCTTTCTACAATTTTCTCAAAATGTAAGCTTTCTTAACGGGTCAGAGAATCCTTATACTTACGATTAATTATATGAGCAACTGCAGGAGACTTTAATTTTTATATATAGTTTCTATATCGGGCTTCCCCATCATAAGGCCGATATGGGTCCAGTCTATATTGATCGGGATCTATTTTTCATACAAACTTCGACCCATTAATTTAGATCATTTATTGGGTCACTAAATTATCTTTATCTGGGTCAAATTACGTAACTTAACTAATAACTTATTAAAAAACTGAAAAATGCAATTAATAGTTATCCAACTTTATGGGAAAGGATAAAATTGTCCAACATTCTCCCCATTGGACAAGCATTAATAACAATTTTGACTCTACTTTAAAAATAGTTTAAAAACTCGGTTAAGCCATGCTACTGAATTAGTCGACTAGGTTTAAAAACAAAATATTTGATCCAAAGAAAATGAAAGTCCATCATTCCGTCCTGTAAGGTTTTCGATACCGAAAAGTATTAAATGCATGTGTCATTTGCGACACAGATCCAATACAATCACATATACCTAATACCTCATTAACATGAATGAGAAAATAAAGTGTGGCAAACTATGATGATACTTTTATGATCTAAATTATATCATCTTCGTTTGTAGGCCTCGATTTCTCTAACTTTATGCTAAACTGCATTAGAAAAATTATGTTTTCTTTCACCGAATGCTAAACAACATTAGAGAAAAATTGTTTCCTCTCACTAAATGCTAAACTGCATTAAAGAAAACCTTTATGTTCTCCAACTGAATGCTAAACTGCATTAGAGAACCGTTATAGGATTAAAAACTTTTATCCTCTTTTGTCATGTTAAATTGCATGAATACATGTACTAAAACTGTATGTGTCTAAACGACACAGGCACAAGGTCAATCTGTATATATGCCCAATGACCTTCAAATGTTTAAGATCAACACAAATCATAAGACTTTCATACGTATTATGACAATGTATGATAACACGTATTACTGAGGATAAATGATGATCATCTTTATTGATGAACCATCATGCTGTCATAATATATCAAAATGTACAAATGTATATGAAGCAAACATAACGATCCGCTAATTAACAATGTCTAAGGATATCAAAACACTCATACTGTATACTTGTGTCATAAACACAACAGGCGAATTCCTTTAATTAGAGGATCGACTTATAATTCCTCAGTCCTTAAATGCTCCAAACCCTAATGTCACCTTTTCATATCAACACCTTTATGACCAAATAATTGACCTTTAAATGCTAAGATCCTGTGATATTCTTTGTTGTTATTAAACAACATTAGCAAAAAGATTACCACAATACAATCGAATGAGTCTAGCCACTGAATCAACCACATACAACTTAGAAATCAAGTTCCTAAACTAAACCGTCTGTGAAATAGTCCCATAGCATGCACCCTACATGCATAGTCGAGGAAATTACCCATGTCTACATGACACACTTCTACGACATTGTACCATTTGCAAACTTAAAATTGTAACCTTAAGTGGGCTTTCGATCATCCGGACATATGGCTAAAATCTGAATATGAATTCCTTACAAGGTTTAGTCTGTTGACTTTTCTATATGTCAACATATAATCCTTAATTCCCTTTAATATCTCAACACTCGCTAGATTACATTCCAATGGTCTACACCTAGATTAACGAGATATTGACCAAATAGTCAAATAGTGAATGCAATGTCCTGCCTAGTACATAGCCAAGCATACATCAGGCCATCAACCGTACTATAATACATAACATTCCTCATAACCTCTCTCTTTACTTTATTCTTTGGATACTGTGCCAAAGATTATCTCTTACTATAAGAGATAGGTGTTACAACTAGTTTACTGTGTACTATTAAACCTTTGTAACATATACTCAATGTATGCATTCTATAAGAGGTCTGATGAGTGTTGAGATCCGTCCAAGTGAATCTGAATACTTAAGACAAAAGATGCTACAACAAGGTCCTTCATGTCAGAGTTCTTGACCAAACATTGCTTAACCTCATACAACATGGTCAAGTAATTTGACGTGAGCAATATATCTTCTACATGTAATAATAGGAAGATAACTTTGCTCCCCCTGATCTCATAGTACAATCATCTTTTTAATTTTATTTTCCATGTAGTCGAAAGAGGTCATAACCTCATCAACAATAAGGTATCACTTTTAGGAGGTTTAATATAAACTACATATTAATCTGTATAATGCGCAAACCATGTCAGTTCCATGTGGATCTTGAAATTTTTTAGGTTATACCATATAGACCACTTCATAAAGATCTTTACTCAGGAAAACAGTTTGGACAACCATCTGATGTTACTATATCATCATGAGCTACAATTGCCTTATTCACTCAAAATGTATCCTACGAGGATACGGGAGAAAAGATAACATAAAGTTAACCTTTCTCCTTGAGTGAACCAATAGGCAACTGAGCGAGCTCATAAACCGCTAAACTCTATCTTGAAATCCTTTAGGTCTAAAACTTCATTTACAGCTAATGGGTTTGCAATTTCGATGCAAATCAACTTGCTCCTAGACCTTACTATGCTTAATGCATTGCATCTCATCATTTATTACATCTTGCCACACATCCGCATTGGGTCCAAAAATAGCTTCTATAAAATTAACTGGATCTGTAACATGTTTTATTAGCCCCGAAATTTTTTTTATTTAATTAGTTGTTTCATTTTCTTAATTAATTAAGCATGTTATTTAATTAAGCAAGATAGTTTGAAATTAAAGGAAATTAAAGCATTAGTGAAGTTAAGTTAGCATTAATTAAGTTAGTTAGGAAGTAAGTAACATAAATTAATAAGGTAAGTAGCATTAATGAGTTAGATGTAGTTTAAATGTGTTAGTTGGACTTTAATGTTTAAATGGGCTTAAAAGAAGCAAATGGGCTTAAGTTAAGTTAGTATAGTGATAAGGAGAAGGAAAGATGGGCTTAGGCCTTAGTTAGTTAAGTTATCTTGAAAGAAGAAGAGAAAGGAAGGATAAGTTGGGCTTAAGTTGAAGTTGGGCTTAAATAACTTAAGTTAAGTATAAAAGGAAATAAAAAGAAGGGAGTTGTCTTGCTTTTGGAGAGTGGCTGCCGAAA
>JANZLX010000213.1:41731431-41741712 GCA_025531955.1 Erythroxylum orinocense
TTTAACATATTGGATTAATCTTTGATGGATTTTATATGCATACTTTTATGAATAATTTGTATTTGTTTTTACCAATTGTTTAAATAATTTTGTATCATATATATTGATATGAATAGGTTCTGGTTACCCTGAAAACCGAACCTGAAAATAGGTTAACCGATTCTATAGGTTCTTTAGGTTCAGGTTCAAGTTTAGGTTTGTAAAATTACCGAACTTGACATTCAGGTTACTTATGAATGGGTCAGGTTACCCTACCATAAACACCCCTAGATTTACCTAATTACTGTATTAGATCTTGTACCCCCAGGAATCTCTGTATGTATAGGTATGGGTTCCTGTTCCTGTACAGGCACGGTATAGAGACCTAGATCTACCGAATATAACTGTATGAGTGGCGGATACATAATAACTGTAGTATCCACCCTATTATAATATGAAGGGTCAAAGGGCCCACCATCATCATAGACATTATATTCCAGAAATTTAGCTGCTTGTGATTCTACTATTAAAGTCCCTCTTTCTCTACAGTAAAAATTGGAGCCTTAAAGTGGTCAGGATATCTTACTAAATAACAATGAGTGGAACGAGCATGCAATCTTTCTTTATAAGGATTATACTACCTCCGTAGGATAGTCCCATACACAAACATGTGCAAGGCCGAGTTTTCACACTTTTAGATAATCAAGTAGAATAGCCTATTTTGCATTAACTTCTTTAAGTCCTTTAGTGTGCAGTTATGCCTTTCAGCAACACACTATTTTGCTCAGAACTACTCGGTATAGTGAATTAAGTCACTATTCTAACTGATTCCAAATATCTGGCAAACGAACCTTTTAAAGTTCTGAAACACCATGTGCCATGATATTATCCTCTATGGTCAAATATGACTATCTTGAAGATTTTTTCTCAATTGGTTCTCAACCTTCAATCTTTAAGCAAGAACGCATAACTGTGATGGAAATAATCATTAACAAATGTCAAAATACTTTTAGAATTGCACAATGCAATTGTATAAGGTCTATCGATATCTTTATGTATCAGACTTAACATGTCAAAAGCATAAGTTGACCTTAATATATCTTATTAGTCAACATGTTCCCTGATCATCATAATCTAGAATTGAGAAATGTTTTCCTTGATCAATCTCTCAACCTTAGCTCTGGAAATGTGGCTTAAACTTTTATACCACACTATGCATAACTTCTCATTCACAAGGATCCTTCATTTCATAACTTGTTTAACAAGATACGAAGAAGAATTTATCTAATTCGGGATAAGACACATTTTATACAAACCATATGATAAGAAAGTTATACTATCATGTTTTGCCTTAAACAACAACTGTACAACAGAAACATTAAATACAAAACATTAACCCTCTTTGTCCAAAATTGATCAAAAGATCACATATAAAATGTGTCGTGTAAAACCCAAATGAACCTTACTACAAGGTTCAGTACATATATTCCCTATAGATATTACTTCTACTTCTTCATTGCTTTTAACCATCAGTTCCTCCTTCTTTTTAATTTGGCTTTATCTTGGATATGAACCACTATATTGTGGAAGCACCTTGATCAGATGTTCCACTAAATAGCCACCAAGTACTTAATGCCTATCGCAAATTAGATTCATAAATTGATAAGCCTAGGAGTAACCTGATGGTCTCAGTCTTTCCTTATAAACCTTATACTACTAGTTTCTTTACGTCCTTAGGGCCTTCACCAACACTGGATTAACCAGCATCAACATGTGGAGAAGATTTGAACTTTCTACCTTTGATCTTAGTGGGCTTCATCTTTGCCTTTCCTTTAGCTACTTCGAGGGCTGTAGGAGTAGCAAACTTGAGTTTCTCCTCCTTAACAACTCAATGGACTATCAAAGATTGAAGTCTCATTTCTCATCCAGCGAGTAATATGTCATCATCAGATTACTAAACTTTGGAGGGAGTGTATTCAGAGTCTGGTGAATAATGAAGACATCAGGAAGAGGAATGTTCAACATCTTCAATCTACTATGAAGATGAATTATTCTTGATATGTACTCCATTACTCCTTGTTCTCTTGTATATCTCATGGAGAATAATTCTTTCATCAAGGCATTTATCTCAACATTATATCAGACTATATACCTCTAGGAGACATTACCAAGAAACTCCTTCGCTATGTTTGTATCTAGAAGTCCACTTAGCAGATGGTTAGGAATGGATCTCTTAATGGTCATCAGATATAATCTGTTAGACCGATCCTAGGTTTCATAGGCTGCTTTATGAACTCTCGAGCTCATGGATGTATGTGGAGATGGCCTATCCTTCCGTATGGTCATATCAACCTCAACTATCTCCATAGCATTCAATACCTCCTTCGTCTACTTCTTTGTATTGAAACCGGTCAGGGTTTCAATGGTGACACCAATTTTATTAACTGCAAAGGTGACTTCAAAATAACAATGTTTCAATTAACACAAATGTAGGATAACAACGATACTTAAAGCCATTAAATAGTATCTTTACTGAAAATCCGGTCACATATATTATGAAACATTTGTGGGCTGAATACATAATATATGCAACTAGACATCCAAATAAAAGCGATCAGAGTATACACCATCAACTCTCATGACACTACTACCTGTGGGCGAGTAGATCATTCAAGCAACGACTTTCCTCTATCCAATGACTTTATGCGAATCTCTAAATCTCATGTAAGGCCAACACTTGTGAGAAAAATAACCAAACATGAGACCAAAGGCATCCCCTAACGTGTAAGCAAAACAATTCAAAGTACTGACTCGAAAGGCCACTATGGTGACTAGATCCTCATCAGCACTCAAAAAGTCCACAAACACAAGGGATAAATCTTTATATTATCCTTACATTCTTTATGGGCATATGATATGTGAAGATGTAACATCAATAAATGCAAAAACTCAAATGCATAGTCTCATTGTCACACATTCGTACTAAATACATTCTTTGAAAACTTCATTTAAGACTTTCGTAAAAAAAAAAATCTCAGTAGAGTATCGTGCGTCATCGAACACTGAACTGACCACCCAAGACACGAGAACCTCATGTATCTCCCTTATGGCAAGTTCATTGCACTAAAATTTACTCAAAAATGGCTTCAGAATATCTTAATTTCTTTTTTGATTAACTATCTTGCGATCCTGAATATTGAATATGAGACTCGAGACACGAGAACCTCATATATCTTCCTCATATGATGTTCGAAGCATGAAAATTCACTTGAATTCAGATTCAGAATACCTTAATTCTTTTTTTTGGAATAAAATTTTAATTTATTACTAATATAATAAATCCAGAAAAATGAAAAACTCATTTTATGAATTTCCTGGACCCAGAAACTGACCCAAAACACCCTGGGACACCCTTACAAGAATTTGAAATTTTTGTGTTTTTTTAAAACAACATAGAAAAATATGCACAACATGACATTAGAACTACGTCAACGCACTGTAGCGCTGACATCAGCACTACAAATCAGCACTGTGTTAGTGCATTGTAGTGCTGATGTCATCCGCTAACGCCAACATGATGTCAGCTACGCATGGAAGAGTTTAACATGCGTGCCTCCCAGCACGCGCCTCAACAGTGTCTGGCACATGCTCAGACACACGCCCATGCGCACTTATGCACACGCCGACACGTGACGTAACAGTATACCCAACTTTTAAGCATTTATTTTCAACATTTTTTAAATATTAAGCTTTTAGAATTTAATTTATATTTCTAATATAAATATTGTAATTAAATTTACATTTTTATCATTTGTATTTGTATCAACCGACTTTTAAGCATGTTGATAATTGATTATTTGTGTAACTGATGCACTTGCAAACTATTCTTGGTTAAACCACTGAACTTTGTCGCCCATTGAAATATATCGACACATAAATTTATGATAAGGAAATTTCCTCTAAAGAATAATGGAAAAAGAATAATTGTTCACTTAATTCTGTCGCTGCTAATGCACATATACTATTCAAATAATTATACATTAAAAAGTATCTCATATTCCCAACCGTTCAACCCTTTCTCTCATCCATATCTATTATTTTTTGCATTAAAATTTGTTATTTTGTTGTTTAAATTTCCTATTCCGCTTGCTGGGTTTTATACTTTTATACGTTAGCTCCTGTAGACCATACTCACTCAAGGTCCTTTCGGGCAGTCACTGATTCACTTATCATACTTCCCTCTTCTCTTTCATGATTATTCGGATTTTCTGTTCCTATTATCCTATTTCAAACCTATTTTTATCTCAAAATAACATTATTTTATAAATGAATGTATATAAAATGACATTATTTTGGAACAAAAACAGAATTAGAACAGAAAAAAGATTTCATGCCCAACTAGACTAGCTGTGTCCAAGCTTTGCTTCAGTTTTAAACTTTTTATTGCATCTCGCCTTCCATCAAGGCTTCACGTTTGGGAACTCATGCTTTTTTGCTCCATTGCTCACTTACAGAATACATAAGTTACTCCTTTCGCTTGCACATTATTGTTTTCTGTGTGGTTGATGATTGTGACATTGGCTTTCGTCTATAAACACCATCAATAACTCTTCGTGCTGATGTTGGGTTTGCCAGAATTGTAAGCATTTGGGAATTTTGGAGAACATTTGGGACTAACGATTAGAAGAATTTGGGATTTCTGTCTAGAGAATCCGGGTAAAAGCATAAGGGGCCAAGGGGATTTTAGAGATTTTGGATTCACAAATAAAATAAGTGTTGAGTAAGAAAATGACGGGAGAGATCTGAAATCAAATCATAAAGGATTCAATTCAAGTAAAATCATAGATGATGAGAACAATTTTAGTGGTTCTAGTTTGGATAATCTTTTATATTTTAAAATATTTCTAAATGATATAACTAGCATCTACATCTATACTATTAATAATAGGGTTAGTAATTAACGATACTTGTAATAAATTAAAAATAACATTTTTAATTAGTTCTTACTAATATATTGAATATTTAAATAAAGTTTTAAATTTAAAATTTAATTTATCTTGTTTAAATAAACATTATATATGATAATCATTTCTTTTATTTTTATGTTTATTAAAATAATTATTTTTGCATCCTTATCTCTAGAAGGTTACCTTTATTTGAAAATTTACATGTATTATAACTTAAATTATACTAAATAACTGATTATGATCATGTATATACATGCCATCCAATATCTTAAAAATAGAAGAGAGTTTAAAGCATAAAAGGTAATTTGAGAACCGTTATATTACAATGTATGAAATCCTTAAAACTTAGTCGTTTTAATTCTTTTGTTAGCTTACTTCACTGACATATGAGAAAAACAAATTTTGATATTTTTTTAAAACTAAAAAAAGTAAACACAAGTTTCTAAGAATGATAATAAGTTAATAAGATATTAAATTATTAAGAGGTTTCGTGTATTTAACCTTTAAATTAATTAAGATAATACATAAGCTTAACTTATGTTGTATATAAATATAGTTACACTTCATTTAAATTTGAGATTATTTATATTTTCTGTACATACTTAATCAGATATATTAGATAAAGGATAAACTATTGAAGATAATTAATTTTTTTGAAAATGTTGAGACAAATTATAATTGTGATAATTTGAATGAATTAACTCTATTAGTGATAATTGTGTAAAGTCTAAACCGAATCAGTTGATGATTTGACAGACTGCAAAATCTCATATGATAGGTGTGAAATCAAACGTCAATAATGATAAGATAAATGTGAAATCTAAGTTATGTTGTAGCAAGACATGTGATGGATATTTGATTATAAAAAATAGTAAATACTGTGTGATTAAATTTTAATGACATAAGTGCTTGGAGGTAGATAACAAATAACTTGTCATTTTAAAGTATGTAAGACTACGTCGGTTAGGTTTAGGGCATATAAACCATCGTTTTTTAGGTTATCTTTTCCTTTTAGATAATAATAATAGTAAGAACTCGACATCAATATTTTTTTTATATCAATATTTTTTTTATAATTCAGTAAATTTTATAAAAAATAAGAAGATGTTATGTACATAACAAGGGATTTGTTAAACAAAAATCTCATACCTACCAAAGGAACAAGTTAATACAACGTCATAAGAAACCTAGCTCAACCTTGTAACGACACTATCAACTACTCGACTTTACAAACTTCCTACCAAGAAGCCGTATAAAGCTAGTTTTTATAGCTTAATCACCCAAGTGCACCAACACAAGCTATCAACACAAAAGGCCAACATACATAATCCAAGCTCAAAATACTAAAGCCGCAATCACCAAAACTAAAGAAATAGAATGAAAGGAAGTTCTGCTATTTATCTTGTACATTGTCATGAGTGTCTTCGTTCGCATACCTTGCAAGCTATATCATTCGTAGGAAATGGTGTTCCTTCCGTTGACCCACCTTCCTTAAGGCAATGAAACTGAAAAAGTTTGTTGTGCCCGTAAACTAGTAATTTAGTGCATTAAAATAAATAAATTTGTCTCCCCAACGAAACAGCCACCCGCACGACAATGTTAGTACATAAAAGATCTAACTACCTTTCGAAGTGTTTTGGCTGAAAAGCTCCAAAACTTAGAAGATTATCCTAGTTCTTAAGTTCTTCATCTCTACAGCTACATCCCTCAAAGCTCTAGAGTTCCTTTCGGTCCAAATGTGGTAGACCGTAGTAAATAAAAGAATAGGGAAGATGGAACTCTACTGAGGATGTTGGTGAAACCAAGATAGGATAGCAACAAAAATGTTTTGGCGGGTCTAAAAAAATTAATTTTGAGAGAAAATGTTCTTAATTTTATTTTTTGTTAAACTCTGTATAAGGAGATATTTATACTAGTTAGAGTTATAATAAAATTAAAAAAATCTAACAAAATACTAATCATCCCTAATGCTAGTCAATCTCCTACACTTAAACTATCAATCTCCTCCAAGTTGTAGCTTTTTGATTCCGTTCCATAAGCTTGAAAACAAATTCCACTTATACTTTGCATCAAAAGAGAAAACCACCAAATTGCTTTTCACGTAAAGAAAAAGACTAGAAAGGTTAGTGCAGGAGAGTCCATTGAAGTGTAGCTTCTCAACTGATGAGAAATGATGAATACTGTAACTGGCTTTAGAGTTGGAATACTTAAGTGCCATCAAAAGCGTCCAGCAAAAGCAATATGCTTTGTAATAAAGAATACATCTTTTTATTCCATTGAGAAAATGGATATTAATGGGGTTTTCATCTTCTAGAATCGTGAGATAAAACAGTAAGATCCTTGCTGATTATGAGGGGGATACAACTAAAAAGTAACGGTCGATATCTTTTTGGAATTCCTATCGGAGACCGAATGACACAAATCTTACTCTGCTTTTACTTTTGCTGTAATTTTGTCTAACTCGCTTTAATTGGCAAAATCTTTACTAAGGAGCATCACTAACGACTAACGGGAGTGCATCATGCTCTTCTTCCTACCGTCGCTTCCTATATGAAACACGTTTTTATCCTTTACGAGGATGCGTTAAGTGATACGCATTCTTAAACACGTTCTTTACTTTTGAACTATAAGGAGGCTAAATTTTAGTTTTGTATATATATATATATATACAAATTTAGAAATCCTTATTAGTACAATCAGTTAACAAAAATAAATTAATGGAAGGTATCCATAACATCGTTCATGGAACAAACGTTAGATATAATAAAAGAAAGAAAACAAGACAATCAAACCCTTAATTATAGAAGGAAAAGCGAAGATTTCCATATAAGATTTTATTGAGCTTTTTGGTGAGTGGGAGCCCAAATGGCTAAACAATGAGTAACTACGAGAATCATCAGGATATGGGTCAGTCTGCATTCAAGATGACAATCGCCCGTATATTTGCATGTCGTTTTCAGTCGACCCAGTTAGAGGCCCAGGTCGTCAGCCTAGTCGATCTTGGAGTCAAAAATCTTACCTTTGGAAGCCGAGTAATTTTCCTTCATCATTTTTATTAAACAAAGTTAAACAAGACTCGTTTATATTATTAAAGTAAAACAAATAAACTTAATTGAAACACAAAATCAATCAAATATCTGAGTTAGACTGACCAGGTAAATTAGATAAGTTGATAGGAATGGGGGCAAAAAAGAACAATTCAACCCATGTCGTTATTTCTTTCTAAACAAGTGTCACAGTTCATCAAGTTAAAGTTAACCTAACTGAGCAGAGGCCGAACTGAGTCAAAATCATTGAAATCTTTTTATTGTGCTTATTAGAAGATATTTTTGAAATATTTTACGTTAATAATTATAAATCTTCTTGATTTATAATAGTTTCTTATTTTTCTTTCATTGATCTATTTTTATTTAATTATAGGATATTGTGTATAAGTAAGAGTTTATTCGTATATAATAATACAAAATGTGTAATATATATTTTATTTTATTTCAATTGATAAAAGAACTTTGATTCCCTTTATGTCAACTATTATTTTCAGAGTTTTGTCGTTATCCACTACTATTACTCGTTACTTTTTCTTATATGGAAATCTCAAAATAACGTTAATTGTTGATCTTATTATACCATCATATTCCACGTCCACTAATTGATAAAATGAAATAAAGCATGTTGCCATAAACAACCACATATGCCCTCACACACCATCGAAAAATTTTGCCTGATACTTCATATGTTCTGCTAGATCCTCGAGTCTTAATAGTGTAATCTTAAGGACATTAGTGAGTCTTATACAATGTTTGACACTTGAGATGACATAATAAGGCAAAAACTTGGGAGTAGGCATGAAAAATGTTCAGTTTTAATAGAAGCTCGAAAGTGAGCTTTAGCATGCATTGATGCACATTAGTAGGAATTTTCAACGAAATGTAAGATTCGAATGTGAGACCAAAATATGAGCTCGAGATGGATCTTGGATCAAAGTTTTCTTAGATCATATGCATAAGGGAGATATGTGAGAGCCCTAAGGACTTAGTGTGTAACCAAATGAATAGACCATGGCTAATAAACTTGGCATACATAAGCATTAGACCAAATCAGTGTACTATGAAAGACTTTGAGGTTGAATGACTCATTATCAATAGATAGAGATTAAGGAAAAATCTTGATAAAGTGATGGATAAGATCACAATAGACATACATCAGTCTAAAAGATAAAGGCTATAAAGGATGATCTTTTGAGGATAGTAGAGATCTTCATGGATATGAATGTATGTTTCCTAGTTAAATGTAATCTTTTATCTTGTTAGTTGTGATGTAGCTAAATCCTATCAAATAGAATCTTATTTAAAGGAGGGTGTCATCCAATTAGTTAGTGTGATTTAATCTGATAAGGATAGAGGTGATCTAGTTAGTTCAGTTCAATTCAAATTCTAAATTGTAAAGTCAAAGCTGTCTATAAATAGCTTATTTAAACCTTGCCTCTAAAAGAGGGATAGAGGGGAGGGGAATATATTGAGAGAGAACATTTCTTTGTATACTTTTAAGGAAGTAATAAAAGTTGGCTTTTATCGTAGCTCTTGTGTGTTTATTGTTTCCTATAGTTATTTAATACTTTCTTAATATTCTTACTCAAGTGTGAGAGTTAAACACTGTAAGGGTCATGAGATGTTTGAGATTAAGTTTTTGTTGGTCAATAATCACATAAGAAGGTTGAGTCTTGCTTAAGCGGACCTAAATGAGATTGTTGTGTAAAGGAGAAGGCACAACTTCGGTATAAGTTTAGTGTCTAGGAAATTTTTTTTTAACAATTGGTATCAGTGCCAAAAATATCGATAAGGCAGAAGGCAACAATTTGGTAGAAAGTGTCAACAAAGTAGGGGCACTTATAAGGCCAATTCCTCAAGTTGAGGAAGAGGTCCATTTCTTACTCATCTCAGTTCAAGATTTTGGAGGCACAGATCTAATAGTTGCAACATCAAATAGTAGACTTGATGAAGGCCTAAAATGATTCTAAATTAGAGATCACAATCATAAGGCATGTTATTGCAATGCAGCATGTTGGGCATGTTTAAAAATACTTTGTTGAAGGTATAAGTGTTGGACCCCGCTTCCGGAACTCAACTCTATTGCGAAACACAACACCTCGAATGTGGCTATGACCCCGAAAGGTTCTTTCATTGAACCCTTAAAAGACATTATCAATTCATGTTCGTTACTATTTTTTCCCCAGAATTGCTCATAATCTGCTCTATATAGTGTACTCATACAACACAGTCACTATGCTTGAACTCAATTCCCCTATTTGCGAACAGAATTTGAAAACCTTCAAATC
>JANZLX010000213.1:41794901-41808913 GCA_025531955.1 Erythroxylum orinocense
AAATTTTCGGACCCCTTAATCTGGGTTTGCACTAACATGGACTCAAGAACTCTTCTTGATCATGCTCTCTTCCAACTCACTCCCACCGGGACAAGGTACATTTTTATGCGTTTTGCATTTATTTTACCTGGGTGTATTTTTTCGCGTTTTGGGTTGATTTTGTTTTCCGAAATTTTGATTCTTGAAGATGTGAGCTGGTGATCTTTGCGGGTGGTTTGAATGAGCAGCTAGCCTCGGGCCTTCTTGAGCCGTTCATTTCACACCTTAAAACAGCCAAAGATCAAATTTCGAGAGGTGGGTACTCGATTACTCTCCGCCTTGTGTCGCCTAATGCGCCCTGGTTCACAAAAGCCACTCCCCAGAGGTAACACGTTACTACTGGCTGTGAATATACTATAAGAGCTTGTCTTTCGTTCTCGCTTTTTCTTTGGATATTGGGATAAGAACAATATTTCTTTTAACTATTTATAACTTCTTGTTCGTAGGAATCATTATTAATCCACAGTTTTCTATAAACCTCGTTGAAATTGACCGATTTCTGTGTCATAAAGTATCTAAATCAGGATCAAGTGCTTCCTTGTCATTTGGGTGAATGCACTTTATAAACATCGTATCAGTCTTTCCAAACAAAGGAAATTTCATATGGTGGTTGAGTTGTTTGTTATCTAGATTTGATGGATTTTACTATTTTTCAACCCGGAAAATGGCTATCCAATGCAACCAAGCAGAAGGAGGAAAAGGAATTCTATGGAACTCTATAACCTTGATGGTTTCTCTTTTTAAATAAAATATCAATCTTGTAGCTGTTAATTGGGCTGAGATTTATCATTTTGAGGCTGACATTTTGTCTTCAATACAGATTTGTGAGGTTTGTTAGCTCGCCAGAAGTTCTTGAGAGATTTGTAACAATAGAGAGAGAATTAAGAACAGAATGAGAGTTCACTTCAG
The DNA here is from genome assembly GCA_025531955.1 of Erythroxylum orinocense. NCBI lineage: Eukaryota > Viridiplantae > Streptophyta > Magnoliopsida > Malpighiales > Erythroxylaceae > Erythroxylum > Erythroxylum orinocense. Next base: position 41,795,850 of record JANZLX010000213.1, read on the forward strand.
TCAAATGAGCTGTGAATTGCAGATGCTGAAGGTATGTCTGAAATTTAAAAGTTTTTAGCACTAGTAATTCCTTGTTTATCATGTACGTGATCAAAGTCAATGCCAAACTTAACAATTTGGCGATAGTCAATGAGCCCCTACCTTATAATTTCAGGATTCTTTTTGTATAATCCTTCTTCTGAATCTATTAATTACCAGATATTAACATCCATTTCTTGAGTGTAAGTAAAGCTAAGATTACTAACAATTGAAAAGAGTGGTTAGTCTTGCTATGCTTGTCCCATTAATATGCTTTTTTAGGACTTATTTCATGATTTTAGTTAATGTGCATGCAATGAAGATGTAGCAATACTGAACTGAATCTAACAAATGTAGGCTTGTAGGTTTTCATCAATTTATAACTGACTATGATAGTATATAAAAGTTCTTTTCTGTAGAGATTATGTTAACCAAACTTCCAATAATTGGAAAATATAGCAGGTGGTGCTGGGAGCTACCCGAAGCCCTATCTAAGGTATGCTGTTACAAAAAATCCTTTCAGACATTGCAGTGATGGTTTTTAGTTCTAACCATGATGCTTCATCTCAGATGAGAGATAGCAATGGAGATTCTGCTGCTGTTTATGAGGAAAATTCCAAGTAAATAACCCACCCAAATTTGATTATGTACTCCCGATCTCTAAGTATGATTGCTTGATGAGTTATTTCTGAATAATGAGCAGGATTCATCTGCAACGTGCTCTGGAAACTAGAAAAGCTGTACTGCGTAAAGAGCAAGCAATGGCTTATGCTCGTGCTTTGGTCACAGGCTTTGAAATTGATTGTCTACATGATCTCATTGCGTTTGCTGATGTTTTTGGAGCTTCCCGTTTAAGGTATGAGAGGATATGAGAGATGAAAATTTATCGGTCCGCAAGAAATATTAATTCAATTTTCAATAACAGCTTTCTTTCTTTTTTCTTTTCCCTTTTGTTAATTAGATCACATTATGGAATTTCCCTTCACCTTATAACCTATAGAATAATGTATTATTTCCCTAGTTTTTCCCACCAGCTTTAACTTTTGGGTTGAATGGTTTCTTGACGCTGTGATTGCTCAAACCTGAACATAGGAATTGAGATAAATTTAAGGGGATTAGAGCTTCAGGATGAATTGGTAATTGGAGGATGATGTAAAAGCAACCCAGTGATTTGCATGCCTAGTTTGTGGACTAGAAAAGTGTTCTTTTGAGTGTTAACCTTGTTTTCGAGTTTCCAGGGCTTGGGGCTAATTTCCCTAGAAGTCAATTCAGATTACTTTGTCCAATTATTTTCGAACATGTCTTTTCAGTTAATTATACAGAAAGAGTTGCTTATACTCATAATTTTAGTTAGCGTGTAAGATGTATCTGCTTTCACACAGGGAAGCATGCATAAATTTCTTAGAATTATGCAAGAAAAAGAATCAAGATCGGCTTTGGATAGATGAAATTGCAGCAATGCAAACATCTCGATTGGATTTGCCTTATGTTGGGACTTCTGGAATCGTTCTAGCTGGTGAGGAGAATTACCCTAGTCAAATTGGTGGTCCTTTTGGGAGACAAAGTGGCTCATTAGATGCATCTGATTCAGCTACAAGTCTTGGGAGTTTTGACCTAAACCAAGGTACACCTGAATATCTCTACTTTCTTTTACCTGTAAAGGATCAATTTGAGGTACATGCCTGAGCATTTGGGTTACAAGTGCTGCCGTGCATACATCCAGCATCTCTGTTTCTAATATTGCTATTTACCTTTTAACTTGCAGATGGTAGTACACAAACTTCTGCCCAAATTCAAATGGCAGACGCGAAAAGTCAAGTGCCAAACATATCGTGGGCGAGCCATATTCCTCCGTACATGCACAATTTTCAAGGTCCTATGTATCAACATATTCCCTCATACCAAGGTTACCCTTTTCCTGGTATGCAGGTTCCTTCTCCATATTTTCCAGGAAATATGCAATGGCCCCAAAATGTGGAAAATTCTAGCCACAATAATGATTGGAGTACTGATGATAATAAAAAACATAAATCCTCATCTAGGAATAAGAAGAAATCTTCACATGGGAAAAGCCTGGAGAGTGCAAACCAAGATGATTCCACTGACCCCAGTGATTCCAGCTCAGAGAACGAATCTGATGAGAATCTGAAGAATGGCAATAAGAAATCTTCTGTCGAGCAGGCTCATAGGAAAAAGCATGGGAAGAAGTCTTCAAGAAAGGTTGTCATTCGTAATATTAACTACATTACTTCTAAGAGAGATGGAGAAAAAGGCAGCATTTCTGGGGAAACATCTGACGAAGAGGATTTCATTGATGGGGGAATTCTGAAGCAGCAGGTAGAGGAAGCTGTCGGTTCATTTGAGAAACGTCATAAATCAAGTTCTCGTCATCATAAGAAGTCACATCGCCACCCCCTGACTGAGTCGGATGATCCTAGTGATAAGGATAACAAAAGTATGATTCTTGAGGGTGAACCTCGGAAGGATCACTGGGGTACCTTTGAGAGCCTGCTCATGAAGGACAAAGATTTAGACTCTTCAAGTGCTGATCTGCATCCTTCTAAGGTACAGGAGTACTTCATTACCAAGAGCTCTGAGGAGACAAGATCATTGCCACTAGACCTGCAAATGGAGGAAGTAAGAAAGCAACGTCCAAGTTCAAATGATTCCTTCCTTATAATGAAGATGGAAACTGCTAATGAAGGTGGATCTCGCACTGGGAATTTTGAATTTGGTGAAAATACCTATCCTAAAACAAGAAGAGCTGGCATGCATGAGGCGCTGTTGTTCTCCCACAGGTTAGAGGATACAGGGAGCTCTCACCGAGCTACTGTTTCTGATTATTCTACTGAAGCTCCACTTATTACAAGGCAAGAGGAAGGAGATTGGTTTGGTAATAAAGGAATAGTTACGTCAGCAAACAAGGATGGGAACATGGAACTGAAAGCATTTGGTGGTGATTATGCATCTCCAGTAACTGCTGAATATTGTCACATTGAAAAAAACAAGAAAGAAGTTCTAGCCGATGACTCATTCATGGTCCAGGCTCGAACTTTAAATGACGAACAATCTGCTTCACTTTTGAGAACAGACCTTAGCTTGGTTTCGGACATAGTTGATGCTAGTCAATATGAAAATGGGATGTCAGAAATTTCACAAAATGATAATGAAGCATTTGGAGCCCATGAACCGGATGATCTTTTCATGGTGCTGGGTCGTGATTCATCTGCTGAGCAGCCTATGTCATCTTGGACTCCTGAAATGGATTATGAAGAGGATATTTTATCTGCTGAAGCCAATGGGAGGCAATCTGATGCTGGGAAAGATTCTTCCAGGGGCAAGCTTCTTTCTAATTGTAAGGTAACAAGTGACAGAAAGTCAAAGGTTTCAAATGCATATCTTGGAAAAAGCAGATCGGACATCAAGTCAATGACCAAAAAACCCCCACTCGGAGGCAGAAATGTTAATCAGAAAAGCAAAACTGAAAGGGTATGCTATATATGATTTTGGTATTGCCTTCAGGGATGGGAGGAGAAATTGCTTTTGCATGACATAAATCGCAGCTTTACATTGCTTCCTTTTTGTTTCACTCAATTTTATAAAGAACTGTGTAGATCACTAAATTTTGCATGATATAAAACCATCTTACGTTGCTTGGTAAATTTTATTGATCTTGATTTCTCTCTCTTATCTTAATTCTTTTACTTGTTTTATCTATTTTAACCACATACATGTAGGAAGAGGAGAATAGGAAGAGAAAAGAGGAGTTATTAGCACAACGTCAGAAGAGAATTGCTGAAAGGAGTGCTAGTGGGAGCGTTCCGGCGACATCAAAAAGAATTCCTTCGGAAAAGAGATCTACAATATCTTCCTTGAAACATGAAAAGCCTCAAAACCAACCTCTAAGCCAAGAGAATAAAAAAGCAGTAATTAGGAGTACCACCATTGATCGACTTGCCACTGCTAGGACAACTCCAAAGGTGGAAGCAGTCCCACCAAAACCTGCCCAACCTAAAAAGGCACCCATAAAAGCAAATTCCTTGCCACAGAAGACCATGAATGCAAACAGTAAGAAAGCCAATCCAAGCAGAATTAAATCTGATGTCCTCCAAAAGACCGATAACATGGCCATGATAGCTGAGAAGCAAACAGACGTGGAAATCCCAAAAGCAATACCTACTATGGTTGTCAATGGCAATAAAGAAGACATTAAGGAGTTGCGTAGCATCACTTCAATAGAAAACAATGAAGGGGCTAAGATCTTACAGACAGAGAGTTCAGATGATTCACTACACAAATCTGCACAAGTGGCTCACTTGGAAGTTGCAGTGGGATTACATGAAGCATCTCATGTTCGTTCTGAAATTCAAAAGGTTTCTGATGATTGTGGTGAATACATCTCTAAAACGCCAGAACTTCCTACTCCAGAATTACCTACTCTGAACCTTTCTGCTCTGAATGTCAGGGAAAGCACAATTAGTGAAAATTTACAATCACCAAAAAATTCTGAAATAGAAATATCAACTCCACCATCTGAAGACATAAACCAGGAGGCAGTCCACTCCAGGAAGAAATGGAACAGTGATGAAAGTTCCCCCAAAGCTGCTAAAGGTTTCAGAAAGCTTCTTTTGTTTGGAAAGAAAAACCGAACCTCTATTTTAGCTTGATGTTGCTGGACTAGGCTGATTATGGGACATAAGGTAACACTCTCGAAGAAGGGTTTTGGTCCTGCAGTTTATGTTCCCATATTTCTTGTCGAATTCAACAGGATTGCTTAACCAGGAAGAAAAAATGAAACTCGGGAAAGGAAAAAGGTGTGAAAGTAGTTAGATGGTTTGTATGCATAATAAGGCCTTTGGTGTTGGTGCCGTATGAGGAATTGTCTCTGTTGTTTATCTGAGTTTTGTATCACATGAGAAAAGGGTGTAAAGTATTGTTGCTGTACGAGTCTGCACTTTGGATATGCATAAACGGGGAATTCCTTGAAAATCACCTGTAGTGTTCATATATTTCTCTCCATACGTACTGTGGAATCATGCAGTGATTTATTGGTCAACATTCACAACATCTGCATTTACAGAGTAATCTTAAATTTAATGTACTTGTAAAGTTCGCGAGGTACAGACCGCCCAACTATTATTTTCAAGAGTTATTTATTAACTAATGTGATCTTCAGATCGTCCTGAATTCGGAGCAAGTGAGATGCCAAAGAAATTCACACCTGATCCAAATCCAGCTGTTCAAATGGAAAAGTGACAAGGCACCTATAAAATGCATCAAGTTCCAGAAGCTGATGAACTATTTACACTCCAATTCGGTCATAATCATTAGCAGAAACTCCTACGCTACTGTAATTGACCGGTAAGTCACTGATAATTGATAAGTGATAAATTTTAAATCTATAATTATGGTTTATGTTTTCTTATTCTCCCTCATGTTTATGGATTATTAATTATGATTATAAGTAACATATTATGTTATATGTTAATTATTTCAGATAGACGAACGTATTCTTTTACTGGAGAGTTGTAATATGGTACCGAAAATAGAAATTGAAACTTGTAATCTCGTACTAAGTGAAAATAGAAGTCTAACTCTAAATCAATTGAAAAGTGAAGTTTTCGATCACTTCAATAAGAGTATATCAATGAACAAACTTAAAAAATTAAATATAAGTATTGTTAGAAGATGTTAGCCAAGAGTTTAAAAGGTAAAACCTCTCATTTAACGACATGTAAATTCGTGTAGGAAAAAATGTTAATATGAGGTTAAACATTTTGTACTCTTAATCTTACAAAAGAAAAAAATGAAATGACTACAATATCTTATGAGAGCAATAGATAAAGATTTTTTATTACTTCTATAGGAAATTAGTAGTGAACGTCCACTATCTATAATTGATATCAAAAAAATTAGGATTGTTTGCAATTCTTTGCAACTGACCTTCAATGTTCTAACTCTGAATACGCTGAAGGATATTATGAGAATATGATAGGATAAGAAAACAAGCAAATTGAAGAACACTATTAAGTATTGACGGATATTGATAGTCAAAAGAAGTTTTATATAGCAGTGACGACATATTATATTGACAATGATAAATTTTGGGGTAAATTATATTAAGCAATTTTGATATAATTTGCTTAATGATTATCAACTTAGAATAGAATGGACAAAATTTAGGATAAGGATCACACTAGATCAAGCTTTTCAACTTCACTTCAGTTTCAAGCTTAGGATAATCTTGTAAGAGCAATTTGTTGCTTTCACTTTCAAAATTTAATAAAGAAAAAAGGGCTAGGATCTTGTACTAATGTTACAAATCTCGTATCAGACTTACTACTGGAGTAGGTTTTGGTACGGTACTGGTTAATATTGGATACCGTTTTAAGTAATTTTTTAAATTTATGAAATAGTCCCTGAATTTTTTTAAAAATTACAAAATAGTCCATTGTCATATTATACAGTTGTACTGTATATTTTTAACCCTGTCTCCAAAAATCATAATAATAAATAATAATCACAATTTTAATTTAATTTATAAATTTAATTTAATAATTATTAATAAATATAACTAAATTTAAAATATATAAATTTCAAATAAATTTTTATTTAATAATTAAAAATATATAAAATAAATATTAGTTTATAAATAATATTTTTAAAATCATTTATTTTAAAAAATTATTAAAACTTTATTAATAAATATTATATAAAATATTAAAGTAAATTTCAATTAAATAATTTATTTTTAAGTTTTATTTAATTTATAATTATTATTAGTAATAAAAATATTTATTTTTATTTTAAAAACAAAAAATAAAAAATCACAATAATTATAAAAGTTGAAGTAAATAAAATAGCTAATTAAAAAAATTTTGAAACAAAGAGGAGGTAGAGAGGAAGAGTTTAAAATTTTTTGAAAATTTTGAAAAAAGGTCCTCATATTTTTTTAAATTTTCAGTATCAACTAGTATTTGGTTGATATTTTGAATACTGACCAGTACCGACTGATATCATCTGAAACCAGCCAATACCGACCGATATTTAAACCTAGTACAATCGACTCTCTATTTCGTAACAATTTTGGTCCAATATGATGTGTACTGGCCAGTACAAAATGATATCCTAAGCTTTGCCTTGTACAATATGATTAAGTTAGATAAATATTGACAAAAGATTGTGCAACCGAAGTTGAATGTGTGCAATTCGAAGCCTATTATTGTGGAAGAGTTGTAGAAATAAATTTTTAATCATGCAAATAATTTACAAAAGATCTATTAGTAATTCCATTATATACTATTGCTTTGGAGTCTTCTTTTAGCACTAGTGGTCGGTTATTAATCCTTACTGTGCTCTACTTCATCCTTATATGTGTCCAAAATGAGTTAGATGATAAAGATATTAAGTATAAACTCTTTTCTTTTTAATGTATCAATTTCGTCTTTTTTTTTGACAAGAAGGTTACTAATTATACACATACTCGTATTTATCAATCAAGTGGACATTATTTTGATAAAATATTTGATAATAAAAGTATATTTAATAATTTATTAATTATTACCATATGTTTAACATTCCTTTAATTTTAATATTATAGTACTAAATATAATATTTTTACATATAGAAAAAGTGATGCAAACTAATAGAGATCATGGCTATAATGATTAGCTTCTCTCTCAATCTCTAGTCTTTGCGCTCTCCAATCTCCAGTTTCCTCAGTTCATTTTCAATTTCTCACAGTCCCAAACTCTAAATTCAGTACATTATTTCATAATTTTATCTTAATTTTTTTGTAAATTGTATCGTTAAAAAATTTAGATAATTCTTTTTCTGAATTATATTGTCAATTAATTAATTTTATGTGTAACTTTAATTAACTAAAATGATCAATTTAATTATAATTTTTTCTTTCATTTTATATAATATTATCTTTCTTCATTAATGAATTTGGTTTTATCTTATTTATTTGACCAATATATGTTCATTTTATATATAATTTATTATAAAATTTTAATTTTTATTAATCAATTAAAATTCCTAACTTTAATTATAATCTTTCCTTTCATTTTTTTATAATCCTACCCTCTATTAATGAATTTGATCTCATCTCGTTCATTTGATCAATATATGTATGTTTTATATATTTATTTATTGTAAAATTTTAATTTTATTAATCAATTGAAATTCATAACTTCAATTAATTGAATTGATAACTTCAGTTATAATTTTTTTCATTTTTTATAATTATATCTTTCTTTATTAATAAATTTAGTTTCATCTTATGTATTCATTTATTATAAAACCTTAATTTTATTAATCAATTCAAATTCTTAACTTTAATTAATTGAATTGATTACTTTAAAATTTTAATTAAATAAAGTTTTATTAAAATTTTAAGAAAATAAAAAATAAAAAATAAGAAACATCGGGCCAATTCGAGCCCAATCAGTATGGATTAGGCCCGGATGCTTTTCTTTCTGGCCCGAGCCCGCCTCGACAAGTTTTTGTCGTGAAGGCTTTCTCTGTCATAACCCCGATGACAAGATCCTACCTAAAGTCGGATTCTTTGAGCAGGCCAGCATTGGTGGTTTTCAGGCCAAGGAATTCTGGTGAACGTTTGGTCTGACGTGACAAACACGTTCTGGGATGACCACAATGATTTGGGGTAGTGCTTGGACTATGGAGTTGCAGAGCTTCTAAAGGTGAAAGCTTCACGGAGAATTCAACGGTGTCATAAGTGTTTTTGACACGGGAGTCCTGGCTTGAAGAGGTGTTGTGAGGTGAGGCGAGTGAAGACTCATGCCAGTACTTGTGAGTCGGCGTCGGGGAAATGGACGGTTTTGCATCATAGTGAACCTTAACAAGGAAAGTCCTAGACTGGTCATTGATGGAAGAAGACGATGTAAGAGAAAATGTAGAACATAGACCGGTATTTAGGATCAGGTCGGGTCTGAGTCAAAGTTATAAAAATGGGTCAATTTAATATAAGGACGGTTTGGTTAACTTTTTTTGTGATTTTTAATTTAAAATAAAAATAAAAACTTGCTTTAACCTAGTTATATTTTTATCTCAAATAAAATTTAAAGATAAAATATTTTTAATTAAATAATTTTAGCTTAAACTCTTGTACGATATTTAGCAATAAATTATTAATAAAAATGAGTTTATTTATTATTTTTAAATTTTATTTTAATTATTAAATCAATATTTATTTAAAATTTATATGTTTTGAAAATATTTTAAATCTAATTATATTAAATTATTATTATTAGATTAGATTAGATTAAATTAGATTAAATTAATTTTTTTATAAAATTATTAGGTAAAATTAAATTATTCGTAATTCATATTAATAATTAATTTTAGTTAAGTAAATATATAAAATTAAGTTAAAGAATAATTCTTATTAATAATTAATATATTAAATAATTAAATAATACATATTTGGTTGATAGTAAATCAGATTAGGAAGAAAAATAGAAACAAAAAAAATCATCCTCCTAATTTTTGTAAACCAAAAAAGTCCAAAGCAAAAAGGTCCAACAAATAAATTTTTTACCAAATTTAAAAATAAAATAGAAAAAGAGAGGTCACTAAAATTATTTTAAGGTTCGTTTAAATTTATGAATTTGTGGAAATTTTGAAAAAAAAAATGTCATATGATTTGAAATCAATGAAGAAAATTCTTTTAGTTTAAATTTGTTTTTAAAAAATTTTGAAATTAACTTTTATTTAAAAAAAGTAATGAAATTGATTAGTATGAATGAACCAAAATCAGGGCACAACCTTCCGTTTATTGAACTTGTTTGAAACATTCAATGTCCAACGAAATTATATAACCTGAATCAAAACAATATATTCTTAAGTAATTAACTATTTCATTTGAAAAATATATCAACTTTTCCTTTAACAATACACTAATAATATATCAGAACCTAGATGAATAATGCTTTTATCTACCTTTTAGTCATTATTTAATAGATTGTATGTTCTAACAAAAATATCAATATCTTCTCTTAATTTCTTAAGTGTGGGACTTAGTATTAATAAATTGTGCATTCAAGGACTTAATTCCTTTTACAAATATTCTTAAAGATTATTTGACAAACTCCAAAATAAATATACCTAAAAAATCTCAAGCCTTATTGATATATAATTTAGGCGGAGTCACTCTTTGAAATGCATGTTTTATTTTATTTCTGATTTCAATACTTACATCTAATTTAGAATTAGGTCAAACAGAATTCAATATGATAACAAATGCAAAGATCATTCCTACTGCTAATTCACGGTCAACAGTTTCCCACAACTGCTTCTGGCTCTGCACACTCCGGTTGTTGGCTAACGATAGTGAGATGACAACTTGCACTGGAAGCAATGGTCCCCCACTTCCTGCTTTTGAGATCCACTTTTTACCAAATACACAACACAATGGTTACTTTCTATCTTTCCAAGGCACGATCGACTTACTAACATGTTGGAACATATGCAAGGAACCAATGTCTATTCTGATTCTCTATTCCATTTTCCTTCACCCACAATCTCGGACAACGACCACAAGGCACGAGCTTTTCCTGTGTTACCAGAAAAGTATATGTACATTAAGTTACCACAACAGTGATCAAAGGAGAGAGATTGCATAGTTAAAAACATGTTTCCACAGCCAATTCTTTTCATTTTTATGTCGGTAGTTGGCATGTTGCTGGTTCTCACTTGGTATTAACAGCACTACGCTACTACAAACCCTGGCAGTTTCTCGTTCGTCAATCATTTGAGGTGGATATACACGTAAAGGCTACTCTTTCAAATGCGATTGGTTTCCAATTTCTTTAAATGAGGTTCATTTCTTAATTATCTGTCTCTAAATTGGTTTTCTTTCGGTAAATTATTCCTCTTTATTTACACATCCTCTTTTTTAAACACTTTCTCCGGTTCCCTTGGCTCAAATACAAAAACTTGCATATATTATTATAATATTGAGCAGGAACAAAGAGACCTGACAGATATAGAGGGTAGAGTTTTAGAGAGAGACAAGATTTTTGTGGGTTGTCAAGCTCAAAGGTCATGGCTTCGAAGCTGCTGTTGATTATAGTCTTCATCCTTGATCTAATTGCCTTTGGTTTGGCTATTGCAGCTGAGCAGAGAAGAAGCACTGTGAGTGGTCCTTTCTCCTCCTTCTTCCTTTTTATCTTATCTGCATCAAGTGGCTACTGACAATCTCTGGCAGGCCATTTTAGCTTGTAATCCATTATATGCTATCTGGGTTTCGTTTAATACATTGTTTAACCTCATCGACACCTAATTTTGGGCAAATCTTGTAGATTAATAAATTATCTGATTTTAGTAAAGGGAAGTTTGCACATGAAATGAGGTTTGACATTCCATAATCAGAAAATTCAGGAGCTACTTTTATATTCTGTTTCTCAGATTTATTATTTATGAAGCAAACAGTGAATAACTTTATTTTTTAAATTGTGTTTAGCATTTTCAGATCTGGATGTTTATTTAGGTTTGGCCTATGTGAAGAAAACAGTAGATTTGGCAATTGGTTTTTTTAAAAAAGATTTGATGTAAATGGTGCTTTTAGGAATAAAAACACCAGATCTCTCCTCATCTCAGAACTTGCTCTATAAAATAAGAAATGAACTGAATCCATGAACAAGATGTGAGTGGCTATGATCAGTAAAAAGTTGCTTCTTTGATAGATCTTTTGAGTTATTTCCAGAGACCAACTGATTCTGGATTGCTTAATAGTTTGTTAGCATATATACTGTTTATGGGCTAACAAGAAGTTCTTTTCCTATTCTGCCAATTGTCGGTGACTTGGTGCCTTGCCTTCATACTTTTTCACCATCCAAGTAAAAGATGAAAAGGACTCGGATTTTTCTTTTCTTTTTCTTCTAACTCTCTCTCTCTCTCATTCTTCTATTCATTTGAAAACATAAGAAAACCAAAGATCATACTTCATAGAAGTTTATGCGCCAGTATTTTAAATATGGATGAGGCAACTTAGATTTCTGTGTGGTAAGTTTGTCATTTTTCATCCAAGATTTTGTCATTTGTGCTGGAAAATGTCTGGTTCAGTTGGTATAGAAGAGTTGTGACTTGTGAATACCTGCCAAGATAGCAAATCAGTAACAGTTTTAGTGCAGAACCGCCTTGTTAATCAATTACTGCCAGTTTAGCTTGCTTACCTAGATCTCTGTCGCAACAAATCAACCAAATCTTGTTTTGCAGGCCACAGTCAAACAGGATAATGATAAGAATTATAACTTTTGTGTCTACGATTCGGACATTGCAACTGGCTATGGTGTCGGTGCATTCTTCTTCCTCATGGCCGGCCAAATCCTTATAATGACAGCTAGTAGATGCTTCTGCTGTGGCAAGCCTTTAAGTCCCGGAGGGTCAAGAGCTTGGGCAGTTATTCTCTTTATAATATCCTGGTATGTGAACCATTAAGTGGTTACAGATAGGCTATGTACCATGTTTAAGATCAAATGTAATGAAACATTTTTTTTTTCTCTTGTCCTCTAACAGGGTTGTTTTCTTTATCGCTGAGGTTTGCTTGTTGGCCGGTTCAGTGAGGAATGCCTACCACACCAAGTACACAACGTTTTTTGGGGTCCAAAATCCTCCCCATTGCCAGACAGTGAGAAAGGGAGTTTTTGCTGCAGGAGCAGCTTTTACTTTCTTTACATCCATTGTTTCCCAGTTCTATTATGTATGTTATTCCAAAGCCAGAGATAGCTTCCAGCCATATAGTGGAGACACTGGTGTGGGCATGGGAATCTACAAATGAGCATGTTAAACTCATACCAACAATATATACATATGGAGATGCATGAGTATGTACGCCCCTTCACTTGTTTGTACGAAATTCCATTGTTGTATCATAAAAGTTTATGATGGTCTTCATGTTAAACAAATTTCTTTATTCTTTTCTTCTTCCACGCTGATGTGCAAATTTCGTGTTGTCCTACAAATATCAATGCAATAGAAGACATTGTTAGTGTATGCCTACTGTGACGAACTATTGATGGATC
>JANZLX010000213.1:41831474-41855527 GCA_025531955.1 Erythroxylum orinocense
GAGTCTCATTAGCAGAAGCTGCAAAACAGAAATGCATCGCTCGGTTTTCGTTACGAAAACGTGTTTTCAAAATTCGCAAAAATGTTATTTTTACGTTTTTGTAAAACGGATGTTGTTTTTCTATTTTTAACAACCAAATATATAAACGTCACTGACCAAACATGATTTTAAGTCTTGTTTTTTAATTTATGAAAACCGCAACCAAAAACTGGAAAAAAAAAACGCAAACAAACAGGCCCTAAACTTCAAGTTAGTTTTCTTAAACCAAGTGCATTCACTGCTACATATTCTCCAATTGCTGAACTTGCTAAATATAAAAAATTTAAAATTTAAACAGTGGCAAAAGCTATGAAAGGATTATTTTGTAACACATAGATCTTTTTATGTGTTCTGGATTGTTCATGAAAGGGATAAAAACGAAGGAAATACAAAATACTTGATTTCGGTTCCATCTTAACTTTCGAAGCAATTTTCAATTTTCATAGCTAAAACGAGCTCCAATCTTTTGGGATCTTCATGGAAAACGTTCACCGACACGTAGTTAACGTCTTTTTACAATTTTTTTATACGTAAGCACTCTTAACGGGTAAGAGAATCTGTATGCTTACGAATGATATGAGCAACTGCAAGAAACCTTAATCTTTATATATAGCTTCTATATTGGACTTCCCTATCACAAGCCTAATATGGATCTGATCCACATTAATCGGAATCTATTTTCCTCCTAGACTTCGACCAATTGATTTAAATCATTTATTGAGCCACTTTATTACCCTTAGTTGGGTCAAATTATGTAACTCAACTGATAAGTTATTGAAAAGCTGAAAAATACAATTAATAGTTGTCAAACATAATGAGAAAGGACAAAGCCCAACATTCTCCCCTTTGGATAATCACTAATTGTGGTTTTTACTCAAGTTTAAAAATAGTTTAAAAACTCGGTTAAGTCACGTTGCTGTATTGGTACCAAATTTAAAAATTAAAAACATTTGATCGAAAGGTAATGAAAGTCCAACATTCCATCTTGCAAGACTTTCGATACTGAAAATATCAAACACATATATCATGTGTGACACAGGTCCAATATAATCATGAATATCTAATACTTTACTAACATGAATGAAAAATGAAGTATGACAAACTAAGATGATACCTGTATGATCTAATACGTATTATTTTCATCTGTAGGTTTCGATTTATCCAATTTTATACTAAACTGCATGTACTAAACTACAGCAGAGATATCTTAATTTTTCTCACCAAAAGCTAAACAGAATTAGAGAAAACCTTGTTTTCTCTCACCAGATGCTAAACAACATTAGAGAAAACTTTTATGTTATTTAACTGAATGCTAAACTACATTATAGAACCTTTATGAGATTGAACTTTATATCCATCCCCCTATGCCATGTTAAATTTATAGATATCCTTACTAAACTGTATGTGTCAAAATGACATAGGCTCAAGGTCAATATTTATATATGCCCAATGACCTTTAAAATGCTTAAAATCAACACAAATCTTAAGGCTTTCATATGTATTTTTACTATACATAAGAACAGTTATTACTGAGGATAAAAAGATGATAATCTATATTAATAAACAATCATAATGTCATAATACATCAAAATGTACAAACATTTAAGGAGCAAATACAATGACCCCTACCTACTCTTGTCTAAGGGCCTTAACATGCCCATACTGGATACATGTTTAACAAACACTAGTGGGCGCATTCTTTTAGTCAATGGATCAGCTAACATCTCCTCAGTTTTGATATGCTCCACTTCGACGTCACCTTCTGAATCAACTCCTTTATGGTCAAGTATTTGACCCGTAAATGCTTAGACCATGTGATATTCTTGTTGTTGTTACTGAACAACACTGCAACAAGATCATCACAATATAACCGAATGGGTCTAGCTATTGAATCTACCATAAACAACTTCGAAATCAAGTTTACAAGCCAAAACGCTTGTGTAACAACTCCATAACATGCAACAAAATCTGCATGCATGGTCGAGGAAGTTACCAGTATTTGCTTGACACTCTTCCACGATACTGCATCATCTGCCAACATAAAAATGTATCCTTAAGTGGATTTGTGATCATCCAGACACCTAGCAAAATCAAAGTTTGTATATTCTGTGAGGTTTAAATCATTGACTTTTATGTATATCAACGTATAATCCTTGGTACCCTTTAGGTATCTCAACACTCGCTTAACTGCATTATAATGGTCCATACCTGGGTTAGCCAGATATCAACCCATCAGTCCAACAACAAATGCAAGGTCCGATCTAGTGCACACCTAGGCATACATTAGACTACTAACTGCACTAGAGTATGGGACATTCCTCATAGCCTCTCTCTCAACTTCATTCTTTGGATACTGTGCCAAAGATAATCTCTTGCCATAGGAGATAGATGCTATAATAGGTTTATAGTCAACCATATTAAACCTTTATAGTACTCGCTCAATGTATGCTCTTTGTGAGAGGCTCAATGAGTGTTGAGATCTGTCCCAGTGAATCTGTAAGATGTTTCACCTAAATCCTTCATGTCAAAGTGTTTGGCCAAAAGTTATTTTACCTCATGCATCATGGTCAACTCATTTGATGAGACATACATTAATAGAAAGATAACTTTGCTCCCCCTAACCTTATAGTATAAGCATATTTCAACTTTGTTTTCTACAAAGCTGAATGACGTTAAAACCTCATCAAACTTTAGGAACTATTGTCTATAAGCTTGTTTCAAACTGTATATTAATTTAGTCTACTTACAAATTTTGTCAGTTGCATCTTGATCCTGAAATCCTTTAGGTTGCTCCATATAGACCTCATAAAGGTCACCATTCAGGAAAGCAGTTTTAACATCCATCTGATGTAGCTCCATATCATAATGAGCTACTATTATTATAATCACTTTAAATGCATCCTTTGAGGATATGAGAGAGAAGGTAACATTGAATTCAACTCCTTCTTTCTGAGTGAATCTCTTAGCAACCAAATGCACCTTAAACTGCTCAACTTAACCCTGTGTGTCCTTCTTGGTCTTAAATAGCCACTTGCAACTGATAGGCCTGCAATGGTGAGGTAAATCAACAAGCTCTCATACCTTATTATGCCTCATAGATTGCATCTTATCTTTTATTGCTTCTGACCACAAGTCCACATGGGGTCCAGAAATGACTTTTGTAAAAGTAACTAGATCCACAACATGTCCTATGTCATAGTCTTGCTCACCCAAATAGACTATGTAATCTGATGAGATAGCAGGTCATATTTCTCTGGTGGATCTGCGTAACTGCATAGGTTATTGTACCTCATAAACTTCTTCCTAAATAGGTATAGGTCACTGTGCCTACATAGACATGGTACCCAGACCTTCATCCACCGGACTTGACTGTATGAGAGGCGAATACAAATAATCATAGTATCCATCCTGCTACCTCCTGAAGGATATGAGGATCCTTCCTCGTCATGGACATCGTATTCTAGAAACTTAGTTATTTGCGATTCCACTATTTTGGCCCCTCTTTCTATACAACAAAATCTGTAGCCCTTAGAGTGGTCAGAATAACCTACTAAATAGTAATGAGCAAAGCGAGGTTGCAGTTTGCTCTCATAAGGATTATATAACCTTACCTCAACAAGGCAACCCCACATAGAGTTCAATAGGCGTCTTTGGTACTGACTTACTTGGGACTCTATTCAAGATATACAATGTTGTCTGGATGGCTTCATCCCAAAGGTATTCAGTCTTCTCCTGGATGTGAACCCCTGCACTGTGGAAGCAACATGATTAGAAGCTCTACTATCTAACTACCAAGAACTTGATGTAGCTATAACTACATTGGATTCATGAATCATATAGGCCGAGGAGTTACCTGACAGTTTTTAATTAACCTTCCATAACTTGTACTTCAGGCAATCGGCCTTCCTATGCCCCTTCTTCTTACAGAAGAAACACCTCATACCCTTTATGTTATGTGGGCCCTTGGTAATGCTAGACTATCTAATCTGAATCTGTGGAGAGGGTTTGGGTTTCTTACCCTTACCCTTAGGTTGTTAGGGCTTAGCCTTTCCCTTACCTTTGGCAGCTACAAATAGGGCTGTATGAGGAGAATTATTAATCTTCTCCTCAGTTGCAGCACACCGGGAAATCAAGACATTGATGTTCTAGGCCTTATCCTGAGAGATATAAGAGGTAACGAACATCTCAAACTCTCGAATGAGAGTATTTAGTACCTGAGGCACTATGAGCGTGTTAGGAATAGGTACATCTAGTGCCTTCAGCTTACTTTGAAGGTGAACCACCCTGATAATGTACTCTCTAATGCCTCCTTCTCCTGTATGCCTCATAGAGAACAACTCTTTAATCAAGGTACTTTGCTCCGCATGAGAAGACACTTTGTACCTTTGGGAAATGCTATCCATAAACTCCTTCCCTATGACCGTTTCTGGTAATCCATTAAGCAGATAATCTGGGATTGATCTCTTGATGGTCAAATAACACATCCTATTTGACTGCTCCCAGATTGCCATTGCTATTTTATCAACTTTTGAGCTGACATCAGTAAGTGGAGAAGGCCTCTTGATATGCATCGCTATGTTAACGTCAACCATCTCTAGGTCTAACTCAACATCCTTCTTCCACTTCGTAAAATTGAAACCTTTTAAGGTCTCAATCGTGATAACATTGTTGTTTACAAAAAAGGTGACTACAAAATAGAAAAGACAATGTAAAGATCAGTATAAATGTAGAATAACAACGATACTTAAAGCATTAAAGTAGTATCTATACTGAGAATCCGATCACATATATTATGAAACACCTTTGGGGTGAATACACAATATATGCAATTAGACCCCCACATAAAAGCGATCAAGAGTACAGGCCATCTCATGACTTCACCACCTTTGGGTGAATAGATCATTTAAGCAACGGCTTTCCTCCATCTAATGCCTTTATGTACATCTCAAAACCCTATGTAAGGCCAACACCTTTGGGTAGAATAACCAAACATAAAGTCAGAGACATCCATAAGCATGTAAGCAGAACAATCCAAAATACTGACTCGAAAGGCCACTTTGGTAACTACATCCTTATCAGTGGCCTAGAAAGTCTACAAACACAAGGGATACATCTTTATGTCATCCTCACATTTTATATGGGCATAATGTATGTGAAAATCAGCTATAAATGCAAAAATCAAATACACAATCAAATAATCACATACTAGTATTGAAAACATCATCTTTAAACTTTATTTGAGACTTTTATTTAAAAAATTCTCAATGAGAATGACTATCGTACTTTATTGAATATCGAAATTACCACACGAGACATAACACTTTAATGTCTCTCTTATGTAGTTCAGAGCACAAAAATGCACTCAAAATTAACTTTAAAAAGCTTTAAAACATTTTCCTAATCCAATTACTAACGTAATAAATCTAGAAATTTTGAAAAATCACTTTTAAAATCCCCTGACCCGAAAACTAACCCAAAAGGACCCAGGGCAACTTTATGGGAATTCTAGAAATTTCCCTTCTTTTTTGTACTGAAGCTAACGTCAGCATGACATCAGCAACATTATAGTACTGACATCAACACAACACGTGTCCAACGGTGTTACAGAACCGCCATAAGGTGTAGGCGTGACACCTGCTGACGTCAGTGCTCGCCTGACGGTGCAATCACCCTCCAATGTGGAGGGCAATTTTTGGTGATCCCGGGACCCATTTTTTGCACTTTTTGGCCCGTTTTTGACCTGTTTTCATAGCTAACCTTATGTATACCACTTCTACGTAATTATAGATGCAAGAAAATTGAAAAACTAATTAAAAACTGATGAAAACCATAATGAATGAAAACTAAAAAACCTTCGTTTCTAGCAACTCGATCACGTAACCACTCTGATACCACGTGTAACACATAGTATAGACCTTATTACGTATTCCTGATCATTTATAAAAGGGTTAAAAACAAAGAAAATACAGAATTATTTCGGTTCCATATTGACTTTCGAAGTAGTTTTTGTGGCCAAAACAAGCTCCAATCTTTCGGGCCTTCACAAAAAATGTTCATCGATACGTGGTTAACGTTTTTCTACAGTTTTCTCAATACGTAAGCGTTCTTAACAGGTCAAAAGATCCGTATGCTTACGAATGACATGAACAACTTTAGGAGACCTTAACTTTTATATATAACTTCCATATTGGGCTTCCTCATCACAAGGCTGATATAAGTCCAATCGATACTAATTGAGATTCATTTTCTTCCTAGACTTCAAACCATTGATTTAGATCATTTATTGGGCTACTTTATTACTTTTATCTAAATCAAATTATGTAACCTAACTGATAAGTTATTGAAAAACCAAAAAATACAATTAATAGTTGCCTAACATAATGAGAAAGGACAAAATTGTGCAATTTTCTCAATACGTAAGTGTTCTTAACAGATCAAAAGATCCGTATACTTACGAATGACATAAGCAACTTTAGGAGACCTTAACTTTTATATATAGCTTCCATATTGGGCTTTCCCATCACAAGGTTGATATAAGTCCAATCTATACTAATTGAGATTCATGTTCTTTCTGGACTTCAAACCATTGATTTAGATCATTTATTGAGTTACTTTATTACTTTTATCTAAATCAAATTACGTAACTTAACCGATAAGTTATTAAAAAACCAAAAAATACAATTAATAGTTGCCCAACATAATGAGAAAGGACAAAATTGTGCAACATATTTGGCAATACAGAAAAATCAAACATATAATCTTGTACCACGTGAGCCGAATCAGAATGTAGATAAGTTTAGATGGTTGTACCGAATCAAAAGACATAAGGATAGATAACTGGGATGGTTTAAAGCATGATTAGTAGCAAAAGGTTTTTATGAAAGGCTTGGTATTCACTATCATTGTACTTTTAGTCCTGTGATTGAACCTCTATGCCTAATTATTGAGTGACACATTTTGTTGCTCTCTGGCTAACTTATTTTGCATTTTTACTCCCGATGAACTAAAGGTTAAGGAACTAATAATTGGAAGTCGTTGGTACAATTTTCATGCGGAGGAGTTTGAGTTTATATAGAGCATAGACATTTTAAGATTGTCAAATGACCAAACCACGTTATTTTTTAAATTCATTGTTCCCTCTTCCTTATCACAAGCCAATAACTCACATAGTACAGTGCACATGCAAAGGGTTTACCAGGCTAGGAAAATGATAGATTGGCATGTCTCCCTCCCTCTGCTTCACCATAGATTCCCCACATGCTCTTAGCTTCTGTTAGTGATAGCCTGTCTTTATTGCAGAGTGCATGCATTCCAGTAAAGTTGCTTACGCTTCTTAGTTTTATTTTCTCTCTTTTTCTTTAAAAAAATTATTTTCGGTAACTATATATATCTAGAGTCTTTGTTTCAACTACCCTGAAGTGCTATTTTGTGCCTATAAATAAAGTTCCTTGGCCAAATAACTATCAACAATTCGAATTGCTCTGTTGACTTTAAGAGTCATTTTGCCAAATATAAAAACAAATGTTTGCACGGTGGGCTTTCCTCATGACAATTAGAATTAGAAGAGATGGAGTTTACTAAACTAAATTAAATTCCTGACTCAAGCGAAATAAGCACTTTACGTGAGCACTGGATACGACTTGAAATTTTCTCCATTTGTGCCTGTTTCCATTAATGTTCAAGAGCGAATCTAGTTGAAGCTTAAACAGGCTGTTGAGAATCAAGACACGTGGTGTGTTCCTCTTTGTTAAGTCTAATCAAATCCTGGATTAGATCTTTTTATAACATTATGTTCGTTCCAATGGTTAGTGGTATTAAAAAATATAAATCTAATGCTGTCTAAAATTCTTAATTTAGAGTAGTGAATAAAGATTTATTGTACAAAGGTTTGGATTTGATTCACCTGAGGAAATAAGTTATATTTGCCTCTTCAATTATAACGTATTTTAACAGTGAAGAACATTTGATTTGAAATAGTGCTTCGAAAAGTAAAAGAAGATGCAAACGCGAGTCAATAATGATGGTTCATAAATATTTTAATCTCTGGATTAGTACCATGTACACATCAATTAGTGGATGATTTGCAATGTATATATACAACAGCTGGACCTGACCTTCACTAATTGTTTCTTTAATAATTCTTTAATCCTTAATAAAAATTAAACAAAGAAAATCATAAAACAGCAAGAAAATATGGACGTACAAAAGGGGTTGGAATTTGGAAATTAAGGCATCCGAGAAGAGATCAATGATCAAATGTATTGACAGGCAATACTATTACTAACAGCTTCGCTCGTGTTGTCTCAATCCCAGCTTAGTTGGACGACCATTTTATTCATTTTTCATTATCATATTGAAAGGGAAAACGTCATCGATGACATGTACGTTTTGATTCTCCAAAGAAAATGGTTATTCATATTGTATAATTCAGTATAGTTCAATGGATCTCCAATTAACCACAATGTTATTCCGTTACGTTGTCAAAATCCTATTAAGTTTTAAAATAAGAAGTAAAAGAAAACAAATAATGTCAATGAGATGTATAATGGAGGAATGAAACCATGACATTTTTTTAGAAGTCCCTTGCAACTTCAAGTTGGTTTTGGAAGTTTTTTACAATTTGATAACCAACAAAATAATCTTTCATCAATGTTTTATTATGTAATTATACATAATTATTTGTATAATTCATAGTTTGAATTAATTATTAACAAAATATGAAAAATAATTTATTATATTAATTATTTAAAAACATAAATTTCTAAAACTAAATTCAAATCATAATTAGAATTTAAAAGAAAACATAATTATAAGAAATTTTGATCTAATAATTGTTGGTACTTTTCTAAAGTTAGACAACAATTAATTACGATTTTAACGATCTTACGATTAAGCGAATCGAATTGGATCCAGCTAAAGATAATAAAGTAACCTGATAAAGGATTTAGTTTAATGGGCTGAAGTCAAGTTAAAAATGGACCTTAATCAACATAGACCGGATATGCATTGAGCTTGTGATGGGAAATGTCTATACGGTTACTATATATAATTGCTAAGGCTCCTGCTTCTGCTTAAATAAGTTGTAATCCCGTTAAAAGATTCACGCGTTGAGAAAGACGTTAACGACATCAATTGATCAACTTTTGTAAAGGTCGTTAAGAAAGTTCAAGGTTTTGTTGACAATGAAACAACTCAAAAAATAGAATGATATTCTTAATTCTTTTAATAAAAAAGTTCAACGGTAAATAACCACTAGATTCAAAATTTAATTAGTACTATTAAAAAATAAATTATTTTAAGAGATCTAATTATTATTTGAGCTATTTCAAAAAAATATTTTTGCATTTTTAAATTATTTTATAAAAAAGTTCATTAATTTAATCGAGTTTCCTTAAACCAAATCGATATGTTTTCTTTTTTTAGAAGAGCTCGTATTGGAGCCATGCGAAACATAGAAAATTTGCAAAAACAAATTACGGCACATAGAATAGGTCTTTTATAATATATTTTATATATTCTTTGTTTGGTTTTTACATTTTTAATTCGACATATAAGAAAATTACAATTATTAATTGGATTGATAAAGATGGGTGGAGATTGTGTTTTTAATAGAAGTCCAAATCGTCAATGGATTGTTGTGCTTTATTTATTGGACTTTGGATAAGATGGACATCTTTGGTTGAGTTGATTTCATGGTGGACTCTAATACTACACGTTAATTTGCAAAAAAAAAGAGCCTAGAAGGTGGTTGGCGGCAAAAGATCTGGTGGGTGTATCTTTTAAGTTGCGTTGGTCATGTGGTAAGTTAAGGAGGCTATGCAATTCTCCTGTGTGTGGTATATTTGTGTCTTTGAAAAATATCTTTGGGAGATTGCGTACCTTGTTCTTGTGTGTGTCAAGAAACGTGTTCCACCTTGAGTATATTGAATAGCAATCTGCGTGAATCACTTGGAAGCAATGGAAGTGTATCATCGAAACATCCTTGGTGGACTGTGTATGATGTTTTGTTGTGAGCTGATTATGACTTGCTGAGTTTCTTTTCATATACGGTGGGATTTGGGGTATGTGGAGTTACTTTAGTTGGGACTCACGTGATATGATATAGAAAAAGTTGTGAAATGCGTTTTGTTTTGTGGTAATTTGTTTCATGAAAGAAAAATTAGCTATGGCGAAAAGTATTCGGTTGAATTATTTTGAGAAGACAAATTCATAGGGAAGTCTTCTTTGTCTTAAGTGTTTTTGTTATTTAATTCGACCATACGTATTTTGAGTAATTCAAACGAACTAAGATTGATTGCCATGTGAGTCAGAGCACAGTTTTAAGTAGGGGTTGTCTTACTTATGTTGATTGGGTCTTTCTATCAACTCGTTGATTTTCTTACAAAGGGTCTTTTATTATTTCAATTTACATGGCTTCTTTTTAAATTTTGATCGTAATGAAAAAAAAAGAAAACAACTTCAACTTTTGATTTGACATTAAAAAGAAAAATAATCATAAAATAAAAAGATCATAAATACCATCTCTTCTCTCATTATTCTATTATCTAAATAAAAATTATTGTCTTTTTGCAGTTTAAAAAGTGAACGCCAACATTTCATCATAATTCTCGTTGAAAAGCAAACTTTGGGGAGGTCGAAAAATATGCCACATTACTCTTAAATTATTGTTTCCGATAGACCCGCAAAAAGATAAAGATAAAGATATATAAGAAAAATATCTAATAAATAAATAAAATAAAGAATAAAGAATAATAGAAAATAATAAAAGTAATAAAACTAAAAAATAAAAATAAACATAAAAGATGATGGTGATGATGATGATAATGATGATGATAATAATAATAATAAAGTATAAATAAAAATAAAAAGATAAATTATGTAAATAAATATACAAACAAGAAAGAAGACAAATAAATAAATAAAACAAATAAGCTAGAAAATGTTTAAGATAACTAAGAAAATGCTAGGCTAAATGCTAAAAGAAAACTATTACATTTTAAATATTTAGGTTAAATAAAAAACATAAGATTTGAAGGAAAATATTTGAAAGATTCATGAGAAAGAGAATGATCTCTCTATGTGAGCTTCTTTACTCATACCTTAGTACACCAAAGTTTCCTATTGAGGGTCACGTTCTCAGTAAATTCCAACAAAGTCATATTATTTCTAATCACTTCTTTTCATTTTTTCTTAGACCTTTCTCTCTTTCACTTATAGTCCCTTAGTACAATATTTTCACATCTTCTTATCAGCGCGTTAGGATATCTCCTTTTAACAAGTTTAAATTATTTAGGTCTTGTTTCTCTTAATTTTTTATTAATATTAGTTACCTTTAATTTGTCTCTACTTATGCTTCTGGTCTTATTTCTTCCAGTAAGGTTGCATATCTAATAAAACATCTTTATCTTCATCACTATTAACTTATGACTATATCTACCTATTTGATGAGTTAACACTCTGCCTCATAAAACATAGCCGATCTAATCGTTAAATGATAGAATTTACCTTTGAACTCAATTGATATTTTCTTGTCACGTAAAACTTCTAACATACTCCTCTATTTAAATTACCATAATCTAATACGGTGAACTATCTCTTCATCTATCTCTTTATTGTTTTGGAAGATAAATCTTAGATATTTAAAATACTCTTTTTTTTAATATAAATTCTGAACTAATCATACTTCTATATTGAAAGTCACCGTATAGTCTGAAAAATTACACTCTAAGTAATCAGCCTTAACCCTACTCAAATACTTTAAATGAAATAAAAATTTTACTTTTGTTAATAATATCCCTAACAAACTCATAAGTAACAATTAAAGCCCTATAGGAATTCCAAGCAAAAGAATTTTCTATTCTTAATAAACAGAAGATGTAATGGGTGGTGCATACGGCAACTTAATGAAGAGATGAATAATTAGATCTAACATTCATTAAAATTGAAGAATCCTACAAAGTTATGAACTTAGCATGCTTGAAGATGCTCATATTGAGGTCCTAACATATAGGTGATTCTAAACCTCCTAAAAGACACAGAAAATGGATCATATAGCAGCACGACAATAGGCCATGCAAAACACATTTGCCCAAAGTTATGGAACAAACTCCATCCCACACCTTGAGTGATGGGGGATTGGGTTGATTATTCAATACCTGCAAGGCAATTAAAAGTATTTTTGAGAAGTCACTTTCTGTGGACAGTAGTACTGGGTTGCTGCCTCCAAAAGTTTAGGTGTACTACTCTTGACAATGGGCTTCATTGTCATGTACTTGCCAAAGGCCCATCTATCCTATTTCTTTTTTCGCTCCATGGATGTAGAAGCGGGTTATGAAAAATGGTACAAGAGCATCCAAGGTTTCTTATAATTTTGACGTTTATAAATTTATTTTTAATATTAGTATATAATTACAAAATAATACTTTTAGATTAAACTTATTGATGACATGAGACTAAAATAATACTTATAGATTAAACTTATTGATGACATGAGACTAAGCATATGAAAGGATAAAGAGTTATTTATGTGATGGAAAAAATTTATGATGCGAATTATGAGTTTTATATAAATAAAAATTATTTTATAAGTTAACTTATAAATGATTATATTTATTTAAAATTTTACATATCAAAACAAAAATTCACGACTATGGGAGCTTTTGCCCACTTTTGGTGACAACTTAATCCCAGGGAAGGGATGTCCACAAATCCAATGAAACCAAAGAAGAGGCAGGAGAAGGTGTTCAATAATCCAATGCAATTGGCTATTACCAACACAAGAAATGTATGTAGGGTGTCTATTCTAATCTCAGGATTCTAAGAATTTGGGGAACTGCAACATCCTCAACTCTCACGTTATCCACTTCCTCCTACACTACATGTTAGTTAAGGTTGTTTTAGAATCTTCTTAAAGGAGTAAGAGGCAAAGCAAGATGAATTCAGATAGGCTCTCTCTCTCTCTCCCCTCTCCCTCATCCTCTGGTAAGTAGTGAGTATTTATTTAGGCCATAATGATTAATGAAAGCAGAAGAAGTAGAAAATGGGATTAGATAAATTACAAAGAAAACAAAACACCAATATTACATTCTCCTCTCCTTAAATATTCTCTTGAATGGTTTTGTTATGAACATGTAGAAAAGTAATAAAATGGATGGGAAAGGAAGCAAACAAGCAAGCCTAACTAGACAAGAACTAGTACTCTCTCTTTTCTCTCTGCCTCTGCCAAAATAAGTTACAATTGCAAACAATAAGACTCCCCACTCTCACAAGCCTCAGACTCTTCTCCCTCCTCCACCCTCCAGCTACATTGAATTGATCCCTCCTCTCCTCCCTCCGATCTCCCAAAATCCCTCTCAGATCGCAACCGAACCCAAAACCCCTTCAACCATAAGCACCAACTCAAGACCAAACGTATTTGGGCATTTCCATTTCCATTTTGTGAGTGTCTCTCTCACACCCAAGTGGAAATGAAATGCCCTTTTTTCTTCTTTCTCTTCTTCTCCTTCACGTCACCATGTCTCGCCACTGTGACCCTGAAAAGAAGATGAGCGAAAACGGAAACAGAAACAAACGAAACGACAATCCCCATGAAGAGCAACAACAGGAAAGAGGAACATGAAAAAGAAGAAGGAGAAGAAGATTGTTTCTACGAGTCTCTCGATCGCATTGCTTCGTCTTCTTGCTCTTGTTCTACTTCCAACTCCGACTCCGAACCCGACCCCAACCCCACCCGCTCCAATTCCGGCTCTGCCTCTCCTAGTCATCACCGTGTTTTGAGCCATCACGCGTTCAAGTACGACGTTTGGATCTCCCAGCCCGCCTCCGTGTCCGAACGCCGCCAACGGCTTCTCCGCCAGATGGGTCTAAGCTCCGACCCGTCTTTTTCTCGGGGCCGACCTGATGGTGTTGATATTGGCTCTCACCGGTCTGCGTCCTTGGCTTGTTTGACTGGTCAGAGTGCCTCCGACTGGATCCTCCGATCGAGTGCCGAAGCCAGTGGGACGGCGGCAAATCGGAGTGTGGATGGTGATCATTGTAATGATGATTTGAATTCATGTTGTTGTTCTTCTTCTTCGTTGTTGTCGTGTGTTTATTCTCCTCCAATTCTTTGTCATGATTTAATGGATGTAAATAGGGGTAAGAGTACGGATAACAAAGTCAAAAGTACCACGAACAATGATAATGGTTGTTTTCATGTGGGTTGCAAAAGAATCACCAACAGCTCTTCGCCTAAAGCCACTGCCGTTTCTCCGAGTAAGCCTCCATCGGGTAAAAATGGCAGGAGGGTGTATGTGGATCGATCCGATTCCAGCAATTCAAATGGTGATTTTAATAGGAATTGGTCGAGCACCAGTTTTGGGGAGTTTGTTGATGAGTTGGCTTGTAATGGGGTGGAAACAACTGAGGTGTGTACCATTAAGAATCTTGATAATGGGAAGGAGTTTGTAGTTAATGAGATAAGGGAAGATGGGATGTGGAACAAGTTGAAAGAAGTGGGAACGGGTAGGCAGTTGACGATGGAGGAGTTTGAAATGACAGTGGGACATTCACCGATTGTACAAGAATTGATGAGAAGGCAAAATGTTGAGGATGGCAGTAGAGAGAATGTGGATTCTCGTGCTAATGGAGGTAGTGGAGTTGGGGTTCCGAAGAAGAAAAAGGGCGGATGGTTTAAGAGTATAAAAAGTGTGGCAAGCAGTGTGACAGGACATAAAGAGAGAAGTAGTGATGAGAGGGATACTGGATCGGAAAAGGGGGGAAGGAGGTCGAGTTCTGCTACTGATGATAGCCAAGACATGTTATTCCACGGGCCAGAGAAAGTGAGGGTAAGGCAATATGGGAAATCATCTAAAGAGTTGAGTGCTCTTTATAAAAGTCAAGAGATACAAGCGCATAATGGCTCCATATGGTGCATTAAGTTTAGTTTAGATGGCAGATATCTAGCAAGTGCAGGTGAGGATTGTGTGATTCATATTTGGCAGGTTGTGCAGGCGGAAAGGAAAGGAGAGTTATTAATGGAAAAACCAGAAGATGGGAATTTTAACCTATTGTTAATGGAAAATGGGTCACCTGAGCCTAGTTTGTTGTCTCCATCTGCTGACGGACATCATGAGAAGAAGAGGAGAGGCCGGCCATCCATAAGCAGAAAATCTTTGAGCTTGGACCACATTGTTGTGCCGGAGACTGTATTTGCACTTACAGATAAACCCATTTGCTCATTCCATGGACATCTTGATGATGTTCTTGACCTTTCTTGGTCCAAGTCACAGGTTAGTGAGTTTCTATCAATTTTCTCCAGCATCTTCTACTGATGAGTGATTTCTCACTCTTGCACTCGTAACAGTTCCTATTTGATCACTAATTTTTTCTTGGCCTGTAATGTAAAGTTATTGGTGATATCTCATTGAGTCATATGAATTTTCCTGATCTTATTTATGTTCCAGAAAACTTCTTTCATGATTAGATGAGCAATCAATTTTCCCTACCGTGATATTTGGAAAGGAGAGATATACTGGCTTATGATTAGACAAAGTTCTATTTGATATATAAAATGTTTTTGATATCACAGATTTGCTTATGAGGATATGGTTTTTCGTCCTTCCAATATTCATATTTGCTATTTAAGCGTCATGTTATCAGGATAACGGATAATAGATACAAATATTTTAACTGTTACAGAAATGAAAATTGAATTGTGAATATGCGCGTGTATCGGAAAATGTGTGCTTGCTTGGCTAGAAAACTATGTAGCAACATGATATTACATACTGTTACACTTGGGCATTTTCCATTATTGAAATCTTTACCAAATGAGTAGTTTAGACTAGCTTATCTTTCCAAAGTTTTATCATTCTGCAATTAAGAGACAAGTCCAGAAATTGGATACCGGAAGGTAGTGAGGGCTTATTTAAGTAGTTCAGATTTTATAGCTTTTGGACTAGAAATAATAGCATAATTGGGCCTTAGGAATGTTTAACATCCATATTTACAGATAACATTCAATGGTCTAATGTTAAGAAGGATTTGTGATGTACAAAAACAGAATGGGAAATTGAGTTTGCTTCGTTTGATTGGATGTTGCCTTAGGAATGGCTGCATTTTTAGGTTTAAAATAAAACTAATATGGTTTATGTCTCAAGGTGTCTCTTTCTCTGGTTCTTTTACTTTGGGCTTTATTTTTCCTATAACAGTGATAGTTGGTATGACTCTTTGTTGCTGAGGGATAGTATTTGGGTACATAGAGTAACAAGGCCTTGCAAGTATGTTGTCTAATTTGAAATATGGGTGTCAAAAGCGCAGCTGTACGTTTATGGGTGCTGAGATCTCATGCCAAAGCTTGACTTCTCTTCATACAACCTCTTGTTAGTTGGATCTTGGCCTTTCTTCATGTTTCTGTCAGTCCTTTTTTATGAGCAGCATAACTTAAAAGTTTAGTTAGTTTGATTAGTAATCCTTGACGGCCAGTATCATGTGAATCTTGCAATATGGAGGCATGTTCAATTGTAGGAAACTATGGGGAAGATCTTCCTTATGCAAATTGTGGATTAGGCATAACATTGGATATATCTGACTTATTAGTTTTTTTGTTTTTTGGGAAACGGAGGAACCCGCAGCCACTATCCTTTAGATGTGCACTGGGTAAACCTTCGAATTGACGTAATAGCCTGCAAATCACGCCAATTGGGTATTCCGCACTAGGCAAACCCTGTATGACAAACTCGATTGAGAGAGCGTAGGTAAGGGGATTTGAACACAGGACCTTTTAGCCCCATTCTCCCACACTCCACCAACTCGACCACCTCCTAGGGGCTAACTTACTAGTTTTCATTATTTTTATTAGCTGAATATGTTTGTAAGTGTTGCTAGAGTAGATCCAGGTTGGGACAAGCAATTCTCAAGGACATGAACAGGACATGTGATTAACTTAGATGGCACTAGATATTTGTAATGATGTTAAGTGGTGACAAAAAGGTCAAGGAATCAAAAAATGTGTAATTTTACGGATTAATCTTGGCAAGGTTTCAAAGATGCGATATGATGTCCTTATGAGAAATATTTTGCTTAATTTTTATTGTTAGAAAGAAGGAAATGGTCAAGTGCTCTAACTCATTCAGTTTCCTTTAAGAAGACAGGGAAACTATTTCGACTCTACTGAAATTATTTTGAGGTTCCTATACCCAAGTGAATAATGTGGTTTTTCACATGTCTAACTTGTAGACTGATAATTTTGATCCAATGATAAGTTTGAGTTATAAATTAACTATGGTAGTGAAAAGTAGGAAAGCTTGTTAGTTGCATATGCTTGCCAACTTTTTTTTTGGAAGGAATCAAAAAAGGTTCTTCCACTGGGAGACCCTCTCAATCAATATTCAATAGCCTTTTTGTTCAGTATTATGAAATTTCTGCATGATGGTCGCTGGTTGTCATTGTCTTGTTACTGATCTGGATTCCATAGATATCCTGTGGCAATTATTTTTCAGTTATATTTGGATTATTAACCTTTGTGTTCACTGAATTGATTGTATAGGAAAAGAAGGGAAAGTTTGGATGATGTAAAAAGTTGAACATTATTTTACTTTCTTTTCCGAGACTCTTTTAGTTTTACTTTTCTTTTTTGAGGGAGGAAGAAGAGAAAAGTTTCTAATATTACAGAATCTTGTGTTGGATAGATGCATGGATTAAGCCACTATTGAAAAATGAACAAATAATATTTACTAATCTAACTCTAAATAAAACAAGTTCTTGTTTTCCCCAGGGCCTGCTTTCTTCTTCAATGGACAAAACTGTGCGTCTGTGGCACTTGTCGAGCAAGACCTGCTTGAAGATATTTTCGCACAGTGATTATGGTATGTACCAATGGCTCTGAATGACCTTGAAATTGAAGAGTCAAAGAATTGATGCCATTCTGACTGCATTTAGACAACGTTATTTGCATTATCGACATGGTAAAGTGGTAGATTAGTACTACATAAAACATTTAAATTGTTGATTCCTAAAATGTGTGTCGAAATTGGTAGATCAATGTACCCTGTCTTACATCTTACTAGCACGTTTTATTAATCCCAATTCATTTTTTTTTTTACCAGTAACTTGCATCCAATTCAACCCTGTTGATGATGACTACTTCATTAGTGGTTCCTTGGATGCAAAAGTTCGTATATGGAGTATACCTGATCGACAAGTTGTTGACTGGAATGATCTGCATGAGATGGTAACTGCAGCTTGCTATACTCCCGATGGTCAGGTAGGCAATATTTAATAACGTGATTGGTTTCTGTTTTAAGCAATATGTTATTTGGTTCATAATCATTTTGTTTTTTGTTTAAAGGGTGCACTTGTTGGTACTTATAAGGGGAGCTGTCGTTTGTATAATACATCTGGTACAATTTGATTCTCTTTCTCTCTGCTTTGTTGAAGTTCAGTTGCCACTGAGTGCTAACTATGCTTTCTTTGACCTTTGTCATTTTACAGAGAATAAATTGCAACTAAAAGGTCAAATTAATCTGCAAAATAGGAAGAAGAAAGCCAATCTCAAGAAAATCACTGGATTCCAGGTAATTTTGTGACTTTAGCACATAGAACATATCAGTACATCAGTTCTAAAGATTAAAAAAGATGTTGGTTTCTTATTGCTATATTTCTTAAAAATACTGGCATGATCGTTTTAACCTTAATGAGTTTCGTATAATAGTTTGTGCCAGGAAGTTCATTAGAAGTGCTCATTACATCAGCAGATTCACGAATTCGAGTTGTCAATGGCATTGAACTGGTCCACAAATTCAAGGGTAAGGATGTACACAATGTTCTTCCTATGGTTTATAGGCGAAAAGCATAAATGAAAGTTCTTATCGGTAACTTAATTCAGTTGATGGCCATAAAAGAACCTAGGTACACGGAAATGTTTCGGGCCGAGTTTCCAGTTGCGAGGGTCCTTGAATCATATAACTTAGAAAGCAGCATTCTAACCTTATGCATGAAGGGTTAAAACAGTAATTTGCCTTAGAATAAGCATTGGATTATGCCCCATTATTAACAGAAAAGGAAAACAGTAATTAGACTTTAAGCATGTTTTCTGCCAAATTTTCTCTCTTCTTTGAGAAATTTATGTTAGGTAGGGTCCAAAACAAGGGCTAAATTAAACTTTTCCAGGTTACTGGTTTTCATACCCTAGATCATAGGAATTCGTAGGATCCTACAACAGGTTGGTCTATTCTATCCCATAATTCTATCATAGGAATTCGTAGGCGGGCTAAGCGGGCACACCTCTCCTAGGGCCCAACTGGCGCACCACCTCACAGGCGGGCCAAGCGGGCGCACCTCATTATTCTATTCTATCCCATAATGCTAAAATGGTGCAAATAAGTCATTTATATCAAACCTTAGGAAGTGAAGCATATGGTTGAAAGCAGAATTCTGTGTCTCATATGCTTGCAAAGAAGTTAAGGTCGTCAGATTCACTATTTTATGCTTCTATTGTTTAGAATGCACTCTATCTGGCTAGACTTTCAATGATAAATATTTGGGTGTGAATGCCTTGCTATGCTATTCTTGTTAAGTATATCGTGTAATGCTCAATTTCATCAATCTCTTCGTGTACTTTGGGATCCTATTGGCCAATGATGATCTTTTTAGATGATGGGGTGCAGAATATTCCTTCTTTAAGTTCTAGTAGCTGTTAACTTTGACTGCTTATGTATCTGATGTGATAGGAGTCAACTTACTGGCAGTGTTATGCTAATGTGCTTTTAGTTTATTCGATGCCAAATCTCATATTTAGTACTACAGAAACTTCTATTAGATATTCCAAGGAGAAATGGTTGGAATTGGATTCCTCCAGTTTCCTCAACCTTTGTGGCTGTTTCTAGAAATCAGCTATTTGAATTGTTGAAATTGTATATTGGTTATTGTCGATGTAAATTTACTTTTTAAATGTCAATAACAATGTCTGATAATTGAGGAAAGTGTACAAATTTCTTAATGCAGTTTTTTCTCTAGTACGTCATTCTTAGAGATTAAGTTCATGAATAATTCTATAACAGGGTTTCGCAACACTAACCGCCAAATCTCAGCCTCCCTCACAGCCAACGGGAAGTATGTTGTTGCTGCTAGTGAGGATTCTTATGTGTATGTTTGGAAGCATGAAGCTGATTCTCGTCCTAGCAGGAGTAAAGGTATTACTGTGACACGCTCATATGAACATTTTCACTGTCAAGATGTCTCAGTTGCTGTCCCTTGGCCTGGGATGACTGATACTTGGGGGCTTCAAGATCCTTATTCTGGAGAAGATAGTGGGCTGGATAACCACCTTGATGAGGTCTCCATTGCCAATCACCCGCCTACGCCTGTTGAAGAAATGAGCAGTAATGATGGTTCAATGTCAACGGCAGGGTGCACCAACTCTTCACTAAATGGAATAATTTCTAGTGCAACCAATGGCTATTTCTTTGATAGAATCTCAGCAACATGGCCAGAAGAAAAGCTGAATTTGACCACTAGAACTCGGAGTCGGAGCCCTCACATCAGTATGGATTTCTCCAATCAAAATATGTCAGCCTATGGTGTGGTGATTGTAACCGCTGGCCTCAGAGGAGAAATTAGAAGTTTCCAAAATTTTGGATTATCAATTCGTATTTAAAGGGGGTTCAAAGAGATGACAGGCTTTGAGCATGGGGTAAATGAGTTGGTAAGTCACCACTTTTCCCCCTTTGGTTAGATGTGTATAGAGATATTGGGTGAGATATAATATTAGCAAAGTTATTCTTGTTTCCTTGTGCTTCTGCTCATCTGATGCAGAGTACAGATGGGTACCATTCTGATTGAGCTTCGAAATAGAAACCGATATATTTCTCATGTCGGAAATTGTAGAGTTATGAGCATCACAAAAGTTTTATTGATTTAAAATGAAATTCATTTACATTGTTTTCAACTCCTGTATGTCTGCTGTAGTTAAAAAGTCTGTATTGTTGCAAAACCATGCGTATATTTTGGCTTGCGGGCAAAAGCTTCTGCAGGTGTCGAAAACCAATAATGGAATAGACTCCAGAAGCTGAAGTACTTAGTTTATAAGGACCATCTGATGCATTGGTGCTCTATCAAGCCGTTGTCTCCAATGGTTCATTAATAGTGGAAAGCAACCAGCCCGGTTTCTCTATTTCCTCATTTATTTCAATTATTGGAGTTGGTAGTGAAGGATGTAGACAGTTATTGAGGTTATTTTCTCAATTTGTTGCAGTTAAGTCCAGTCAGGGCCCAACTAGATAAAACCTGCACTCCAGCTTCTCCATTGAAAACAAAATTGTCACTTTCGATTCAACTTCTAAATACGAATGGCTGATTATTTGTTGCGGAGCTGTCGCATCAAGTCATCTCTCGTAATCTTTAGATCCGAAATAATCTAAAATGAAAATCAAGTTGTTCCATGACCGTTGATTCAAGTTTTGTATATAAAAGACATTAACTTCTTATATGTCCTCATCAATTTAACTAAAAAAATTAATTTTCTTTGTCAACTCTTTCTATAAAAAATATTGAAGGATTGTACAGTTGACATTTTTTTTTTGCGTGAATTAGAGGACGGTGATGCGTGTGAAATATATTAATTTATTTTAGAGCATTAGTTTTTTATTTATATTTATAATTTATAATTTTAATTATAAACCTCTTATTATTTTATTTTATTATTATTTAGTAATATATTAATTTAATGTTTTAAAAGAATTAGGGTGGATATCAAATCAACAAGAAGAGATGTTTAAGGTTTAAAAATTTAATAGATAATAATTATCATAAAAGTGGTACCGAGTGAATGAGAAGTAAAATTATAAGAGTAAACAAAAATATAATATACAAGTGAAATACTTTATTGAAATAAAAACATAATACAAATTTTTATTGATAGATAATCAACTGATAATAAATTTGATGATTCTAACTAAAATTGAATCCAAAATAAAAATTATATAATAATAGTAAAGTTAAAATTATGTTTATGAAGTAAGTTGTGTCTCACTGTCATTAAAAATTGCAAATTATATAATACTATTTAAAGATTCATAAATTACATTTTCATTCAAAGTACTTACATCAAAATCTTCTACTGCATTTAAATAAAATATAAAATAATAAATTTTAAATTATTTTCTATTGTTACATGTTAAACATATTTAATTTTTAAATATATTTTAAAATAGATATCAACTTACCATTAATAGAGGTTTTTAGTTATAAATCACCTTTTTTTATTTCACTATAATAAAAATTAAGTTATAGTTCTTTTACTTCGATTAAAAAATTAGTGGGTCAATACAATCAATACAAAAAGAGAAGATTTAAACTAGCTTTCTTGATTTAGATTATCAAATTTGTAGGTAACCTTCATTTAAGAGTTTATATTATAATCGAAATGAATTTTGAGAGAAGCATGTAAGTTTACTACTAACAAATTCTTTGTGTTCATTATGACTCAAAGGCGACAAAAAAAACTTGTTCAAAGATTAGAAAGTAATTAAGAAGGAAAGAGCGAAGATAGACTTGGAGTTTATCATGAACACTATACAAGGATATGAGCAACTTATTTGATAAATTGGCAAAAGTTAGGGATATGTTGGAGAAGTATGAAGTTGTCATGGCTATCCCATAATATAACTCACCTATACCTATTAGGAGGGATAATTTTGAGGCATATAAGGAGGTTGATAGTTTAATATTTTTCTCTTCCAAATGTTAAACTAGCAATCCTAAAGTTTTGTGATTATGCCATGGATTGGTGGGATTAACAATGTAAAATCCCAAACTTTTCCTTTCACATGTTTATAAAATTTTATTTCGTGTGAATAATATTTTCGGGTGAATGTAAATTTTATTTTTGCTAAAAGGTGAATTAGGGGGCTGACCCTGAATCATTACAAAACTTGAGACAAATATTAAAGTCAAATGATAGTCGAAAAATATTGAAGTTGATTGGTATGGAAATGTACTAAAAATAAATTTGATCAGATGGATTTATGATAGATCATAGCTGACCTTGTTTTAAATTATCGTGGAGTAAATTTGAAGCATTTTCAAGCTAAAACATAAGAACATAAACCAAGTAAACCAAAGCGTGAGAGAATCAACCATAGTTAAGGACAAAGTAAATCGATCCAACTTATTTGTTGACATGTTTAGGTGCAACATGTTAATAAGTGGACATGAAACTCCTACAGAAATTGGACAAGTTTTTCTTAAGCCAATTAATTTATTTGGACAAGAAATAATACATGTACATGTGAATGAGCCTTAAGTGGCAGTTGTTACGTACATAAAAGAGGTTCTCATTATTTTGGAACAAGAATGCGTGAAAACCTTATGCTGCCAAGTTCATGAAGGAGTAGATGTGAGGGACATAAAATTAATTACATGTGAGACCAATACATGGTGTGGACGTGTGTCATTTTGGTAAGACACAATCAGAACAACTTGTTAGATGTAGGAGTTAAAAACTGTTGTGGATGATGTAAGAAATTAATGGGTTAATTAAACAAAGATGGTAAGAGCTAACATAATGGACAATTGTTGGAAACAAATCATGCAACGTGTTGGATAGCTTTCTACAATATGTAACTTATACAAGGATGATGAAGGCCGCTCCACCTTCATTCCACGAACATTTTACTACTCCTTTGGACTAGAATTGATGATGGACAATTGCAGCTACTCCCTTCATGCATAAATCTTCCAAGTTTTTGTCTCTAGGAAATAATTTATGCGTATGAAGAGGTTCTCATTATTTTGGAACAAGAATGCATGAAAACCTTATGCTGCCACGTTCATGAAGGAGTAGATGTGAGGGACATAAAATTAATTACATGTGAGACCAATACATAGTGTGGACGTGTGTCATTTTGGTAAGACACAATCAGAACAACTTGTTATATCACTACAACAAAAATGACATACAGTAACACTTTTGACAATATGTTATAAAATACCTATTTACGGTAACATTATATCTTAAAATGTTATGATTCTTAATT
>JANZLX010000213.1:41902094-41942211 GCA_025531955.1 Erythroxylum orinocense
TACTCTTTGCATTTGTTTTTGATTAAATTGATTTTTGTGTGAATTGACTTCTGATTTTATTGTAGAGTTTTACGAAAAGATTGAAAGATCTATTCATCCCCCCCCCCTTCTAGATCGTTTACATTCACTGCATCACTTGTATAAGATTTAACAATTGACTACCATTATCATCCTTTTACTAAAGATTGATTTGGTTATTTTTCAATCTAACAAGTTTCACAAGTTTCATAGGATTTATAATCAAAATGATATATAAATATATATCATTATATATAAATTTATGATTCTCATTATGCTGATTTAATCAAAATGGCATAAAAAGATAGTCTTTGTTGTCCAAGTTTATATTCTTTCGACTTATGTTAAACATAAGTTTCCCTTAATCCAATAAGTACAAGTTTTTTGAATAAATATGGATCAATTATGCTTACTCAAAAATTTACTTCTGTCATATGTTGAATATTATAATGATGTTGAATCTAAATTTAGTATCAAAAACTCATAAGCATGAACTATATAATACGTATAGATAAGAAAAGTTATGTAAACATTTTTTTTCGATTGACAACTATTATCATATTATAACAAATGTTTTTCGCTGTAGGTCATATTTATGCTTTTAGTAGGCTAAATTGAATTTAAAAAAATTCGTCATGATACTATACTTTTCAGCTCAGCTCTACTTTGTGCAACCTCTTGCATCTTACTATCATAATGTTGACATACATCTTACATGTTATAATTAAAGTTATGTGAGATATTAATCAACTCAAAATGTTCATACATCTTGTCATCTGTATAATACGGATATATCTCTAAAAATTTAATACCAAATCCTCAAGAGAGATTACAACAATATTGCATAATAAACATCAACATTACGAATATCGTACCAGATTTAGTTTTGGTACAGTAAGGTACTGATACTAGTAAATATTAGGTACTATTTCAGATAATTTTTTAAAATTATAAAATAGTCCTTTAATTTTATAAATTTAAAAAATCATCCCTTTTAATTTATCATTATAAATTATGAAAAAATAAAATTAAAAGTAACATATAAAATAATCTTATATCCCTACAAATTTGATTTTTTAAACTCTCATATTATGTGTCTAAGTAACGTAACACATGGAAAAGAGAAAAGAAACGGTTTATTTGTGATCAATTATCTTTTCATAATTGTAAATATAAAATACTTGAGCTACTATTTACAAGCCTCTTTATATATTTACTACCATAATCTAAAAGAAGGGGAAATAGGTAAAATCAAATAATTTAGGTCTGAGTTGGACATGAATGAAGAGGAGTAAAAAGAGTGAACAACTGTAATGTTTTAAAAGAGACACCTATTTTCTGTTATTTAATTCGTTAATCTTTTCTAAAAGAGTGAGCAACTTTAATGCTTTAAAAATCCACCTTATTCTCTTTAATACATTTATCTTTGTTAAATCATACACATAACACAATGAGGAGAAGGCGAGCAATGATAAAGAGAGGCCATGACACTGGTATAGAACATCAACAAGGACAAATCCAACAAATGGAGAGCGGTAGGAGGACAAGAGAGATCTGAACTAAAGCAGTGATGAGTGGTAGTGGACAGATCAGGCGAAGTTGCAACAAGCAAAAGGCCTGGTGGTTGGCTATTGGAGTTACAGAGGAGAACAGAGAGTGGCTTGTTGTTGTTATAGAAGTGTAGACTAGGAAGAAAGGTGTTCTAGAGTTATGGTTTTTTTAATCCTTCGATTTTTTAAAATTTCATTTAATTTTATTATTAAATTAATATTTCAGATACCTACTGGTACGTCGTTACTAGTTAATAAGACCAGTATCAGTCAGTATTAAAGTTGGTATAAATTCAGTATTTATCATACCTTTTTTTTGGTAAGTAAGTGCCAGACCGGTACATTACGGTAGCCATAACACAAATGAACATACAATTTTTTATTTGACTTTGAAAACCCTTCTCAAACTTAACCTTTATCGAAGAAATTTGGTTTAGTAATTTAGTATCAACTATACTAAACAGGGTAAATTCTCCTAAAAAATATATAAATATAAAAAACAAATAATTGATTATAAGTTATGACTACCAAATAAGATTAGAACTTTAATCGTGTATTTAGTTACTTTTACTATTTTATTCAAAATAATAGCCCTCATTACTATTTAGAAAGATTACTCTGATTTCTCTAAAAGGTTAGGACCTCATTCATATTTAGTTAATCTTAAATTTACTCAACAAACCAATTAAACTTAAATTAGATATGTAAAAATTTTATCAACCACATCTTATGTGACTTCTACATCCGATAGGTAACAACTTTTTCTCAAATATATCTTAATGTTTTTCATAAATTTGTCTTTAAATTCACGTGATCATGAGTTTGCTTATCTAACCATACAAATTTAATTAAACAAGATCAGCTGTTATAAAAGTAAACATATTCAAATTAAAGCATCCTCGAGTTTGCTCAATAAGCCTAACAATAAGTAAAACTCTATTTTATTCTTATAACAAGGGAAGACAACAATAATAATATTCTCAACATATACTTAATAATTTATTTAGATTAATTTATATCTATTAGATTTAATTAGAGTTTAGTAAATATTATTAAAATAAAAAATAAATTTAAGCTTATTTGAAATCATAGGTCATGTTATGCTATGTGGCAAATTGGAACATAAATTTATATACGTTATTACTGATATAGCACAAAATGGATGAAGACATAACTTCGTTGATATTTTTAACTATAAAATATCTTATATAAAGAGATCCTTCTCTTTTCATGTATCTTGTATTTATTCTAATACTTTTGTTTGTAGTATTTGCCTCTTTATTTATTTATTCTCTTTCAATTGCTTATTTATTTATTTTTCTTCTTTCTTGTCTGTTTATTTATTTACTTATTTTTATTTTTATACATTTATTTGTTTATGTTTTTAGTTTTTTTTTTAAAATTGTTTTTAAAAACTTTTTTCTTTTACTTATAGCTCTATTGAAAACAATCTTTATATTAGTTCAGAGTAAAATTACATACTTTTAGACCTCTTCAAAAACCCGTATCTCATTAGAATTTCTAGTAGAATGTTATTGTTATTGTTGTTATTGTTACTTATTGAAAGTTATATAAATATTATGGTTTATTTTGAACACTTTGAACTTGTATTTTGGTGAAAATATTATAAATGAAACACATTTTCACCTATAATCTTATATAGAAGTTTCAAAATTCCAATAAAAAGATTAAGTTTTTAGCCTATATCCTCTTTAGATAAATATCACTACTATTTCGTTTATTTTTCATTCCTATTGTGGTATTAGATTTAGGTTATCTTGATAGTGAAAAACATGTGGGTGGAAAGGTCAATTTGAATCATAATGGTGCATTAAAATTGAACTTTAACTTTAACTTTAACTTTTGGAGAGTTTAAAAAGAATCTTAACATTTAATAAACGATTAATTTACACTTTAGATTGATAGCACCCTAACTCCCCATCAAAGCTTTGTCCTTACTAGTTGGGCATCCCAGCTAGGCCCATATACTTTGCCCTCTTCACAATAATGTTTAGTAGTTGATTTGATTTGTCTTTTGTATTAGTTTTTTGGATTTAACTACTTAGTTGCAAGATAAGTAAAGCTTATAGACTTCAAAGAAAATGATAACAATTGCCATGGCTAAAGACTCTCTCAAGGAAAAAGAAGAAGCTTAAAAGTTGTAGGCTCAGATACAAATTTTGGATGTTCAAGTGATCGATATGAAGAGAAAGAACAATAACGAGAAACTCCTGATCCAGGATTTAGACTTGGCGCCGGTAAGATGTAAGAGAAGGCAGAAAAAGGTGAGATCACATAGGCACAATCTTCATATAAAGAAAGGAAATCGCAATAAGCCATCGGAACTATGTATCTTAGAAGGAGCTTTTAGCAACGATAATTAAATGATGCAAAATATGGAAGGAGACGTTCTTTTCATTGTATATTAATCAATTTGCAGCTATAAATTCTAGAAAGTTCTACTACACGAGCATTAAATGATAACAAGACTGCACTCATCAACTCACAAAATGGGCAAGTAGGGATTCTACCTATGTAACAAACATGAAATAAATCTGAGTCCAAAAGAAGCGTCTATATCAAATGGGCAATTTGTCAAGTATATTAACCATTATAAGATCTAATTAGAAAAAGGTATTTGCCATGTGCATGAAAAATTTAACAAATTAAAGATAATAGGTTGTTTAGGAAGGGAAATGAAGCACTTTAAATGACCCAAAGAGTAGTGGATGTGGCAGCGAAGCCGCAAAGGCACTGGACTGGATGCGCATGGACTTGAGGATGCAATCTTGGCTTTTCTTTTCTTGTAGTTAACAAAAAGCAAACTAAATCAACTTCTGCAATGTTAAAGTTCTTTTTTAGTACGGTAAAACATTTAGGTTTGGGTTAAATGTTTGTGCAAATGTTAGGGTTCAAATGAACCCTTTTGCCAAAACATGTGACGCAACAACATATTTATTTCGTCTATTTTTAATTCATCTAATGGCCATATATTCCGATTTGTGTGTAACCAGTCATATTATGCTTTGATACGCAATATGATCATTAGAACATGCTGATAGAGAGTTTTCAGTTAAAGGAGATCTGGAATTTAAGAGCCACCAAAAGACAATATGACTCCCAAAAAGTGAACTAGAAGATAGAAAATTTTCTAAACATTTTATTTAAGTTGCTATTTTTTGCTTTTATTTTTGTTATATATTTACGTACATAAAGATTTTTAACATTTTAAGGACAAATCAAAACTCCACCCTTTCTTTTCTTTATATGAATGTTTTTTTCTAATTTTCGGGAACTTGATAAATGAATTAATATAACTCATCATTAATATACAAAAGAACAAAGAAAACAAATAGCATATGACACGACTCCGCCCAAATTATCGCCCACTGTCGGTGGGTTTTTTTATTTTTATTTTTGAAAGGTGATTGAATAATCATGTGAAAACTTGGGACATCTATCGATAAGTCCTGCTCCTCTCATCTCATCTGACATCAAAGATCCATCACTTTCTTATACGTTTGTCGTTACACGAAAAGTAGGAGCGAGACAGCTCCTTCATCATTAAGTCAGTGCTATCGGGCGCCGTAGTACTTATTGTCATTCTTCACGTGCATGATCCTTTAAGTCCCCACTTCGAATTTGACTTCTCTTCTATTCTTCTGTTTAACCTTTGTTTTTATTTTCCATTTTTTGGTTTTTATCTGTTTTATGTTCTTGATACTCTATTACTTCTCTGACGATGGGAATCTGGGCCTTTTGTTTTTGATATTTTATGCATGAAATGGTCGTGAAATGAATATACATGTGACTGCTGACTAGGTTCCGGTTCAGATACATGATTCTGTAAAGGTTTCTTATTCTTATTCTCTTGATATCTAATACGATGGATGTCACAGATTATACTATATGTCAATGTACTTTTGAGTTTTAAGTGGAAAATATTTTCTAATAACTTCGCAAAAAATTCATGAAATTTCTACAGTTCTTTTTGGTTAAGTAAATTATTATGCGGAAATATCCTTTGCTTCAACGACAAGAACAATTTCAAGAAATTGGAATCAGTGAGGACAACCTGACAGCCAGTAAATGTTAGATAATCGAAATTCGCAACCATCTTTGATAGTGCATTAAGGCGTATAACTCCTCTTCGCCGTATCCTTTTCAGTTGAGAATATGGCTCGATAAGCAAAGAGACAAAACATGATGAACTGTCATTTCATTCTTTTCTCTTTTATGATGGGTGCAGTGCAAGTTGCTAATTAAACAATATTTAATTGAAAGTGTTTCCACAATTTGCAGCCACATAGGTCATTTAGTCGACTCTTGTGGTCGGATTCACACTGACTGACAAAAAGAGAAGAAAATAAAATAAGAACTACTCGCATTGAATGACAGTGAAACCAAGCAAGAAGATTCGAAATGTTTGCAAGTATCATGTGTCGCGGCTGATAAATTATCTACTCAAGCCATGAAATGACAAGGTCTGGGTTGGTAACGAGCATGCAAGAGTGGGAAGGAATACCGATTGACAGGTCTTATAATGGCCGCATTGATATGCTATCAGCTATTCTGTGTGCTGGCTGGATGTCTTATCAAGCAAGGTCCAAACAAGGGGTTCGTGGAAATTTGTGATAAAGTTCTATGAATTTTGGCGTCAAAACTACTTTACTCAGGTGAATGATACTAGCAAATTATGGCAACTTGTTTTACATGTTGAATGGACTACGCTATGGGACAACTCCGTAAGTAATCCAGATGGTAGTGTTAATTTGAAATATTAAACTAGATTTTTATATCAAAAATTGGAACCGTTGACAGGTAATTTATATTAGTCAAGCGATTAATTTTAGTAATGGTTTATAAAAGTAAATCTTTATTAACTAGTTATTTTCCGATTAATATATGTGAAAGACAATGATATCCTGATCTTGTTTGACAAACAGCTGATTGCATTAGCTGTTAGCTGATAGCTGATTTGACCAACAGATTTTATTAGCTGTTTGTTAGAGATATTTGGTAAAATTAGATGTTTGGTATTAGTTGTTTATGTTTAAAATGACCTATAAAGATATGACTTTAAAAAATATATAAAGTTATGAATATTATATATCTTAGTATTTCGTTGAATATTCTTATAAGAATTTAAAATTTAGATATTTAATTCTACAAAATTTAAGTTTATAAAATAATAATAATTATTAACTTTAATAAAAATATAGAACATTTAATAATCATCATCATTATCATCATCATCATTATCATAACCATCATAATGAGTAATATTGATATTTATTATTTAATTAATTTTACTAATTTGAATTAGATTATTTCAACAAAATAAATATATAAATACTATTTTATCATCGTAATATTAATATTTATTACTTAATTTAAAATTATTTGATGTCTTAATGTAAAATGAGTAATAGAATTAATTTGTGAATATTATTAAAAAATTATTTAAAATTGTAATATATATTTTTTAAAATATTATATTATAAAAATTTTATTAAATTATTATTTGTTTTTATATAATAATTTAAGATAATTATACTACACCAAAAGAACTATTAAATAATTAAATATTATTTAAAAAGATAAAATAAATTTGTAAATATTAAATAATCAACTTTGAAGCATGATTAATTAAACCCAAATACTACATTAAACAAACATATATGCTTGCATTAACTTTAAGACAGGGTATAGTTGGATTTTATTACATTTCATTTTAGCTGATAGACGAACATGCTCATATATTACAACGTTTTCATTTTCAGCTGGTTAGCTTCAATAAACTTATTAAAAAGTTGTTCTCCAAACGTTATTGTTAGCTGTTTGAAAAATCAACTGCTTGGTTAGTATCCAAACGAGTCCTTTATCATAAAATTTGATCTAACAATTTAAAGCAATTTTCTCTATTGAACAGTCCAATATATAATTTATATTTACATTGAAAATCCTTAAATGTTTCTCTCTATCTCATTTTATATACCTTCCATCAAGAATAGATTTAAAATTTCAATTCAATGAGAGTAAGTTTTAATAATGATCCGACAACAACGATCGTAATCCCAACCATGTTTTAATAATGATCTAACAACAACGATCGTAATACCGACCATTGCAAATTATAAATTTGATATGACCTTTAATTTTCAAAGATTGTGCAACCAAGTTTCTAGATTTGATTAAATGTTTATCCAATTTTATTTGTTGGTGGCTACATTCTGATTCTTGGAATATGCTATAGCTACGTTTGCACACTTTTTCTATGGTAAT
Source organism: Erythroxylum orinocense (assembly GCA_025531955.1). Taxonomy (NCBI): domain Eukaryota; kingdom Viridiplantae; phylum Streptophyta; class Magnoliopsida; order Malpighiales; family Erythroxylaceae; genus Erythroxylum; species Erythroxylum orinocense. The sequence goes on from JANZLX010000213.1 coordinate 41,909,948, forward strand.
TTTCCAATGTATTGCCTGCTGAGGTGTATCCATCAATATAATTAATAGCTCAAAGACAAACAAGTAGTCTTATAATTTTGCTCACCTCGATTGACTCTTCTTCTCACGTCAAAGTGGCAGCAATTTTTTTTTTCATTATACTGCAAGTATCCGTCTATGAATGAAAATTTAATTTTCGGAATCTTAACTGAAAAATATAAAAATTTCACTAGAAATTGAAATAACAGTGGAAGAGAATATTTTAGAAGGAGAAAGAAGATTTCTAAGTGAAAGAAAGTATGAACCAACAACAGGTCAATTGTGAGCTGGTCTATCAAACTTTTTGAAAAAAAAAACTTAACATGTTTTGATTTCGTGTAAGGATAAGTGAAAACTTGTTTAGGTAATTGATAAGAAGCAATTAAGGTAGTTTAAAATTACGGATAATATTACAGATTTATTTTGGTTAAATGGATAAATTTATATAATTATTTGTTTATAAATGAATATAAATAACGAACATAATAATCATAAGTCAGCTGTTGTCTCTGCGATTGTCAGTAGCATCTTAATCTCCTATGCTCTCTTTCTTATCTCTGCCACTGTAATGTAAAGTAAGGGATTGATAAAATGATCATGTTTAAAATTTTAACTAAAGTTTTAAATAATTAAAATATAAAGATAGAAAATGTTGTTAAAAATACAATTTTTAAAAATTTAAAAATCAAGAAAAAAATTAACTACCAATATGGTTACATGTCCAATGAACATAATAATTTGGAAAGGACAATTTGTTGATGAACTTTATAATATGGCATGTACATATCTTATGACTTAAAAGACAAAACTTCCATTCAATAGATGCATGTCAAATCGCTTCTAAAAACAAATGCGATTTACTAAATATAAGAAATGTCCCTTACCCCAGGTTTTGAAAATGGATGAGCTTGATTTTCATATGCTACACCACACCCTTGCGTCAAACTTAATCCAGACGTAACCAATGATTTTAAAATTGGATTGGACCGATCGATTAGATCGAAATATGTAAGAACCGGCTTGATTTTCGGTTTGGTTTATGTTTTCATATAACTTTCCTGAAACTTTAAATTGTAACGAACAAAATTCAAAGTATTCAACCTTTTATGCTCCAATCTATTTCTTTCTTAGAATAGATAAATTCAAATGTGCTCTACTTTCCTTCACAGCCTGTTGCACTCACACATTGATTTAAAATCTGAATTGCAAAATTTTACAATTATGAAACACCATTTTTAAATTGATCCCATCAAGAAATTGTAAGTCGTAAGATAACAAAAGTAACGTTATAAACAAAATAAAGTGATAATTAATTTTCAACAAATAAGAACAAGGAAATAACTAATACTTGAAGAAAGTTTTCCTCTTTGTTGAATAGCAATCCAAATTCCAACAATTTCGTTTCTATATAGTTAAAATCTTGATATTCAAATCAAATTGAAATTATATAGATAGGTTTAATTTGATTAATTTATTTATAATTTAGTTTGTAATTGTAAATTGTAATAATCCAATCTAATCAAATTCCAAATACTAAGTCGCGACTTATTATGAACTTCCAATTCCAAACCAAACATATAAACAAAACATAATCAATCAATAGATAAGCAATACACTTTGTCGGTTTGTCCATTTCATTCAAATCCAAATCCAACCATTCACAATAATTTAATTCCAATTTCCTTTAACAATCCACAAAATTCACTAACTTCTAACCATTCACAACCTTACAATCAAAATTCAAAAAAGCAATTCAATTTTAGAGGTAGAAAAAATCTAAAACACACCCAAAAATATCACAAATTCAGTGGTCGGGTTAGGTTTTTGGTGGGTCGAACTCAGGCCAGGTAAACATCAGATCTTATTTCAGTAGAAGACGAGCAACAAAGCAAGGGGCAGTAGAAAATAGCAATGGTGGAGGCGACAACAGGAGGCAGAGTTAAGGAGGCCAAGGAGGAGAGGCGCGATGAGACTTGGTGGAGATTGGAGTGGAGGAGAGTCATGGTGGAGAGGGAAGCAGATAAACTAGCAGGCTGTGAGGAGGTGCTGTCGTGTGGTGTGGTGGTGATCAAACTGCAGGAGTGGGAGTGGTGCCGGCAACGGTGAAGAAGAGAGATTAAGAGAGAGTGAGTCTGTGAGAGTGGAGATGAGAGAGAAAATAAAGAAGAAAGAAGAACAAAGCAGAGAAGAAAACATCCAGGGATAGGGTTAAAAAGTTTTGATTTTGTAGACATGCCCCTATATGTTTTAAAATTTTTGGTACCAACCGGCTATTATGAATATTGTACGTATCAGTTGGTACCATGCGAAACACATTGTTATCGACCAGTACTTACACTTGATACAGAAGACCCTCTACCTTTTATCATTCTCCGGCCGATACGGAATGAAATACAAAAACCTGCTACCAATTGAATAGTATATGAAGTACACAAAGATCAAATGATGACAAAATAATAATATTCTACAATCCTAAAAGAAAGAAAAATCACCTATATTACAAACATGTAAAAATTGGTTGTTAGGGACACAATATAAAGAAAATTATAGTTGAATTAAAATAAGAAATCAAACAAGTCATAAAAGAAAGACTTGGACATTCCAAGACTTTTAAAATTAAGGCAAGGATGCAAGAAATTACTAAAAAACCTAAAAAATATTTTTACCCAACATTTGGATGTTTTGCATAAAGTCCAACCAATATGTTCGGGTGAGTTAGGAGATAATTTCTTGTAAATTAAATATCAAACCTTTTTTATATTGATAAAACAAAAGAAGAGAAATTTTACGCTAAAAAATAATATCATAAAAGAGGAAGTTACCAAATTTCTAAACACAAGCTGTATCATAGAGGTTAGTTACGTTAATTAGTTAGCCAATATTGTTAAGGACAATGAAAAGTGGAGTATGTGCATCAGCTTTATAAATATGAATAAGGCATAAGCAAAAGACAATTATCCCTTGCAAAAAATAGTCCATTATTGGATGTCATTTTAAGACAACAACCCTTAAGTTTCACATATGTTTACTTAGGAAATAATCAATCAAGATGAATGAGACTAATGAGGAAAAGACATTGTTCATCACACATAAGGGCATATATTGTTATAAAGTTGTGTCTTTAGTATGAAAATATTGGGGCAACTTTTCAAAGTTGATAAACTTAACATTTTACAATTAATTTGCGATGAATTTGAAAGCATATATGGATGATATAATTGTATAGCCAAGGCTTGGAGGAAACCACTTAGAAGATATGTAAGAATGTTATACATCCCTATAAAAATTCAATATAAATTTAAAACTTAAAAAGTGCATATTTGGTATGGGGGTAGGCCCATCTCTTGGATTTATGTTTACTCAAAGCGATAAGGTTAACTCGTAAAAAGATGGGGCTATCCTACGCATGAAAAAATGTAGAAACTTGAAAGAGATACAAAGGTTAGCATATATGATAGCAAATTTATCAAGATTTGTCGCAAGATCTACTTATTGCTACTTGCCATTTTTTAAAATACTCTAAGAGCCCAACGAGTTTGATCGAATCCAAGAATGTTAATAAAGACTTAGAACAATTAAAGAATTATTTCAAGATTCAATCACTACTATCAACCATAATATATGGATGACATAACTAAAGAAAATAGTAATGAGTTCGGGATATATTTGGAAGGGTCGATGTACATAATATGTAATACATAACGTGAACCAATTGAAAAAATCTACCAACAAGTATAACATAAGGCCTACTATTTAGGCTAAAAATTACTACTGAGCTTCAATTCAGGCTTATAACTATTAGGTCAAAATCTTAACTTTTGTTCAATCAACTTAATAACACATATGAGGTAAAAGAATATAAGTTGATGAAATACAAGAAAAGTTTAGACATATGAAAGAGAACATATATAGCAACTTTAAGGAGATACCTAGGTAGGAAAACCATAAAGTTGATCATCTTTCAAAAATAGAATCTAACTATATGTTGTCCCTCAAATAATATTTTATAAAGAGTATGTAGATCCAATAACAACACAGGTCAACCAGGTATCTATTATAGCCTAGGGCAAAGGTGTAAGCATTATATATAGATTGTTTACTTTCTTTTCTATAACCAGGTTTATTTGGGTATTTGAAGAGGACAAAGTTGATTGAAAATATTCAATTCACAAATACTTAAGAGGGTAAACTAGCAAATGATATCAATAAGGCCAAAAAGCTCATAACTAAGGCTTCTAGGTATTTTATTGTTGATGGATGAGTTGTATTGAAAGTTATTCACTATATTGTATCCAAGATAACTTGTTTTTAAATGAAACCTATATGAGGAATTATCATTAAATACATTAAAAAACTCACTTGTACAAAATATAATTATTAATAAAATGTCTTATTTTTTATAAAAGTAAAATCAAGGAATGAAAAATAAATCACATAAAAGCCTAAGATTTAAGAAAAGTCATTTAAGCTCTTTACATTGGAAAAAAAAAACCTAAAAGCCTAAAAGTTTAAGGTATAAGAGAAGTCATTTTAGCTCCTTAAAAATAAATAAATAAATCTAGGCCCAAAAGTATCAAGGCCATGATACTCATTTAAGCTCCTTAGTATATATATATATATATATATAAACCTATAGGTTCAAAATCATTGTGTTTAAGAGAAAAGGAGAAGTCATATCAGCTCGCTGGCTCCAAAAAAAGAAACTTATAAGTATAAAGCCCTTAGGTCCAAAAAGTTATAAATGAATAATTTATTGGAAAATTTCCAAAATTTGGCAAGGAAAAGGAGTTGGATTCCACCAAACTTGTCAAGTTCAAGTTAGAGATTTTCCATTCCAAACTTTTAGGGTAAAGAAGTATGACTCCTCAAACTTGTCAAGTCCAAGTTAAAAAACTTCCCAAATTTTCCAAGGCAAAGAAGTTGAACTTCATTAGGCTTGACTAGTTTTAGTTTTATATTTTTATTTCAAATTTATAAGGAAAATGAGTGTGGCCCCTTATATCTATCAAATTTAGGTTAGAAAAATTTCTAAGGTAAAGGAGTTGGACTCCATCAGACCTTTTAAGTATAGGTTTGATACTTCATTCCAAAATTATTGAGGTAAAGGAGCATAACTACTCAAACTTATTAAGTTTATTTGAAAAATTCTATGAAATTTTCCAAGGCAAATGAGCTAAACTCCATCAGACCTGCCAAGTCTAAGTTCAACATGTTTCATTGTGAATTTGTTAAGGTAAAGGATCATGACCTCTCAAACATATCAAATTCGGAGTAAAAAAATTTCAAATTTTACCTAGGTAGAAGGAGCTAAACTCCATCAAACCTGCCAAGTTCAAGTTTATATTTTTCTTTCTAAATTGTTTAAGGCAAAGGAGTATGAATCCTTACGTTTTTTAAGTTCATATTAGAAATTTTCCAATTTTATACCTGCTAAATTCAAGTTTAAACTTTACCAATTTTCTTAAGGTAAAGGAGTCAAACTACTCAAACCTATCAAGTTTATGTTCTTTGTTATGTCAAATTAAATGGAGTAAAAGAGATTGATTTCTTGTACCCTTCAAATTGACATTAATTTTCTTTATAAATTATTTAAGTCATTAGAGTTATATTCCATATACAGGTCTTATTCATTTTCTTTAAAAATTAATTATTGCATTGGATATGATTTAAATGTCATGTTCATTTTTATTTAAAATTGATAAAGGCATTCGAGTTATATTCCATATGCTTGACATTTTTATTTTTAGTTAAAAATTGATTAAGGCATTAGGACTAAACTCCATTGACTTATCATATTCATTTTCTGTTCAAAATTAATTAAGGTATTAAAGTTAGACTCCACATTGTATCATAATCATTTTTTGTTCAAAATTGATTAAGGTATTAGAGTTAGACTCCATAGGCATGTTATTTTCATTTTCTTAAAAATTATTTAAAACATTGGGGCTAGACCTATAAGTCTACTTAAAATTTTGAATATACTTAATATAAGAGTTATTTAACCACATCATAAAAATTAGGTCTAAAAAATATTAAAGAAAGCAAATTTTCATAAAAAATATGAATAAATGGACTAAATATGTCTCAGCATTTGTAATTTACATTCATACATGCAATGGAGATATATCTTAGAGAAACAAAATAAAAAGGACATAAGTGGCCTAGATGGAGAGAGGTGCCTCGTCAAAGGATGGAGGGTTAAGAGTTGTTCAATTTCCACTAGTAAGATAAATTACCTTGATGTCCTTATCAACTTCACAAAACTTACCAAGCTCTTTAGTCTAAATGGACTCATGTTCACTAGATGCATCAATAATATCCAAGTCTACAAATAATAATTTTGAAAAGTTCTTATACACAATCTTCCTACAGGCCTTGAACACTATTGTTGTTGCATTAATGAGATTATCATTGTTCCAAGTCGAATAACCTCAAACTTGACGTTATGTCCTCACATTTTATGCACTTGCATCTAAAGTTTAGCTTTTCAACCTTTAAGTCCATGTTCTCATTATTTAGCATTATGTTCTTCTTATCAAGCTCTTCGAGACCTTTAAAAAGGTGTTCCTTAATAATTTCCTACTCCTTACTAAGTGACTTAAGGCTGTCGCAAGCTTTTAAAGATGTGTTTTTAATCTCTTCTTAATCCTTGATTGGCCTTTCAAGTTCTTTGTAGAATCTTTCACAATATATGACCACGAAGATAATAACTTAAGAAACATAATACATATCCATGCCTAATACAAAAGTGAAGAAAATGAAATTCTAACTAAACTTACCTTGAGAGATGCCTTTTAGAAAATATGTGTAAGTGGTTGATAGGCATATCCTCCAAACTTTGTCTATCCTTGGGGAGAACCATTTTATAGACTAACTCATACATGCTTTTAATCTTACCAAAAGTGGTATATTTCTTATTCAAGTTAAAGTTAGGAAGGCAACATCCTTCTTCTCTAACATGCATGCTTGGAACATGGCGTGCAACCATGTTCTCCACTTAATAAGAAGAACAAAGAAGCAGAGGTTGAGAAGGCATGGAAAGAGAGGTGGATACAATAAGGAGAGTTAGTTTGATGATAGTGATCTCATCACCATACGCCACCCTTTGTTTTTAATTTTCACTAGAAGATGACACTAAATACCTTTCTTATTTACTAACTTAACCTTTATTGGCATTTTTTGGGCATTTGTAGCTACTAAAAATGCAACATAAATGTTAATATGATATTTGAAAGCATTATGCGATAAATAATAAAGTAAAGAAATCTAAAAGGATGCTTTTCTCTACAAGATATTATTGAATTAATCATGTTTTAAAAGCACAAAAGTTCATTTTGTTGTGAAAAAAAGGATGGTTGGAAATATGAACTTCTATGTATTGCTCTTATCCTATTAAGAAAACATCTTATATAAGCCTCTCTATATAACCCTAAAGGTCCACAGATATGTTAGGTTTTACATGAAGAGAAACTTCTTCTTTTAGTAGTGTAATCATTTTAGAACTGTAAACAATTGGTAACCTTGCTTGACACTTAAGTTATACCATCGATTTGGTTTCCCCATATGTCTGCATTAATGCATAAACTTAAGGAATTTGACGTTAAGGGCATTTCACTTATATGGAAGGTAGCGATAAATATAGTTAACAAACTCTATATCTATAGATACAAATGATTAGGACTTAAGCTTATCATATTTATATCTCTTTTATAGTAGGACAGAGAAGGAATCAAAGTGAATACTTAAAGGTATCATAATAAAGCTTCACATAACCAAGCTTATGATAACACACTCATTCATTGCCTTAAGAAAAACCTAAGCGAGATCTTTTTAGAGACATGAAACTTCTCCCTCATCTTCTCGAATTCAGCTTTACAAAACTTATTAAGGTGTATGTGCACTTCAAAATTTTCCCAAATGTCAGATATGACAATTGATTACAAATTTTTGAAACAAAGCTTTTTACTAGACCTAATTAAGTCAGGTTCATAGATATAAATGTGGCATCATATTATTTCAAACTATTGATCCTACATTGCTATAGTTACCTGAGCTAGAACTACTAGAGTTATTGTTTTTGCTCCTTAAGTTACTCATATTATCCCTACTGTTCTTCATAAACAAAGTCCACACTAAAAGGCATCATAATAAAGCTTCATATATTAGGATTGGGGTACATACTCGCTTACCCTTGTAGGGAAACCATGTCAAGATTTCCACAAAGATGTGGATCTTTTTTCCTCATCTTAAATTCAGTGCAACTTATTAGGATATAATGTCAAAATCTCCAAGTATGGAATCTGATGATGAGTTTCATAGATGGAGCCTTTTTCCAAACCTAATTAAGCCAAATCCATATGATACTATGAAAGGAGAGACAATTGTAATGAATGATACAAAGATAAGGAGGACACAAAGATTGTGGCTCTTATAATTTTAGCCTATTAATCCCACATCATTATAGATACTTGACCTAGAACTACCGTAGGTTTTGGCTTTGATCTTCAAGCTACTTATATCATCCCTATGCTCTCCATATATTAGAAAAATAATAATATATGTACACTTACAAATTGAAAAAAAAGAAGATAGGTTTATAGACCACATCAATGTTGAAATTGTCTCAAGAAGATAAACAAACAGTTGAAGGTAAAGGTATCGTCTCTCTCTAACGACTCTCTAAAGATTGCAAAAGTGAGATAATAGAGGGATAGATAGTTGAGATTGGCATAAATCAACGATTGGGACTAAACGATGTTTTGCTTTACTATTGGTAGCAAGAGTGTCTCGATGACAATTGTATTCCATAAGGAAATATTTTAGAGAATATTCTTAGTGAGGCTTCCAGAGAAGGATTCCTACTAAATCGTCACCTTGTTTTATATGCTTAAGGGAGTCAAGGACAAGTAGCAAACAACACTTGCCAATATGATGTTAGTAGACCTACTTATGGTGATTGAAAATAGGTGTTCGGACACCCTTAGGTTTGCCTCTAACAAGTCTATTATAATTTATTATTGTTAACATTTTCAAATCATTTTGGATTGGCTTGGCCTATTTGTTGCAAACTTATGGTGCATATTGTTTAGCAATTACCAAAAAATTGTGGAGTGGATTGAAAAATCTCTCAATCAATTGAAACATCCTTGCATACTTGAATATTGAAAGTTTCATTCTCGAGAATATAAGTTTTGATAAAAAGAAAAAGAAAAAGAAAACTAAGAGATAAATGATACATCCCTAAGGAATGTATGAATTAGGCCTAAGAGACTTCAAGCGTACTAAAAGGTCCTAATAAAGGGAAAGTTTGATTACAATAGGATTTATCCCAATTTTTGATGAAAGATCAACTAAACTACTTATTAGAGGTTGAAATCCATCTCTAAGAAGCATACTCTGTGTTCAACCAGACTTTTTGAAAGATTATTCATATAAAATGGGATAATCCAAGGTAGTTTTCATAATCACTATTTTTAAATACAATTAGTGGTCTGTTTACATATCCTCGTATCTTTATTAGAAAGATTCTTAACTTTCTATCAATTATTTCACGAATTTACCGAGTTAAGACCAGCCCAGTAACAAATTCATTATACATCAATGTTTTGAAGTGATGAAGAAAAATTGGTAAAGGATTATTGTATAAGCAATGCTATGATTGGTGGCCATAGTTGTGCGGTTGTAACATCAACAACTGTAACAATAGTTATAATTAGCACTAGAAGGCCAAACACTATCAAGAAACGAGTGGCCGTTGATCTCCCAAGTAAAAGAAAACGAATTGCTCGATTTGGGGGTAATAATTATATCAGCTATCGAGCCGTAGGTCGTGGCTGCGCCAATGAATGAATGATCAGCCGAACAATGCACAGATTCGTGAGACTGTGGTGAAAAAAACAGTTCTATCCCTTCGAGTTTTGTCATTGATAGCATCTTCACTACATGACTGATAATGATCCCACCTCACGTCCTTTCTCACTGAGGACTTGAACAAAAGAAGAATGAATCATTTTCAATTTCGTCTCTGTTTAGTTTAGGAAAACAAATCATAGTTATGCAAGTATCATTTCATTTTGCAATGGATTATTTTAATAAACAGGAACCTTAAGAAATTGATACAGGAAATTCATCTTTGATTTTGATCAAAATTAAAGATTCAGTTACGCTTAAGAAATTGATACAGGAAGATATATACCAACTTCCAAAAACCTTTTACAATCAAAATGAAACTATCTTATAGATTATTAAGCCAAAAGATCTTTTTGATAATTATTTCCAAAGATGGAAATAATTTTTTCCCCTAATCTAATACGCAGAAGTTGTGTTTAATGCGAATTAATTTCATGTATATGTATATATATTACATCTTCAGCACTGATTGCAAGTTATGTCAGTATCAAATTGAAAAGATTCTTATTTTACAATCTTGGAGCTCGCATTCACATATAGACATAGTAGCGTTATCCAATCATCAAACCTCACCTGCATTCAATAAATGGGATGGAGACCCAAAGCCAACAGTTTAGTTAAATTATGAATATATTACATTATTCTTAATTTACCTTATAGCCCTATCAGTTATGTAAGAAACACAACATAAAAATTATATTCTTGTGATAAGGATAAAGTAGGTGGGTGGCAACTGGGGAAGGTCTGAGGAGTCAAATTTCACTTTCACTTATAAATCCAATTAAAAAGCGTTAAAGTGAAATGAATTGATTGCCACATTTTTATATTTTAATAACTCCATATAATGAAAGGTAACTTTATTACTGATGATTCATTAGTAAGGCCCGCTTTCCCATTAACTAATTTTGTACTTTCTACATTAAGATAGTGGATATGAAAGGGGCATTTAGTAAATCGTACAATGCTAAGAGTATAAAAATGACAACAAGCATATTAGTTACATAAATATTTATTTATAAAATAAACCAAGTAGTGAAGTGTATATTAAAAAATGTATGCATAAGCAAATTCATTTACATTAAAACAAAAACAATATGTTTTCAATCTATAATAATGAAAATTAAGGAGCTATATAAATCATGATCAAATAAAAATGTTACTTTTGTTTATGCCCATAGGCATAACAATTTTGCTAATTTGTCTGTCAAGCTCCTCGTTATTATCATTATCATCACACTCAGTCTGAAGTTTTGCAATAAAACAAGGTTTAGGGAGGTTTGATAGTGTGCAGCCTTATCCCTATATAGTAAAGAGGTTGTTTCCAATAGATACAAATGAGACAATATAAGAGTGATGCAGATTACAGAGAAAATATATAAAACTAGTATGAAAAATTATTATGTGAAAATAATTTACACTAAACATAAAACTAAGTTAAAATAACAAGGTATACTTGGTGGGGTCCAGATCCTCAAGTATCTGATAAGCTGCAAAATCCTACTTACCTCGTCTTTAATTACTTTATGAGTTATTGCTCATAAACTCTGAAGGTATGTCAATCTTACTGGTCCCATACACCTATTTTGAAATATCAAGTTGAAAGCCCGTAAATCTTATCCAAGACCTACACTTAAAAAAGAAGAGCAAAGACGTTAGGTTGGACTTCCTACGCAATAACCTACGTATCGCGAGAAACATCTCCAAACAACTACTATGCTGTCAAGCTATGGAATAAACAAAATTTCACAAATGTTTGGTATATAAAAAAGTTGAAACATAGTCGAATTCCCTTACGTCATGCACAGTAAAAGGTTCGTCATTTTCTTGATCAAATGCCATATCTAGCAAGTTCAAACACTCCAAGGAAGAAAGAATTTTCAAACTGACGTTGGATTTACCAAGGAAAATTGGCTATTCTAACCAATGGAGAATAGCAGGAAGGCTTAGTTCTCTCTATATATTAATCTGACTTACAGTTAGTGGATAAAGTTTGAGATGGTCGATTTTGGACTTAAAGCAGAAAAAATTCGATCTTCTTGTTGAATTTGAATTCGATTTTTTTTTTGGGAAAGAACATAACTTTGTTAGTTAAAAATGACAATATTTTATTAAATTAAAATAATAATAATTTTTTGTTATTTGAATGGTTGAGACACTAAAAGATTGAAACATATTCCTATCACCTTACATACCTGATTCTCTCTTAAAAAATACATCTCATCACCCTAAGAAGCTCAAGAAGCTCGTAGGCCGCTTGCCATTGTCATTAGTCTGGAAGCCTGAGCTTGACCTGAATATTTATGTTTGAGTTTAGGTTTAATCCAACTTGAGGCTCTTAATTCGAGTTGAAGCCCGATCTGACTTAAACAATCTAAAGCACAATTGTAATTAAGTTAAGTTTGATTCTTTTAATTTAAAATTTGAAAATGATATCGTTTTATTTGTTATATTCGAGCTTTAAGCTTCAAGTCAAATCAAACAACATAAATTTAAGCTTCTAAGTAAAGCCTGAATAAAAAGTTCAATTTTTACCAAAAATAATACAATCAACATGGGCAATTATATTGACTTTAGGCTAAACTAGACAAATATTGCCCACCATAACTGTCATTGCAGATATGTGTAATGCAATGCTACATAATTAATTTGGATGTTTTGCTTTGAAAGGCAACACTCAATGAATGTCTTGTGAAAACATTCTACATCGTGATTATATTGGTAAAATCACAGAGTCGCAACATTTTGGCTACGAGACAAATTTTAAATTGTAGGTTTGACTCTTTTTCTGCTTTGAAAATCTAAGGAACTTCAGTGATTTTAATGAATTTTAGATGGATTGCATCCTTTTATTGTAAGATGACAAATCGTGTCTGTTGTAGCTAACACCAATCTTTAGATGTTGACATAACCAAAACCACCCTGCCCTATTTTCTTTTTTGTGAAGAAGTCGTCTATTGCGATTAGTGCCAAAGTCAGGGTGATAGTTCTTAACTTCTAATTCAAGTGTGCTTTTCTTCACTTGAGTCTAGCTGTATTTATGAATTTGTCTAGTACAGTTGTTGAAAACTGATTCACTTTTATTTTCTGTTATTTTTTTTACAAGCATTTACTGATTAGTCATGTATCCAACAAGGGATGCAGAAAAAATGCAAGTTCTTTCTTCTTTGATATGGATAAGTATGCCCTATATTAATGCATTTGAATCATATCCTAGTTTTATTTTCGACCATTATATTCACAAAGCTTTCTAGACTTTACATTCATGATAATTTTTATCCTTGTAAAATGGGATAATTAGTTTGTTTATTATTTATAATTTTTTTAGATGGATGAAGTTAATCCTTTAACACAATCTAACACAATGGAAAATTCTAATACAATGCATAATCATATAACAAGAGAAGGAACGATTTAGATAGAAGAATATAACTTTTGAAAGATAAGAATTAATGTATGGAATCACTTTATTAAAATAAGTATGGAATCACTTTGTTAAAACTAAAACAAATGAGAAAATTGATGAGGTGAAGTATAGTACTATCATAAGTTATTTCTTGAAGGTTCTAAAAGTTGAACCTCAAATTTGAAACGGTATGTCGATATTTCTATTCAAAGAACATGGATTAGAACATTGACATAAAGTTGTCAACAATAACTTTGGATAATTGTAGCATGAGCACTACTATGATTGATTAAGTTAAGAGCAAGTTGTGACTTGGGAGATTATTGATGAATATGAGATTCTTTTATATGTGTTGTTTTGTGCATATAAATTTAATTGTGAAAGATGTCTTAGTATCAAAGAAGCGATATAAATAATTTGGTATAATACACTAAATGAGTTAAAAATTTTGAAGAAGCTGTAATATAATTATATATTCCTTGCACAAAAAATTTATATCTAGATTGTTTAATAATAAGGTGGAATTTGACATTCAAAACGGTTGAATCTACAATTAAGTATATTGATATGTTTTTCAGTTTATGACAATACAATGCTTAGTTAAAAAATTATAAGAAGTTAGAGGTGTTTAACATTGTTACTAAGTTATTTTCTAGTACAAAATATCTAACTTATTAGACGTGTTTTGCTAATATATGTGACATGAAATTAGCATCATCTTAATGGATCATTTCTTTTAATAAAGTGATTTATACAGTGTTAGATAAGATGGTGAGAATATTAGACAATGACTCAAATGAGATTGGTAATATTCTGATAGTTATTGCTATTTTGGATTTGTGGTACAAACTTGTTGCAATTAAATACATTTTTTATCAATTCTATAGTGATCGAACTTTAGTACATGTTGAAGTCATTAGAAAGTTATGGTATGGTTTGTTTAATAATTATCAATCAAGAATGGGTAAAGAATTGGATGTCAACATTTTGACACCAACTTTTACTTTTGTTGGTACATCTTCATCAAGTAAGAAAGTTATTAGTTTGAGTTTTGGTTTAAAAGAATTTATAAAGTAAAAAAGGACTAAGATTTCATTTAGTAGAATAAAATTGGGCAATTATCCATAAATTGATATTTTTGCTACAACTAATGAACATTTTGATATCCTAATGTTGTGAAAGTTGAATGGAGCTTAATATTTAATTATATAAATAATTGCAGGAAATTTGTTAGTTATATCTATATTTACAGTTGCTTTTAAAATTAGTTTTAGCATTGGTGATCAGATAATGAACCTTCTTCATTGTTGACTTTATCCAAAAATTTTAAGTCTTAATATATGCTAGAGGTTGGTTATGTACTAAAAAATATTAAAGATAAACTCTATACTTTATAATATGTTAGTTTCATCATATGATATTATATTTTAATTTTTACAGAAGAGTCTATTCATCGTTTTGGAAATTTATTCGAAAGAAATGTTCAATGATGAAGGTATATCTATTTTTTTAATTATCATGTATTCATTTAATTAATTGTTGCATAATTCCATACGATTTGGATAATAATATTTAAAATTATGTACAAAGTGGTAAAGTATTAACGATTTTAACTATAGCAAAAATTAACAGGTAATTGTAAATGATGTATCGATATTATAATCTTCAACAAAATATATAGGTTCAAGTGAAAATTGTTGGCAAAAGGGTAATTGTCGTTTGTTAGATATTAGTAAGTAGATTTTCCTTATAATTAGATGAAGAAAAATAGTCATGCAATCTCAGTTTAGATTATATGTGTATTGACAATTTTTCATCCATACATGAACGTAGCCTAGAACACACCTTTGTTCAATATTGTATTCAACATTGTTATGGAAGTCTTTTAGATATGAATATGAACTACAACATGCTCATGTTGAAATTGTTCAAAACTACAAAAACAATATCTCAGTTAAAATTCTACTAAGATACGGAATCTAAGAAGGCGTAGAAGTATGAAATCTTACTCCTAACTCTTATAAATCGAGAAAAAGTTTTTTGAAATAGTTTGCAAAAAACAAAGGCATTTATATATATTTGTGTGTGTGTGTACACGTGTATATGTATATAATTGCACACAAAATAATAATTAAAAAAATTCATAATAGAATAGAATAAAATAAAGATTAAATGGTAAATTATAAAATAAAATAAAATAAGTTAATAAATAAACAAGCCTGAAAGAAGACATATAAGCAAAACAAATAAGCAAATGTTTAAAAGAGGGGCTAAAGGAGCAAATAATACAAACAAAAGTATTTAAGCTTGATACAAGCCACAATAATTGAAGGAAAAAGTTCAAAAGATTTATAAAAAGAGAAGAACCTTTTTATGTAAGATTATTTAATTATATCTTAGTTCGCAAAGTTTTCTATTAAGGGTCAAGTCTTGTGTAAGTTCTAATAGAGCCATATCATGCTTGATTACTTACCACCAAATTTTCTCAAATCTATATCTTCTTCTTTTACAGTCCCTATACACAATTTTCTCGCATCTCTTTACTTGGATGTTAGAATGTCTCCTCTTATAAATCCGAACCACCTAAATCTTGTTTCCCTTAATTTACCATCAATATTAGTTACTCTCGATTTGTCTCACCATCACATTCTTAATCTTGTATCTTCTTGTAATCTAAATTTAAATCTTTTTTTTTCCAAAGATGAATACAAGATATAATATGTTTATGTTCGAAACCATGTTTAATATTGAAATGATAATTTTTATTTAGACACATGGATTGCAACTTGCTAATGTTTAAGATTGTGTTCATTTTTACCGAACTATTTTTATAAATCGAATTTTTTGAATTACAATAGGCTAAAAAATGGGTGGATCAAGTTTAGATTTGGTTTGGCCTGGGTTAACCCGTTGTGGGTTCAGAGCCCTCGTCAACACAAATTAGTATTGTCCCTTCTAGACCCTCGTCGAGCAACCTATGGCGACTCGAACTCAGGACCCTCAGGGTTTTGGTGTGTCTTATGCACACGCCTCACACCAGGTGTGGTTCCTCGAACCAACAAAATCCTGAGGTCTTGGGTTCGACTCCCGCAAATCACCCTGAGACCAAAGGGGACAAAACCTGAGGCAGAGTACCACCCAAATCAAGACTATAAAAAAGTGGAGTCCAACTTGACTAATTATCACCTCGAGCAAGACAATTAAGATAGTGGATTAATTTAAAGATGCTCAAAATAATTGAAAACTATCCTCTCTCTTCTTGTTTGGATTAAAGTAATAGCTTTAGACAGAAAATAGAAGATTTAAGAAATTTATTGAAATGCAATAACTTTAACCATGAGGTCTAAGGAGATTTGATTTTATTGTTCATATTTTTTATTCTAAGAAATTTGGAAAGGCCATAAAAAGATTTTAGTTATTGAGCAAGAATATTTCACACATTTAAATAAAAATATCTTTAGTTTTTATTTAATTTATAATCATTGAATATTTTAATTCATACTTTAAATCTCTTAATATTAGGGCAATTTTTAATACATAACTTTAATATAATTCAGGTTGAGCGCATAATTTACGTATAAATTTATTTAGAGAATATTAATAAAAGTTTTTAAGGTGAAGTGATTAATAAAATTAAACAATGTAATTATTAAAAACCATATTAAATTAAAATACTGAATATATGTATCGTGCTAATCAAATGCTATAATCTCTACTTTTTCTCTTCCCTTTCGAGATTGAAGACTCGCAGTCTAGCACAAATATGTAATACTTTCCTTTGATATCTCGGAGCGTTACAAAAATTACCAACCCGAATTTGTACCAACCATACCATATTCTTTCTTATTTTTTGGTCACATATCCTCCAAACGGCAGCTATGGACCCGCACGTCCTTGGACTCTTCTCTAAAACAGTAAAACTGGTATATAATACCTCACCTATTCTCAATTTCCACTGCACCACCATCACCCCTCTTCCCCTTCCAAGTTCTAAATCTCACGTCTCATACCTTTTTACTCCAAACTCATTTTCTGGTTCTTGCATGGCAGTGAACTTGCTTTTGCACGTTGTATCTGACCTCTGTCTAGGCAAGCCCGCGCTGAGGTCTCTTCCACTCTCCGCCACCATCGCCGACTCTCTCTTCGCTCTCAAAAACTCCGACGACAACTTCTTGAGCGTCTGGAGCTGCGATCACTCGACAAACACAACTTCTACTGTGGACCTGAATGATGGATTTGATGATCACGATGCGTGTCGATGTGTTGGAAAAGTGTGCATGGTGGATGTGATTTGCTATCTTTGCAAAGAGGACAACTTGTTGTCACCTTCCTCTGCTCTGAAGGCACCTGTCTCTGTGCTCCTCCCTAAGACTCCTGGAGTTATAGTGCATGTGGAGCCATCTTCAAGGTATTGATCACACCAAATTTCCGGATTTTCACCATCTTAAACTTCAGCTTTTCAAAATTTTTTAATTCAAAAGCTTATATTTTTCTTTTGATCTCGGTCTTTTTATTTGAAATGACAACATCACTGCTTGTTTAATTCTTAATTTCTTGACCCCCGAAATTCCTGCATACGTCCAAATATCTCTCTAACCCTCGATCTTAATCTCGATTTTCATATTTTTCAAACCAAAAAGTCTGTAGAAATAAGCATTTGGGCATCAATCGAACCTATGTACAAGAAATGAACACCAACTTCCAATAAAGTTCCAATCTTTATTGCTTCTGTTCCTTGCAAATGAACTGACAATTGACAATTACTATTTTCAGTTTAGTAGAGGCAATTGATCTGATCCTCGAAGGAGCTCAAAACCTGGTGGTACCAATAAAGACCAAGCTCAGTTCAAGAAGAAAGCAAGTCCAAAAACTCACTTTACCAAGAAACAACCCCACAACAATTCACAAAAACGGCCGTGAATTTTGCTGGCTAACACAAGAGGACATAGTTCGATTCCTCCTTGGCTCCATAGGACTATTCTCTCCGCTTCCTGCGTTCTCAATAGACAGTCTTGACATTATCAATCCTAACACCATTACCACTGAGTACTACTCCTCTGCATCAGCTGCAATTGCATCAGTAGCTCGCTCTCTCGTCGACCAAACTTCGGTGGCAGTGGTCGACGAGGGAGTATTGATCGGAGAGCTCTCACCCCACACGTTAGCTTGCTGTGACGAGACGGTAGCTGCAGCAATCGCCACCCTTTCCTCTGGCGACCTTATGGCCTACATTGACTGCGGTGGCCCTCCGGAGGACCTTGTTAAGGTCGTCATCGAGAGGCTCAAAGAAAAAGGATTGGATTTAATGCTTGGACAGTTTGTAAATTCTGCCTCTTCAATGAATCCTTCGTGCATGTCATTGGTGTCGTCCTCGGATGAGGAATCGCCAGTGGCTACATTGAGAAGCCGGTCACTGAAGTCCAGTAGGTTCATTAGTTACTCGGCTAGGATGGCACGAAGTGCTGAGGCAATAGTGTGTCATCCAGAGAGCTCACTAGTGGCAGTAATGATTCAGGCAATTGCACACAGAGTTAATTACGTATGGGTTACCGAGGGTGATGGAAGCTTGGTTGGAATTGTCACATTCTCTACAATGTTAAAAGTTTTCAGGGAAAGCTTAAAATCTATTGCCTAAAACAGATGATGAGCTTTTTGTAGTAAAGTGTTGTTCCTCTTTATCTTCATCGTTTAGTCTTAAATTGAGACTGGATCAAGTAGCCATTTTGTGTAGTATATCATAAACCAATCTGGTACTTCAATTTGATCTTTGCAAGTGTTTTGCGGGTTTTCTATTGTGTGTGCGCGTCTGTGTTTCTGTTTATTTTCCTGCTTAATTATTAAAAGCCAGGAAGGCAGGGATACACATATCTGATTCTTGTCTCCATATCCTTAATTAAGGCACTTGCCTTTGCAAGTCAAAGGTTTGCTCATTTAGTGTCATGTGTGGAAATCTTGGCATTAGGTTGTTGTAGTTAACCAAAGCCATGTGACTTGTACAGCCTGCGCAATTTCTGATATCCTTCCCCAGTGACAGCTCACAGCAGTACTTATAGAGCGAATCCTAGAAATATCCCCCTCTCGCAGTTAACCACTTCCAGCTTGCTTGGAAACTTCTTTAGTTCCTTGGATCCAATACAGATTCTTTAATCCTCTTGAAAGGCGATTCTCTGGAAAATAGAGGAAGGTTCGCAGGGGATGGAGGAGGAGGGCAGAAGAGGCTTGCTCATAAACAGCCCATGCTGGAGCATTTCAATTTCAGGGCGGCAACTGTACGATGGATCTCATTAGAAGACAAAAATAGTTGAGTTGTCCAAGTAAAAGTGAAAGTGTGTGGTTAGTGTAAATCATGCTGTATAATGATGTGCTTATCTAACTAATTGTCTTTTATCTTTAATACATAATAAAACTCTGTTTTAAATAAAGAAACAGTTCCCCAATTAACTTTTTGTACGAATTTTACTGGTCCCTTCACTCGCTTTAATGAAAGATAGAACCAAACGCCAACAAAATAGACATCATGATATACACAATCCCACTTCTGTATATTGGTATTGTGTTAATATTAAACATATTCAGTTGCCAAGGACTAAATTTTTCAGGGATGATGGTATGTTTGACCGAAAGAGAGGATCACTAAAACTTGGAATCAGATGTCTCTATCCAAACCAAATTCAATCAGATTACCTGAACTATGCTATAAACCTACATGGCAGAAGAAGATTTGTTTGTTCTCCCAAAAGGACGAATTTTTCAATGAGCATTAGGCATCAAGATGATTGGTGAGCTCAGGTTTCAACGTTATGAACAAGCGTTTAGAGATTCAGAAACACAATTACAGGAATTCCGATTTCAACATGATTTTTGACAGATATGGAGTTATGGAACATTAGGGATATAATAGACTGTTGTTTGTTTTCCTATTATGTCCGGTCTCCTTGCAGTTCACCTATATGTTTGGACAACAAACCTGGTTTAACGAGTGAGATTTGATCATAGTGTCATCCTGCACGAAACTGAAATCCCTTTGGTAGATATCGTGTCAATCTCATTTAGTTACCACTTGGAACTTGATTTAGAAGAGGAATCCTACATTGTACAAAAGGGACAGTCTCAAGAATAGTATGCAATAATTTCTGCAGCCATTTTAAGCAAACGTTTGCAAATTTCAAGCAAAACATCCAACCCTATTGTGGTGATCTTAAATTGTATGATCACTTCTGGTGGATGTGTTACAGTTTTGAAAGAGACAGGAAACAGAAACATGGGGTACCTTTCATAGCAGCTGGAAGGGTCTTCTTTAACCACATTGTATTAAGACTCCTTGGGCTGGTGTATCTTTGTATTTTTGCAAACTAGAGAAGCAAGCATATTGTCATGTCTTTTTCCTTACAAACAGAGAGAGGACGACCGATAATTTTCTTTGGTGTCTAGTGCATATGCTGTTTGCATAACGACTACAAATCCACAAAAAGAGAGTCCAGATTTCCCACCATTTCTTACCAACCAAACATTAAAGGAAAATAATTTCATTGTAATAACTATTCGGAACAGGGTCAATCTTGGTCTAAAACCATGTAAAGAGCACAGCGTAATTACCGTATCTCCTCACTCATCACAATTTTGATGAGCACAGGGTGGTCTCGAAATTGGCGAATGCTTGTTTAAGACACAAGTCATGTTGCAGTTAATTTGTATGGCACACAATCACTTTGATGAAAAACAAAGTTGGCCTAATGTTTTACCTCACAGAGAATAGAATTGTCGACTTCCCTGTTCCAAAGTGACTACATAAACCAAAAGATGCTTAGGCCTCTTGGCTATGGCTCAAGTTAATGAGTACTGCTTTGTCTTATACAGTTTCAGGATCATCCAGTACCTAAATGTACACGAGTGATGATCTTAAGAGGAAAATAAGCCAATACGTCTCACTAAAAGTCGTTGGCTGTGCAAATATGATTTGACCATTCCAAGGAGAAATAACAGCAATGAAACAATTGGAAGAGCAACATATGAATTGAGTCCATCAACTCCAAGCAGTTAAATGTCTTCACAACAAAGCTCCCAATCACAAGGGAATAATGTCATTTGCTGAAGCTGCAGGCGCCAACTTTAGCTTATGTACTCAATTACAGTTACACATATCCTGAAAAATAGAAACTCTATACTCGCTAGAGGAAAAAAGATCGTAAGCCTTACATAGAACATATTGCAGAAAGCCAGTTACTTAGTACCAGCAACAAGAGCTGTCTCATTGCCCATTTTCCCGACAAAAATTTCAGTTGGTTCAAGGCATGTTCTATGTGTGTCATGCCCAAGTTGTGCTCTTTCATTATCACCAAATCCAAATATCCGGCCTTGGTTAGTAATGGCAACGGTATGATAGAGACCGGTGCTGATCTGAGAAACAGTGTGGGGCCTTAAGGAATCAAGGATTCTAGGTCTCAGCACTTTGTCAGATACTCCCCTATCCAGAAACCCAAGGCTGCCAAAACCCATCCACCCAAAGCCGTAAACAGCTCCACCATCAACCAAAACAAAGGATTTTCTTTTTCTTGCACAAACCTATGCAAAGGAGAAATCATTCGTGAGCCTCACTGTTGTCAAATTTTCAACTATGGTGAAAAGTTGCATACACATAATTGTGTACAAATTCACACGTAACAAGCAGAAAAAGGAATACGACAGCATGCTTTGTTTTATTCAGCAACTACAATCCACTGTTCAGCTTAAAAAGAAGACTGATTGCAGCCTCAAGGTATCTATTTCTGTCCATAAAAAAGTACACATAAATGAGGAAAAACTGATGCTTAAACTCCCAATAACAACAATCCATGTGCAATTCTACCATAACAGGCTGTAAATGCAGATAAAATGAAGAACATAATGTTACTCAACTGACAATCACACGATATGAGGGGAGCCTTTCTCATTGAAATGCCAAGTTATCAACTGATACACCTCTTTTTTCCACTCTGAACAACCTATGAAACTAAAAAATGTCGCACTCTTGGGAGTTAAAACTTAAAACATACTATTGTGGGGAAGTACACAATTATATTCAGGGAAATAAAGGTAAGTATATCTGCTATTATATGGAATGATCAAAGACAAAATCAAACATAATCAAAGATTGTAAGGATTTCCAATCTTCTTGGGCATATAGGCAAAACCACTCACCTATGGCTTCAAAATTTGATGTAATAAGTGATGTGCAAAGATTTCAATGCTTTAGGAAACAGAATATCCACCAGAATAAGAACATCTAGGAAATAAAAATGGTTTTTATTTTTTATTTTTTATTGAAGATTGTGCAATTATTTTGTTAAAGTATTTCATATTTTCAGTACACATAGAATATAGAAAAGGAATTATTAGAAAATCTACCAAGGATGTAAATATATTCACATTTTGAGGAATTATGAACTAAAATTAAGAGCTTCTCATTAAAAATGCTTTCTAACTAATTTTCATTTAAAACACCACTAGTTATGCAGTTCATGTTGTCGTGAATTGGATATGGCTTCTTGCTATATCTATTACATGTATATAATATTCAAGCAAGGAAAATCAAGAAAATACACTTGATTTTTCAAACAGGAAAAACATAACCCAACCTGCACACAGAGGCAGTTCTTAAGGCTGCTCAAGAGTTCAGGAAGGGTCTTGTCAATCTCATCTCCATGTCCTAATGCTCCACAATAACCTTTTCCCCAAGTGTATACCTACAATCGACATGACATAAAGTTGGTCAAAGATAGCACAAGCATTAAGAACCAAGAATCAAATTTTGAAGCACAAATTTATAGCGAGTGCAGGGACTCACAAATCCACTAGAATCCAGTGCCACGGCATGCTCATCCCCAGCAGAGACACGGACAACATGGATACCCTTCCTTATGAATGTTTGGATAGCACGTGGCTGGAACTCATCATGCTGCTCTCCATGGCCAAGACAGAAATTAGAGCCAGAACCAAATGAGTAAACCACACCATTATCAGTGACAGCCAGAACATAACTGGGCCCGGCAGCAACTTGGACCACAGAGCCAATTCCCTCAAGCAGTTCAATGATAGTGGGTGTTGGTCTGTCTACTGTATCACCGTGACCAAGCTGCCCGTGCGCGTTGGTTCCACAAGTGTAGACATGGCCTTGTCTTGTAAGAAAAACTGTAAAGTTAAGGCCAGCAGCAACCTGAAAATTTGCCAGGCTTAGCAATGATAATTTGGAGGAAAGAACAAACAACAGAATGTCAATCCACACCAAAGAATAAAAAAACAAGATGGATGGTGCACATTGTCACTATTACTCCTGAATCACATTATTCAGCAACAATATCCACTACCTATTACCACACTAGATACTTACCTGCTTGCAAAAAATTCCCTTCAATGACTCTACAATTCTAGGCCTAAATATGGGGCGGCCAATATCTCTATGACCACAACAAAACGATGAATTATCCCCACATGTGAAAACCTGCACTGACAATTGAAAGATTAAGTTGATAATAACATCCATTTTCAAAAACAGAACACATAATCAAATTTCTATGCTGCAGAAGTTAGGAATACAGCAGAAAAACCTGACTTTTTCATTACACTCTGGCGATCATCTGAGAAACTTAATTTTTCTAGTCGATTCTAGCAGAACAAGGTATCAAGACATACAATGTAAAGATAACAAGATATTGCTTATGTAGTAGTCGCATCTTAGCATAAGGGCCCAACAACTAAGGAACCAGCATGGCCCATCTTTTCTCGTTAAAGAAATAAATGAAGTCATGAATAATACTTTTGCGGCTTGTAAGTTTTAAGCGGAATCAAGTATTGGTTCAGTAAAGCACAATTGTCTCAACAAACCTATATGCAGCTTGTTTATCACTAAATATCCACCTATGTTTATTCTTGGTCGCCAAGCAATATATTCTCAAAGCCTAACTCAGGAATAAATGCAGCAAAATGCATGACTAGGATATGCTGTGCAGTTACAAACCTCTCCAGACTTCAAAACAAAAGCAGCATGATTCTGGGAAGCTGAGACTTGGACCACAGACGCAGAAAGTGGGAAATTAATGCGGGAGAAAGCCACTAATTGTGTTATTTCAGGACCATGTCCAAGAACACCACACAAACTGGAACCACAAGAGTAAATGGATGAATTGCTAATCAGCAATGTGTGATACCTGCCAGTTGTAATCTGCATCTGTATATTCAACCAGCAATAGAAAAGAAAATTAACCTCTTAAGAAACATTGACTAAAACATAAATAGAGGAAAAGCATGAAAAAGAAAGGTCATTGTCAGAAAAAACAATAAAAATACCGTTGCATGGGCAAGGAGGCCATCCTTTCAGCTAATAGCAGGTTCTATGTTCTCAAAGCTCCAGGTAAAATAGTTTATACAAATAGGTAGGCAGCACACTGATATGAGTGCATCATTTGCATAGAGTCCCAATAATGTGGTGAAAATGGCGTGTGATATTAGATATTGGATTTTAGATTCTTTTCCAAGTGAGTTTTCCCATTTAGTTCATAACAAAAAAGTAAAAGCTGCCAAAACTAGCCCTTATAATCAATGATCAGCAAGGAAAGTGCAAAGCTGTATGCTCATGGGTAAAAATTCTAGACTGACCACGGAAACAGCTAAAGATTAAAAAACTAAAAAGAACGAGGTAGAACTATCTTTGTCATATCTAGAGTTTGTATATCAACCAAAATGTCAAAAAGATATAAATGTAAAGTCCAAAATCGACAGGTAACCAGATCAGTATTCCACATGGACATATGAGCACTAACTTCAAGAATGTGTATATACACTATTCATTCAGTATGTATAAGCATATGCGTACATTGCCTGCAGAAGTCTGAACTACTCCAGACGATTCCTCCAGTGACTGCAAGAATCTCAAAACTCTCTTCCATTTCCCTTCACACCGATCAATCAGCTGCTTCCGAGCATTCAACCCCATACCCTGATAAATACTATTTGACACGCATAGCTGAAACGCAGCAAAATCCACTAATGACCTGAATTTTTGAGAGTAAAAGCCATGGGGACCCCCAAAAGTCCTAGAAGTCAGCTCTAAACACACAAGATCAGTGGCACTTAGCCTGCTTGTCGTCAATATCTCTAAAATCAGATGTGATGGCAATTCCTCAATTGAAAGCATCCTATATCTATCTGCCATTGTACCGATCCAACTTTGACGTCAAGACTAAAAAATACAAGAACCTTTCACTCAAATAGATAACGGTCGATTATGAAATTTTTGAGCGAAATCTAAGGCAGTGGAAGCAACATATAAAGAAGATAACATCAGACGGTAGGAAAATAGATGGAAAAGAGTACAATAAAAGTGACCCAGATGAGAAATTCACGGGTTTGAATTTTTGATTCGGTGAACGAAAACAAAACATCAGAAGGACGATTACACAACCCAACCAGGGACTAGTCTCTCAAAGCACAAAGGCTTTACCTGCAAAATTCAGCAAATGAATCGAAGGATCTTTGAGATCAAAGTTTGTTGAATAAATAACAAGAAAAGGGCTTAATCATAAAAGCCAAAAGCTAGTGACAGTTACCTACCAACAAAATAAAAAGTGGCAAGGAAGTGAACTTTTCGGTGCTGATCCCGGCTGTTTTCTCAACCGAAATGCTGGGAATTTAGCTCAAAATTAATAGAAAAAAACAAGTAAAAGTGGAAAGTGATAAACAGGAAGCAGAAAAGAAACGAGAGAGAGAGAGAGAGAGCAACTATGAGAAACGAGAAAAAGTTGGAAGATTGAGATATGGAGTCTCTTAATAGCCACAATTACTTAGGTGTCAAGGCTTTGGATGTTAGGTCAAAGAAGAGGAGAAGAAAAAGTCAGTTGTCTCACATTCTGACTTCTTTCTTGTATGAATTTCATTCCTGTCCAATCCATTGTCGACAGGTGTTATACGTCAGATTACAAGTTAAAGTTACGCGCGGTTGCCACCTACGAGCGTGCGTTCAAAGAAAGAAAAATGCACGCGCTCTTATATTGACCCAAAAATTGGAGTAAAGTGTAAAACCACATTTTACAATAAATAAAAACATAAAGCAACCTAGACAAAATTAGAAATTAATTACAAACTATATTTTTTTTGTGAATTCATACAATATTTGTAAATAGATAATGGTGTCGAAGAAATGTTAAAATCTCTAAATCAATTAACTTTATTTTGAGTAATGTATAATTTTCATTATATAAAATAAGTTAAGAGTTCTTATTTCTTTTTGTCTCAAATAATTAAATTCAAAATTGAAAATGATTATCTTAATTGAAGGATAATATTTTCTTTCAAAAGAATAACTGTAATTTAAGGATAATCATGTTTGAAGGAATACCTTTTAATAAATTTGAACTAAGTTTTTATGCATTGAAATAGTGCATATAACTTCCCTTTTATTTTTTAAAAAATTTAAGAATTTAGGAATTCGTTTAATAAAATTTAAGAGAATAAATATGTTATTAGAATGTGTTGTCTCATTATGAATATCATAATTTAAATTAAGGAATAGTTTTAATAAGATAAAATCGTATATTGAGATATAAAAGTTTGAATTATTAAATGATTAATCATATTTTACAATGGATATTAGTCACACTTTAAAAGGATATTTAGTTATAATAATCACGACTATTAAGTCAATGTGTGTGTGTGTGTATATATATAATATTAAGGTTCTTAACTAAAACATAATGTCCCTAAATGAAAGGTAAAAACTATAAAAATTGTTGGAACAATTTTTAAATAAGAAAAGTTGTGCAACCATGTATGGTCTTATAAGCATGGCAAATAAACAATGGTTTTTAAAACTGAATTGAAAGTTAAACCGATAAGATAAGAGGTTTTATGTTTAAAAGGTTCAACTTTTACTATCATAAAATTAATTAAAGATTAATTAAAATTAAAGAATTTAAAATATGAATAAAAGAAAATTTCCTTATCTATCAAAAAATTTGAAGTTTAATTGAAAAATATTGTTAAATGAAATTTAATTTAATTAATTAATAAGTTTTTGTAAATCATAATGATTTAATTAATTTTCATTTAATAATATTTTTTAATTAAACTTCAAAATTTTTGATGAATAAGAACAATCTCTTTCAATTATATTTTAAATATTTAATTTTATTTAATTTTTAGCAAGTTTTATGATTGTCTAATATCAATTGAATCTTTTAAACCTTAAACCTTTTATCTTTCTAGTTTAACTTTAAATCTAGTTTTTAAAACATTGTCCTAAAATGCACAAACTTTTGAGATTTTTTCAATTTAGTACCCAAGTTTTTAAAATTTTCAATTGAATAACCAACCTTTTTAATCCTTAACAATTCAATTCAAAACATTAGTTTTTATTAATGTAACTAGTAGAAGGATATCTATGTAGCATTTAGTAGACATTCTACATCATTAAAAAATGACCTTTTGAGTTAAGTTGTTAACATTTTCAAAGGTTGGTCACCTAATTTAAAATTTTAAAAGTTTGGGCACTGAATTGAAAAATCTTAAAAGGTTAAACTATTATCCCTATTTGATATGGATGTAACTCACATATCCTTCGGTGCTTTGGTTAGCACTTCTAGTTTTGATTTAGTCATAATTTAGTTTATGTCACTATCTCACTTTCAAGTATTTGCTTTGTGTTGATTCCTTCAAGCTTAACACTTGATTCTTGCCTACATCACAGTGAAAAAAAGGGTTGAACCCTATTCTTAGTTCCTTCCTTCTTGACTTCTAAGAATATGAGTTACTTGAATTTTTAGCAAGAAGTCGTTTATGTTTCATTTTCAACTAAGTACATTAGTTATTAGTAAATAATCTTATTTTGGATACGTACATTAGTTATTTAGCTTGAATCATTTTATATTATTTTATAATTTTTAGCTTAAATATGTGACTACTTGCATCATTTTATATTATTTAGCTTGAATCATCTCACTGTCCTACATTGGGATCATATCCAATCATGTGATAGGTTAAAAACATTCGAGATGCAACTTATATAAATGTGATGGCCAGCTTTGCCTTCTTGCTCTAGTATGTATTCCTCCAACATTTTGTCTTCACGTTTCAACCTTTGCACATAGTTACCTTTTTATTTTATTATTCTATTATTGTATTCTCGTAAAATCTTTTGTTGTTATATTCACTTATTCTCGCAGTTGAAGAAATACAAATGTCAAGATTGTCACTAAGACTGAAAATCAATTACATTAGTTTGATTATGGATTGGTAATACCTATAAAGACTTCTTGAACCAAGTTCATCCCAAGGAACCGATTTATGGATGTGCCCAATTGAAGGTAAATTTTAAATATATATTTACTTTTTTAAAATTGGACTATAGATTGACAGATTACTAAATTTGTGTTATTTATATTATTTCCAAAACAAATGAAAATGTAATTACTTTGTGTGACATAACAAGAAATTCACAAAAAGAAGTATACATGAAATCAATGAGCTTCAAAAGATCAACGACAAATTAAAGAATCGATAAAAAGACTTATTGTTAAGGAGACTATTGATTTGTAAATGGACCATCTTTATTATAATTATTAGGTGTTACTTAGCAATTTACTTGTTATAAGAAATATATTTACCCTATTAATGTATGGATTAATATCAAATATTTCGACCTATTAATTTATTAGTATTATCTTATTTAGAAAGGGCTACAAAATCACCAATTAAGGATAATCACAAATCTAAAAACAAATTAATAGGAAATGATATATCTATCACCAATTGTAGATAAACACCCACAAGCATATAAAAATTAAGATTACAAACAATGAACAAATCATTAACAAGTATGACACAAAGTAAACAAATATAACTTCTATACATAAACACAAATATTTTTTAAAGCGTATATATACACCACAATTCATCATCCAAATATAATCTATATACAAAAATAGATATCCAGAATAAAATTATACACATAAAAAATTTAGCCTTTGTATGCATGATTATATTTAAAATACAAAAAAAAGCTTTATATATATTAGTATATCTATATCCAAAAAAGTACCATATACATAAGTAACCAGTCTCAATGTGCACCATGTGCAAACACACACACACACACACACACACACACACAAAAAGATATATATAAAGTTAGTTTCTTCTTCTTCTCTTTATTGATTGTTCTAGTTCTTAAATTGTGAACATATTGTTTGAATATTTTTCATACTATCTGAAGTCCTTTCCGAGTAGCTTTATATTGGTTTTATTCCTCTCCTACCTCCTACCTCCTTGCCTTTTTTAGTCCTCCAATCCTTTTTGTGTATTTTGGTGAAAGAATTTCACAACCATGAAATTGGGTAGGGGTGGACCACAAATCCTTACTAGGAATTGGAAAAATCTGACATGCGTAAGCAACTTCAAATTTTTGTTTACTATACATCAAGCTTAAGTAATCTTCTAGTTTACCACCATCGTGTCTAATTACAGCATAAGCATGTTGATAAGGAATCCCACTTAAATCTCACCTCCTTTATATGCAAGTCGTGTTGCCAAAATTCATATGCTCCTCTTCAAACAATCTCCTGCCGCTAAAGTATGGCATCCAATTACTGAAAAGTTGTTTAAACTTCTCCAAGGTTTTTCGATCCTATAATAAATAGATTCATTAAGTTTCTCTATCCCCTCCTTTTTCTTATTAAATCTCTTCGTTGTTGCTCTTCTAATCATCTTAAGAATTGGGATGATTTTTTTCTCCTTAATATCATTGATGTAAGCATTAAAGCTTTCATAATGATTGCTTAGCAACATGTCACATTTAAACTCTACGCTATGAGTGTGTCTGCACCACTTGTTGGTTGGTATCTTGTCCAACCAGTCATGGATTGACTTGTCCGTACCTTTGCTTCATATACATAGTTAAGGAAAAAAAAGAAGTTCAACATGAGTTAAATAACTATATAAATTGAAGTTCAAGTGCTATACAAAATTAAACAATCATATACCTTTCAAATTCATTAATGATATATGCTCTAGCCACACTTCACTCTTTATTCTTTTTAACTTTTGCATTTTGAAATTTGGCTTAAAGTTTAGTATAAATATGTCTTATACAATATCTATGTTTAACACCAACCATATCGACATTGAATACATGCTCCAAACCTTGTTTCTATTAATCATAAAGGTATGTTTACAATAAATGAATGTTTATAAGATAAAAAGAAAAATCAATAACACAAATTTACCTTTTGTCGATAGGAAATAAAACCTAATAGTGGTCCTTCCAATATTTGTTATGTTCTTGTAAACATTCAATAAACCATTTCCATGATACTTGATTCTCAATTCTAACCACATCCCATGTGATCGAAAATGTATTATTATTTTCATCCAATCCAATGGCTACCCATCATGCGTGCCATTTAAGTGACAATTGTCGACACATATCATAGATCTACAACCAGCCAAGAAACCCTTTCTACAAGAATATAAACATATATATATATATATATACATGAAATCAAAAGTATCTTGTGGATACTTGATTATAGAAGTACTACCCAAATTGTACTTCAATATAACTAACCTATAACTCCTCAAATCCTAAAGTTGCTTTCCCTTTTCACCCGCCAAAAGCTCCAATTTAAAGTTATTCTGTATACATGCCTTATAGTATGAAGTCTCAACATTAAAGTCCCTTAAAAGTACACCCGTAAACCCTATAACATCCCATATAAGACAATCTCTAAAATATGAGAGATATTTCTTTACAATTCATAATGCCGTACATTTTTTTTATTTTGGTATTATCTTCCACACTCATGGTTGGATTGAAATGTTTTAATTTAAGTTGTTTTCTTATGTTATGTTAGAGAAATTTGTATCCACCACCCATAACCATTCTTACATACAACATTTAGTCTATAACTCTTATTCTTGATATATACATAGTCAAAACTCTTCTCAACAACATATTGCACTAGAACTTGCACAAATTTTTTCACTAAATCAAATAACATAATAATCTTTAAATCAATTGGCCTGAATATATCATTATGTACATTAAATTCTAGGAATTTAAGCATTCTTCTCCCTTCTTCACCTAAATTGGCATCCACACTCCTAAACTAATTAGAATCTTCATATACTAAATTTGTATCTATATCTGGTATGTTATTTGTTAGGACTTCTTCTACACCGCTATAAACAACCTTTTCCAAAACCTCTTCATTATCTCCCTCATCAAATATATCATCAGAATCAATTGAATTATAATCATCAAACTCACTAACTTCTCTTTCCTCACCCTCAAATGTTGGATCATCAAATTCACTAATTTTTCCTTCCTTACCCTAATTTGTGTCAGAATATTTTACCTTCTTAGAAGTAGGCCTATTAACCTCAAAATCAACTCGTTCACCATCTTTCAAACTTACAATATTATAACTTTTTTTCAATTACATTAATCATTTCAATTATGTCATCCTCACTTCTTAATTCTTTCATGCCATCATCAAAAAACTCATGAGGAAATTTGTAAACAAAAACTCTAACATCCCTATAGCCCAAGTCCTTTGCTATATATATGAATTGCAACATGATCAAATTATCCAGCTCTACTCCAAAATTATACATTTCTCCTCCTTTATAATATATGGTCGGGGTAAATTTAGAAGTCACACCATACCAAAATTGAAAATCAATCCTAGGGCCTACCACATAAGAAAGACAAACAAACAAATAAGAATAAGTTATGAAATATTTAGTTATGTCATTTAATTCCAAGAAACATAACATTTGTACCTTTCATAAAACTTTCAACTCCATCTCTTTCAGGGTTTATTTCCCTAAGATTTGACTTCATACTTTAACTCGTAAGCGTCAATGTTATGAAATAATGAAAATACTTACATACACATATATATTTTAT
>JANZLX010000213.1:41952110-41966350 GCA_025531955.1 Erythroxylum orinocense
GGAAGGGGTGAGTTAGTTAGAGGAGTGACGTAAGCTGCAGAGGGAATAAAGGGTGTAATGATGGGTAAGGGAAAAGGCATATTTTGTCTTGAGTGAAGTTGAGTGAGCCAAAGGCTAGGAGAGAACAGACCTCTCGAATTGTCTGCTACTGTTTGTTTTTGTGTTAAACATCAATAATATTTTCAGTGCAAAGTCTCTCAGATTTGAGAGCTCTATCACTTTACTCCTTTAGTGATATAAACCAGCATACTGGCTATTCATGAACTTTTGAAATTTGCATTGCAGACCCAAGCCCAGTTCAAAACATAATGGGTAAAGAACATTTTCAACCTAGAAGGTCAAGATCTGTAACCTTTGAATATTCAATATCAAATCCAGAACAGACAAGATCCACAAGAAAAAAATAATAGTTAACATCAGAGAAACTTACTTTTTGGAAGGAAAGGTAGCCGTATTGTGGTCCTCCATGAATCTGTCCATCACAATACATTTAACTATTAGAGAAGAAATTCTCAAAGATTTTACTAAAATTGACTATCTTTTAAGAATTGTGTCTCTAATAAGAAAGTTTAAGAGAATCAAACAGCTTTAGATACTTACTCTTTGAACAATTGTTTCTCTTCCCAGTTAGGAAGACTTTCAAGGTTAATCTGTGATTTGTGAAGAAACATAAATAGGTAGAATGCGGCATTAACTCTTAATTTACATATAAACCAAATAAAAGGGTAAACAAATCACAAGAATCCAGATACATGGCCAATGCATAATATAATACAAATCAAAAAGTATGAAAAACTCAAGAAGAGAGAAATTCTCAGCCGAGCCATTGCCACAATATACAAGATATTCTACTTACTACACAAAATATCAGTTTTTTTTTAAATATGTGGATCAGAACAAAAAGAATTCTAGTACAAATCCCAAGGTTTTCAAAGGAAAAAAATCAATTTTCTTTTGAGCATCACAAAGATACTGAATGCATGAACAAGATAAGTTTCCAATTCTTCTGTGCAAGCTCATGCGTTCTTAGGAATAAGTTAGATAAATGTGAAGGGTGAGATATTTCACATAGCTATTTCAACTTTTTCCCCACGCACATAATAAAGCTTCCCAAACATCTGACCCTAAATGACACCATCTTCTTCATAATACAACAATGTGCCCATGAAAGAACATGAAATAAGATACCTGTTTCACTTCTGCTAACCATGCAGTGAATTCAGGCCGTTTATTCCTACAGCAAATAAAGACTCCCATATGAGAAAGCTAGCAAGATTGAGGTAAACAAAATGGAGGATTTGCATCACAGAAGTTAATCAGAAATTACATACTCAAACAAAGAACGTGCTCAACACAGATATATGCACCGAATCATTTTAAAGAATTCAAGAAAAGCATTCCTGAACCAGTGACTCCAACCCTCCTACCAATTCTGTCTTTACCAGAATATCTAACCAGTGAAGCTGAATTTCCAATCAAACAAAGCATTTCCTCGACTATATGAATATATATATAACACAACTAAAACTCTCTTCTTCTTCTTTTTCCATTTTCCACCCACAGTATCTCATCAGCCGAACAACAATCAAAAACTGAATTAACAAAGCGCACAAGAAAATTAATTTTAATGGCAAGTAAACAGTTAACACCCACCACATGTCAGTTTCTCTAAGGATACCATACTTCCCCCAAGAATTAGTAACAGCACCTCTCTTCCCTCTCTCTAATTTCTCCTTTTTCTTCTTCTCTTTCCTTCTCTTCTCTTCTTTTCTCTCTTTTCTTCTCCTCTTCTTTTCTTTCTCTCTCTTCCTCCTCTTCCTCTCTCTCTCTTCCTCTTTCTCTCTCCTCCTTCTCCTCTCTCTCTTTTTCCTCCTCCTCCTCTCGCTCTCTTCTTCACTCTCACTCTCACTCTCACTCTCACTTTCACTATCCGAATACTCCGAACTCGAGTCCGTAGCGGAATCCGAGTCTGAATCATAACTCCTACTGCGTCGTTTTCGTGATTTTCGCTTTCCTTTGTCTCTTTTCTTTCGTTTAAATGCTTCTCCGGAATCAGAATCCGAATCGGAATCGGAATCGGAGTGCTCCCTCTTGTTCTTCCCTTTGAAGTCGCTGCGTTTAACGTCGTCGGAATCGGAATGGGAATCAGTTTTAGGTTGGCATTCTGGGTCAGGTTCTACGTCTGCAGTGCCGTTTCGATCTCTCGCCATTTTCTGGGCTTTCAGGCTATGGAATTGAGTTCTAGGGACGAGAAGGTTAAATATAAATTCCGTGACTGAGCGTTTGGACGCAGGGAAAGTTTCGCAGTATGGATCTCTAGTTAGTCAATCAGACCTCGCTGGGCTTGCCCAGTCGGTAGTCCAATTCTCATGCAAAACTTATTGTCCAGCTACAAATTTTTCATAAATCTCCTTTTAGTTTGTACGAGAAGGAAAAATATTCTATCAAATACAAAAATATAATTATCATAATCCTTACCCTTTTTTTTATAAAAATATAGAAAGATCATTGTTGTATGTAAAATGAACCAATTTCAAATCATAAATAGAGATATGAAAAGGAAACAACAACACAAGGACATTCAGGTTTATCTTAATTTCTTCTTCATCTACTTAATCGACCTAGCTCCATGTCAAGATTTGTTTGAAAACTTCAACTAATCCAACTCAATATCCTAGAGATCACATCAATTTTGGCCTCCACCCTATTTTTCTTGGTGTACAACCTGAGTTACCTGTAAGAGACTAAAAGCCTTTGAGCAAAAATTATGAAAAGAATGACACGGGCTCAAATACTAGTTTTAGGTACAGCTCCAGCCCAAATATTCATCAGAATATTCAGCATCCTCATGATAAAAGAATGCACCTGCAAGACACTCAATAATATGTCATTTTGTTGTAACAAACTTAGCTGTATAAAAACAAAAACCTCTGTATATATATACAATCAATGAAAAGGAAAACTATGACAATTACATCATAAATAATTTGTTCATAAATTTTACTTCATCTTTTCATGGTATCAAAGCTTTAAAGGACAAACGTCCATGGCTCACGTTTCATAAGCTTCTTCTTCTACCAACCATCCTCCTGATTCTCAACAAAACCACACAACCACAAATATGCCCTGTCTCGATTTCTTTGCGCTTACTAAAACACTTCAACTTACCTATTAAGTTGGATCAAAATAAGTTCATCAACTGGCGTGCACAGGTTCTAGTAGCCATACGTGCCCTGGAGCTTGAGATCTTCATCACACCAGGCATCTCACCACCTAATCCAATTATTATCACCACTTCCATCACTGCAGAAGTTCAAACTTCAACAAATCCAGATTTTCGAGACTGGAAACATTCTGATCAGCTCCTCCTTTACTGGTTGCTCTCCACCATTGGTGATGATGTGATTGGATAGGTCAACACATCTTCTACCTCACTTAAGGTATGGCAAACACTTAAGAGGTTGTATGCACAGATATTTATGGTTCGTGTCTTGCAACTCAAGCAACAGCTCTCCACAATACAAAAAGGTGCTCTTAGTATTTCAGAATATAGGTAGAAGATTAAATCAATTAGAGATTCTCTCTTGGTCACAGGTCATCCAGTTCCTGAGCATGAACTTATCCTAAGTGCTCTAAATGGCTTAGGCCATAAATATGATCTGGTAGTTGTTTTTCTTACTCACACCATGAAAACTTCTACCTTATAAAACACTCTACATAAGCTAGTATCATTGCACCTACAACTAACATTGCTTCCTATAACAAAGATAACAACTCTAATAGATAGCCAAATCATGGAAGCAGACCGAGCTATAGAGGTAAAGGAGGTTATGGCAGAAATGGTCGATGGTCTGGAGCTGGAAATTTTTTTTGTCAATTATGCCAAAAGCATGGCCATGATGCTCTCAAATGTTACAAGCGTTTTGACCAAACTTGGAAAGGTTCACAGAGCTAAACAAATTGGAGATCACAAAATCAGTCTCAACATGTTTCAGGTGGTTTTCAGCATCATGGCTTTGCTCCCCAGATCTTTATTGCTCACAATCAGCCCTCTACATACACTCATATAGATCCTGGTAGTGACTCAACATGTTTTGTAGACAGTGGTGCTACACATCATGTCACATCTAACTTGAACAATCTGACAGTTAGCTCTAAATATGGAGACAGGGATCATCTTACTATGGGTAATAGTAATGCTCTCTTTATAGCTCATATAGGTTCCTCTTCCATTCGGTTTCATGGCAATAAACACACTCCCTTAGCCTTAAAAGAAATTCTCCATATTTCTCAAATAACTAAAAATATCTTGAGTATCTCTAAATTAACAAAAGATAAAAAAAATTTACAGTTGAGTTTACTGACAATTATTGCTTGTTTAAGGGCAAGGTTTCAGGGACAATTCTGCTTTGAGGAGTGTTTCGAGATGGGCTCTACAGTGTTAAAGCTACCACTCAATCACAATTTACAACCCCCGCTCCTATTTCTGGTTCCTCTTAGGCCTTTTCTTCTAAAAAATCTACTGTTTGTGTACTCAACAAATATGCAGTTCATAATGTTCAAAAATCTGCAAATGTTTGGCATGCTAAACTTGGCCACCCGTCCAAAAATTTACTTCATATGGTTTCAAAATCAATGAACTTAAAGTTTGATCCACGTGATCTTCAATTTTGTAACTCATGTAAGCAAGGTAAATTACATCAACTTCCTTTTGACACATATGATATCAGTGTCACTAAACCTCTTGAGATTGTGTACTCTGATATTTGGGGACCCTCTCCCTACCCATCTAGTGAAGGTCATAGATATCATCTAATTTTTATTGATGCCTATTCCGGTTTACATGGTTTTACCTCTCAAATTTAAATCTAAAGCCTTAGTTACTTTCATTCAATTCAAGAATCATATTGAATTACAACTTAACCACAAAATAAAGCAATCCACACAGACAATGGGGGGATACAAAGCCTTTTTATCCTTTCTCAATTAGACTAGTATTCACCATTGTTTCAGTTGTCCCCATACTCACCAACAAAATGGTTTTTCTGAAAGGAAAATATTACATAGAATGGCTTAACCTTACTTTCCCATGCCAATATGCCTCTCACCCTATAGCTTGAAGCTTTTTCCACGGCAGCTTACTTAATAAATAATCTCCCCACCCCACGTCTCAATAATAAATCCCCATTTAAAATTCTATATTCTTCACCTAAAAACCTTTGGCTACAGTTGCTACCCTTTCCTACGCTATTACTCCAAACACAAGCTTGATTTTCACACCACCAAACTTGTATTTTTGGGGTATAACCCTCTTCATAAAGGGTATAAGTGTCTTAGTCCTAATGGCAGATTCTTTATCTCTCGTCATATTGATTTCAATGAACATTAGTTTCCATACACATCTCTTTTTCCCCCCAAGCCTCAATTAGCTCAAACCCCTAAAGGCTTACCTCTCTTTGTTATAGCTCCTGCTACCTATCCTAAGGTCTCATTTCAAAGCACTCCACTATCAACAGATTTTCCTTCCATACCTCCTTGCACCAGTAATCATTCTCAGGTAACTTCTTTATCTAATTCTTTTGTTAATTTTTCTCTCCCTACTCCCTCCCCTTCCACTCATACACAACGTTCTCACTCCCCTCATACACAACATACTCAACCAACCCCTATTCTTACTCGCCCTCCCCCAACACAAAATATCCACCCAATGGAAACACGATCCAAACATGGCATTTTTAAACCTAAAACTTATTTTGCTACCTTAACATCTTGTCCTACCTCAGAACCCACCTTTATGTCTCAGGCTCTTCAAGACCCAATGTGGACTCAAGCTATAAGAGATGAGATCACTGCCCTACACAAAAACTGAACCTGGACTTTGATTCCTTATGAACCTGCCATGAACGTATTGGGAACTAAATGAGTTTTTCGAAGCAAATACAGAGCTGATGGGTCTATAGACAAGTATAAGGTGAGACTTGTTGCCAAGGGGTTCAATCAAACCCCTGGCATTGATTATTCTAACACCTTTAGTCCAGTAGTCAAAGCATCAACCATCAAGGTGATTTTGTCTCTTGCAGTCTCACATAATTGGGACATCCAACAAATTGATGTCAACAACGCATTCCTAAATGGTGATTTGCAGGAGGTTGTCTACATAAACCAACCTCAGGGTTTTGAAAGCTCCACTCAGCCTACTCATGTTTGCTGTCTCTCCAAGGCTCTATACGGCTTAAAACAGTCTCTTAGAGCTTGGTTTCAAACTCTCAAAGCAGCCTTCAACACTTGAGGTTTTGTCAACTCTAGGTCTGACACTCCTCTCTACTATTACAAGCATCATAGTATACTTCTCATTGCTTTGGTTTATGTTGATGACATTCTCCTAACAAGGAACAATCAGAAAGCTATACAGGACCTTATTACTAAGCTAAACTCTTAGTTTGCTCTCACGACTCTAGAAAGTTTGAATTTCTTTCTTGGATTTAGGTTTATCGTAATGCGGCAGGGCTGTATCTCTCTCAAAGTCAGTATATGAGGGATTTGCTTCACCGTGCCAATATGTCCTCCTGTAAACCATGTGCCACTTCCATCTCTATTGGGTCCAAGCTCTCGCTCCATGATGGACTACCCTTCTCTTAACCTTCAATGTATCGTAGCTTAGTTGGGACTCTTTAACATCTCTACAACACAAGGCCAGATATTAGCTACACGGTTAATAAATTGAGACAATTTATTACCAATCCATCCATTACACATTGGATTGCCTTAAAAAGGGTTATTTGCTATCTTCAAGGAACTATTGATCTAGGGCTTCATTTTCGACCCTCATCCTCTCCTCTTCAGCTTCAAGCCTTCAGTGATTCGGACTGGGCTAGCTCTCCTGATGATCAGAAGTCCACAAGTTGTAGTTGTGTCTTCCTCGGGGGGAATCTTGTGTGTACTGGAACTTGAAGAAACAGTCGGTCGTGGCTCACTCTAATACTAAAGCAGAGTATCGGGCATTTTCATAGGTTTCTACTGAACTCATCTGGCTACTCTCCTTGCTCTCTGAACTATGGTTCACCCCATCTCAAAAGCCTATCCTTTGGTGCGACAATAATAGCGCGTGATCTTTAGCTCACAATCTGGTGTTTCACTCTCACACTAAACATTTTGAACTGGACATCCACTTTATTCGAGACAAAGTTTCAGATGGTGTTCTAGAGGTGAGATATGTCAGTATAGCAGACCAAGTAGCTGACTTACTCGCAAAGCCTTTACCAGCAACACGATTTTCTTACTTATTATCCAAATTCAACCTTGTCACAAATTCCAGGTCTCGTTTGAGAGGGGATGTAAGAGACCAAATGCCCTTAAGCCAAAATGATGAAAAGAACGACACAAGCCCAAGTACCAACTTCAGATACAACTCCAGCCCAAATAGTCATCAAAATATTTAGCATCCTCGTGATAAAAGAATGCACCTGCAAGACACTCAATAATATGTCATTTTGTTGTAACAAACTTAGTTGTACAAAAACATAAACCTCTGTATATATATACAATCAATGAAAAGGAAAACTATGACAATTACATCATAAATCATTTGTTCAAAAATTTTCCTTCATCTCTTTACTTCCTCCATGCACTCAAAAGCTTTATGTATATTCTATGGCAAGAATAGTCAAGGTATTTGGGATTGGAGTCATCTCCTTCTGTAACATGTCTCTAGGCATTTCTTCTCCTTCGGCCATTTCTACTAAACCTTACAACGACCAATAAGGAGGATATTTGGAATTCAAAAATCATAAAAAAAAATGGAAGATGACTCTTACTCCAACAATTCCTTTGCTTCTTCAAACTCCCCGAGTTTGACTACACAACCTAGCTTGGATGTATACTCCTTGTTGTCTTACTTCTTGCACTTGACTTTCTAAAGGCCCTGTGACTAGATCATCTCATCTTTATTCCCAATATTTGTGTTATCATCTTAAAAAATGTAGGATTTTATCGAGGTAATTATGATTAAATAAATGGACTATAAATAAGTTTGGGTTGACTAAATATTCAAATGTGTTTAAAAATTCGACAACATATTGACAACTTAAATATATATAAACGTGCACTAGTTGGATTACATACGTTTTAATTAATAAATAACTAAACATCTTTTTTAAAATGGAAGTCATGAATAATGTAAACAATAATGATTTGAAATAAAGAAAAAGTAAAATGATATAACAAAGAATATAATAGAGGGAGATGATGTCTTAAAATTTCATTTTAAACATATTTTCTTTATTGTATTAAATCAACGTCAATCATCGTCTAAATTAGACTTCCCTTGGAATGAATTTTTGTGTGATGATTTTGAGTAAATTTTGTTGGAGATACTGATCTTTCATTGGATTCGTATGTTTTTCTAAATGTTTGTAAAAGAAGTTTGAGAAAATATGGTGTAGTTTGTGAGATATAGGTTAACAAGTACAATTGTTTTATTTTGAATATAAATGACTGAACTATTTTGATCTAATTATTTTGAGTTCAAGAGTGGAGAATTTGGCAAAGTGTCAAACATAAAAGTTTTAGATGAACATGTCCAGTTTGTTTCCATAAAAGGGAAAGTGCCCAAATTTTACAGGTCAGTAAATATGGTCAAATTTCATAAACTGGTGTGTCTAGTAGGACTAAAGTTCAATCTAAGATTGTACTTATAATTTAAGGGCTTAGATAATTGATTTAGAAGTTGGTTAAAACATAAAAATTTTAGGTTTAGATGTTATGTAATTTTTTGTCAATTATTTTGGATAAATTTGTAATGGTTTGAAAGATATAGTCGATTTACCATAGGCTATTTAGGGTGTTATGGTATCAATGTATTTTGTCATTTGGAGCCAATTTCGAAGATTGTAGAAATTAAATTTAAGAAAGTTTTCAATATAAAAATTATAAATGCGTGTATTTGTGCATGCATGTGTGTGTTTGTGTCTGTGTGACTAATACGTGTGTAAATTTTTTTGGTTAAGATCTAAATGGTTTTCAAGTTATGCTTATTGAGAATTTGTTGCTCTATAAGTAAATTTTGTGATTCTGGTGAGTTATTGTGAATGTCCCATGAAAAGGTTATGTTGAAATTTTATAACATATGCCTTAAACTTATTGCTAGATTGAAAATTTGTTTGTTTGCTTGAAAATGTGTAATGGAGTGAGAAAATGAGTGCCCTATATAAAAATATGCTAATGAATGGATTAATTAAATAACAATGAATAAAAGACTTAAGTGAAGTAACTTAGGCAAATTTCCTCAGACAAGACTTAACTTTGGTGACTTAAGCAAAAGACCTAAGTGAGATGACTTAGTCAACAAAATAAGGATCTTTATATTAAAGAGTTAATGGAAATAAGAAATAATAAGAAAAGGAATGTGTAATGAAATAGGGCTACATGTGTGATTCATTTTTAATATGGTGCTGCTTGTTCAAATAAATGATATCTTATTAAGTGGTTGATGATTATGGTGATTAATGAACTTGTTCCTTAATGGTTGTGATAATGTTTGACTCAATAACATATGCCTTGTTTAAACATTGATGTGAAATGTGAAAATCAACTTTATGCCTTAATATGGATGAAGCTTGTGTTGGTGTGTTACTGATGCATCATTAGGCATAGTTATGTGTGAAAATAAATAGTGAACTCACTACTTATTTTTACAAATTAAAGTGGTTTTCAAAATGAAAATGAATTTCCAATGTCACTTACATGTAAACATGTTTTCTCTTA
Organism: Erythroxylum orinocense; assembly: GCA_025531955.1. Lineage (NCBI taxonomy): Eukaryota > Viridiplantae > Streptophyta > Magnoliopsida > Malpighiales > Erythroxylaceae > Erythroxylum > Erythroxylum orinocense. The sequence goes on from JANZLX010000213.1 coordinate 41,961,873, forward strand.
TTAAGTGTAATACTCATGTTTTTATTATTTTTCTCTCCATAAAGAAAAAGGAAAAAAAAAGGTTATTGAGTTGATTAGCAAGTAGCAGCAACATTGAGTGTGAGTAAGATTTAGACAAGGCCAACCAAAGTTGTCTAATTATTCTCATTTTTCTCATATATTTGGAACATTGTGTCTTTGTATTTCAATGTAAACATTAGGGGCATTAGTGTGGTATCGAACTTGTAAAGTGAAATTATTATTATTACTATTATGCTGTTACTAAGTAGGATTTAAACTTATGCAGTGAATCATAATAGGATTACACTTAGACTATTATGATGAATAAATGTATGAATTATGATTATTTGAACTTTAAATATTTTATTAATTGAATGGTGATTAGATGGATAGAACGTATAATCAAGATTAGTCATATGTGCTCATAGGGTTAGCTTGGTAACCCCAGTATCAGGTTAAAACTATGTTATCTACCCAAGGCCTTGTTAAGGTAGGGGTGTGACAAGGTTACCGACTCCAACATCTTAAATGTTGAATTCCATATGGTCGGGTAATTTAAAACTAACTTCTTCGTGTACGGAATGCTTAGTTGTTGTGTAATTTCTTTAAAATTTTCTACTATTTTCAGTCTCGTATTCAAGTACACTATGCTACTCTGAATTGTCTCTACTACTTCTTTTATTATAACTAACTCATCTTTCACAATCAAATTTATGATACATGCACAAACAATGTATATGGAATAACCTTCTACCAATCAACAAACTCCCAACGCACAACTTATTGTTTAGTTTTTCCATCATTGCATCATTTATGCTACATTTATCCAGATTTATGGTTGAGAGCAATCCATTAAACACTCCACCATCACAATTTCAATGTTTCACTTATATGTTGCATCATCATATAAATAAACACACCATTTAAATATATTAATGATTATCAATTATAATATAATCAATAAATAAATTATTACAATATTAAAAAATATAATTTACCTTAATAATTGACTGCATAACATCTTGTTATTGTCAACATAGTATATTTTTATGCCCATATAATCCTTCTTTTATTTATCTATCATCGATATATTTGATGTTATGGCTACTTATGTTAGAATACTTAACAACATATTTAGTATTTCTTTCTTTTGATTGTTATAAAATTTGAAAATATCTTTCTTCACGATATTCTGATTTAGAATCTTAAAAGCTTGTTGAAGTAAGGTGAGCAACATCCTGAATTTTTGCTATCAATATTGGAGAGTAATTGTCCATGGTTATCAATCATCTTAGCTAGAATTTTTTTTTTGATTTGTTATTGTCATAACTTAAGATAGTCATTTTATTATTGCCCCTCATGAGGATAGTTTTTTTAACTTCTTAATATCATATTCTTTTTGTTGCACGACTCTATATGTATTTTCAAATTAGAGGTTCCACCTTTATAACCCTCAATCAATATTTTTAGACAATACATACATTCGACCTTTTAAACCGTATCTCTTGATCTAGTATTGTAAAGTGATTCCAAACTTTACTTCTCAATGAATATCTTACTTCACCGTGAATCCCTTCACTTGGTATATTACTGCTAGGTACCAAATTAGAACTCTCTGATAGTATATTGTCTAGTACCAGATTAGAACTCTCCTACAAAAGAATATGTTCATCAACCTAACAAAATCATCATATATGAGCATATAAGTTATTTTATGGATATTTACATGTATACATACTAAATTTAACGAGCACATAAAATATTCATAGAAATTTAATTAATATTTACATGTACACATATTAAACTTAATAAGCATATAAATTATTCATAAATGTTTACATGTATATATACACTCTAATAAATATTTAAGAAATTCCTTTTCTTGTTAAATTTTGTCTAATGTTATTTAATCACATCTTTTATATTTCCTTCCCGATGATGGTAGTGTTGGAGAAGGAGGTATCGGTCACGCAGCGGCAACAAATCAGAACCAATAAACTTTTCCCTGTGTGAACAACCACAACTAATCCAAAAATAGTAGCCAACAACCTCACCAATGCACAAAAAAATTAAGTAGCAAGAAATAAATAACACAGGCAATTTTTACATGAAAAATCTCTCTCAATGTGAGAAAGGAAAAATCACGAGACCTAGTCCAGTAAAGAAAAACTCCACTATCATCAATCAAATTACAAAGAGTTTTTTCACCTCTAGATATAACTAGAGTCACCACTCAACTCAAAATACAACAATAATCATCAATAAGATGAAAAATCAAAGAGTTGAGAATAATATCATCTTTAAAATCTTAGCAAATTTGACTGAAGATCAGGGCACCTTAGAGACCTTCAAATCCAATCTCCACCATTCAGAATGAAGAACAACGAGAGAGGAACCTGTGATTAAAATTTCAGGTCGATCCGACAAGAAATCACCATGCGATTGAAGGTTAGAAGATTACTGTGCAAAGTTGGAGAAAAAACAAAAATCTTCTTCTTTCTCTATTTTCCCTCTCTTTCTTCTTACGGCTGAATGCACTTCTCTACTCTTATTTAGGTTTTCAAACACCTTTTATATGTTAAGCTTTGGGTTCCACTTATAAGTGACCCAAAACCCAACAGGTAGAGACATTTATAGAAGAGGAAATGTTCATTTAGACTATAAATACAAAACATTCATATTAGTGAGAAAAATGGTTATTTAATTCAAAAGGCAAGACATGTATATGCACTATATGTCGATGTTGCTCTTAACTTTTAAATGACACTTATTAGCTGTATCTATCACATCTTAATAAAAATGCATAGCATAATATAATAAGAGTGACTTTCTATACCTTCTTCGTAGCTTTTTAATACCTTCTTCGTCAGTTCTGATTAGTAAGTATTAAATGATATATGGATAAAAACCTAGCTACCAATATGTTCATCATTTTATTAACTTAAAGTAAAAGAATAAGAGAAAAAAAATTAAAAATAAAACTTTTGCCTCTTAATTTTGCTGTAAATTATTAAAAAAAACATGTTTCATTGTTTTTTTAAAAAAATTCGATATCAATTGATCTAATAGCAATTGTTGAAAAAATGAAAATAATATAAAAGAAAATAAGCAAATTAAAAATATAAAATTTTTATGCTTTGACCACTTTATGACCTACGCGTACTAGTAAGGAGATAAATTTCTTTTATTATTATAAGAGAAGATACAAAGAAAAGTATGATAATAACTTTACATAACCTCCCTCAAATATTTTTTTTAGGGCCCTCCAAGGTCTTAACATACAAAACCTTTACCAAAATATTTATATACTAAAGTAAACTTGCAAAAAGTCTAATTATAGTGAATTACTAAAAAAATCTAATATCGCTAATATTCTACTTCCACAAAAGTTTAAAGTTACTGAAACTTTATTCTTATAAATGCTTAGTGACACTGAAATTCCATTCCTCCAAAAGCTTAATGTCATTGAAATATTATTTCACCAAAATTTAAGGCATACCTCATAATCCTCTATTTTAACTTGAATTCTCTAACGTCTAACCTAAAACCACTTTATGCTTACATAAGTCCCTAAGAGTTTTAAGTTATGTGAGCATTCATCAAGTCTTAGCTAAACTTAAATTTTTTTATAGGCTATGACTTTATTAACATTTTAGTTGTATCCTTTGAAGTGTGAACCTTTTCCAATAAGATCTAATAAAATGTAATCAATCTTATGATTTTGCGAAACCTTATACCGTTCACCATAACTCTTATTCACCTATTTTTCTTTTTAACTTTCTCTAATCCCCTGCAAGATGGTTTCATCCCTATCATCGATGGTCAGATTATACGTGACCAATTCTTACTAACCATATATCTCTTTGACTGTCTAATGGTTTTTTCACTCATCTCTTGAACTATAATTTTTAGCTCTCCTAACATGTATTTTATATTTTCTTAATATGAACTAGTTCAACTCACTAATGTCCCAGGCAAAACATTTTCATATTTTTGCCTTAACATATGTTGCTCTCTAAGCACTATATTCTTGAAGGTTACCTGTATTTTCTACTAAGCTACAAATTTATAAAACTCTACCTTAATATATTTATCATCCTTAAATAAACTCCCCTTATGAAGTTCTATCATCTATCACCAACTAAGGTGACTCATTGGCATACGTCATAACATAATACTATCTTTCTTCCCTAAACATTGAACACAACCATTGATCCCATTATTACCTTTCCTATAAAGATATAGATGTCATTTAATAATCTTTTTCATCACGGTCAATGCATGTGTAACGCCCCAAATTAGGGGTTAGCATATTACGCAAATTTAGTCCGATTTATATTCTGTCTCTGTGATATTTTGGCATGCATTCATGGTATTTCCGGGTACATTGGTTTAATGAAATTTCGGATTGATTCGGACAATATTAAGATAATTTTCAGTAATTTTTGGATACTTCAATGATTTTTTAGAAATTGTTG
>JANZLX010000213.1:41970291-41981842 GCA_025531955.1 Erythroxylum orinocense
TTGAAGAACAATTTAGATACAGAGGATGTGAGGTCTGACACCACTTTCATTTTATAAATAGATCCACAAATTCTTCATGTTGGATTAAATTTTGGTTTCGTATTACCAATATTTTGGGGCTAATTGCCTGCAGCCTTGTTCGAATTTTCTTCAACCTTTGATGTGGGTTAATTAGTACTATTGCACGTTACAAAGCTTTTAAAGCTCAACCAAAGACGTATGGCATATTAAAGAACCATCTGGGTTCAACCACTTTTGAAAGCTGGTTTGGTACAGGCAGATCCTATTCGATCTTCAACATTGCGTTGATCAATCTTAGGCAATTCATCGAATGCAATTAGACTATGTTTAATTGGGCAGTTATTAATAGAATTAAATAAAATATAATGTTATTCTATCGTTCAAAAGAAAATTTTATAATGGAGTGAAATAAAAAAAAAAAGAAAAAAGAAAGTTTCATATTATATCTCAGTTTATCCTAAACAATAAAAGTTATCTCTAATTTAAAAAGTTTACAATGTAAAATAATAAATAACATTTCTCTATATTACATTATAAACTCTTCTTTGAATTACATTTCGAACTTTTTCATCTCTTTCAAACTAACAATTTTCTAATATTATATATATTTATATTTCATTTCATTATAAATTATTCTAATCAATTAAAAACCTTACATCCAATCAAACATATCATAATAGCCAATCATTACTGAGTTCATTTAGAGAATGTAACAAAAATCTTGGGAAGAAGAGCGGTGCAGAATCTGCCAACCATTTATAAAGCATCAAAATTCCCGAGGCACTTGAAATTTTGTGTCTAGACTTACACTTAAAAGTTGACAGATTCTGATTAAAGGTTGTGAGAAGAGAAGGGGCAACGCGACGCAGGATGAGAAAACCGAGCTGAGCCCTAAAGCTGAAAGTAAAAGTGATTTTGATGATTCTTATTGAAGTTAAGTCTGATATTACTCCCTTTATTTAGGAGTAAAGGCGGTAACGTAGATAAAGAAAAGGAGATCATGAAACTTGCATACTAAAATGCTTTTGGAATGGAAATCTCATGGTCTAAAAGATCATGCGTGTGTGGAACTAATGTCTTGTTCATTACTTCTCTTTTGTTACTTTATACACATATACAAAAGCTGAAGAATGATATGATTAGAATAAGAGGAGACAAAGAATGATGCAACAAAGAAGAAACAGTGTTACTCTATGCAGAGACTTCTCAAGCTGCATCTCCTGCCTCCTCATCCTGGGATTGCTCCTCCCCATTAGAAAGTAAGAATTTGGGTAAGAATAAGCAAACAAACTTGGGTTCGAGGTGCCTAGAATCCTAGCAAACATCAGCTCCCCAACCATTCCAATCATCGGATTGAAAAGATTTGTCAAAGTTGTACCACCAAAATTTGATGATGCCATGGCTGCATAGCCTCCATAACTTTGAGGGAAAGTATGCTGGTTATGAAATGGTTGTGGCTGTGGCTGGAACAAGTTGGGAGGACTTTGATGGGAATTATTACTAGTCGACGTACTGAAACTGGAAGGCGGTGGCCTACGTGGCACGACCCTGTCCTTTGGGGCTCTCTTGGACTCTGATTCAGATGCTGAGCTCCCTCGACCATAGAGAGGAACGATGGATTTCAAGGAAATGCTGGCCTTGCACACAGGGCAGTTTGGCTGCTGCAGATCAGCATCTTGGGAGGAGCTACAAACATGGAGCCACTTGTAAATGCACGGCCAGCAATAAAGATGACCACAGAAGGTCACAACAGGCTCATGTGCTGAATCTAAGCATATGTTGCAATCAAAGCAGCCATTGTTATCGTCTGAGACTGTAGTGTGCGTTTGGACAGATTTCCATTTCTCTTTAAGAGTGGTACTTTCCTCAGAATCATAATATGAATCATGCTCAAAGAAATTCTCTTCCATATCCAATTGCTCAGCTACAAATAAAATAAAATAAATAAATCTCAATATTGAACAGATAAAAAAACAAAATTAACAATTGCACACAGAGATGAAGCGATATTTGATTATACACATACGAAACACACAGATGAGATAAGGATATCCATACCATCTATAAGCAAACAATTACATGAGACTAAAGAAGGTAGAGTTTTAATAGAAAATGGTTTAAGCACAAAAACAATTGCAAACAGGGAACAAAGAAATGACAATTTGATGGATTAGTTTCTCTCCAAAAGAACAAAAATCAACGACTCCTGTCCGACTTCTCCTTCCAAGGCACTCTCAACCCAAAAAGAGTACTATAAGATTGAAGCACATCCATTTTCACTACAGATCTAGAATGATTAATTTGCGCGTTAGCGAATCAACAATGGATTGTTTACATTTTTTAGTCATTCAAGATATTGAACAAAAAATTAACATGAAAAATCAAATAAACAAGCGAAGAACGACGGGAAACAGATTAACGCCCCTGTTGATCAACATTTATAGAGCCATCCATCAGCAAACAATGAAGGAAAATTCAATGTCCAATAGAAGAAAACAGAGAGAAGACAAATCCGTTATAAAGGGCAACAAACAAGGAAATAAATCAGTTATTCATTAGAAATAAAACCCTGAGAAAACGAAACGAAAGGGGTTGGAACTTGATTAAAGATTCAACACAATTACAGAAAAAAAAAGTACAAAAGGAAGACCCATTAACAAGTAAAAACCCAGAAAACATATAAAACAAGATCAAGAAACAAAGAACCGAAACGAGAAAGCATACCCGGATCAGAAAACTGTATAATCAGATCAATTATATCGAAATCACGCACAATTCTTGGTTCCACCGAAGAGAGAAGCCTTGTGAAGGAGAGATAGAAGAAGAAAACTAGAGCGAGTGAGTATATATATATAAAATAAAGAAAAGTGTTGATACAAAATTAGATTTCGCAAGAAAATTAAGAAAAAAGTCGCGCACGGTAAAATTAATTTTGAAAATCGAAATCTGTGTACCTGACGTGGCGATTCCTTTACCGTTGGATCTCAATCGTGTTAGCTTCCGTTCTGCTTCCCGTATTTGACTCCGCGTTTCGCTCATCTATTTTGGCTGATCATTTATTCTCTTGATCTGTGAAAAGTCAATTCCATTTTACTTATATTGACATATACAACATCAACCACGTAACCTATAAATTTCACTCAGACTCAGCTCTAAAACAAATTTAGTATTAATCATAAAATGTGGATGAGTTAGGACCGTTGTACCTCAGAGTTCCGGTAATGCTGACTAGATGGTGACGAAGATCATCAACTCTTTTGGTACATCGCCCGCTCATCCGTGGAGGTACCATACTACTCTGTCGTAAATCTGCGTGCACCTGAACGCCCCGTTTTATTTATGTATAATTATATATATATATATGTAATATTTTGTATATTTGACGGTTGGAGAATGAAAACGTGGCGGACGATAAGAAGCGAATATGTTGATCGACGTTGTTAGGATGGGAACTCATCCTACAATAATAAAAGCTAAATGCTCATGAATTCGGAGCCCCATTCTATTAGCAAATGATATAAATTCACTATCACAACCACAAATGTTCCACCTTCCAACGAACTGCACGGGCGAAAGTCGAAACCACGACAGCCAAGACAAGCCCAAACTACGAATTTGAGATTGGTTCTCTTTTAAGTTTTAACCCATCTAGTGCTTCTCTCATCGTTACCCCGTGGACGGGCAGCCAGTACATGCCCCTGAGTCAAAATTGAATCTCTAACGGAACCATTTTTTTAAAATGCAATTGACTACAATAATTAATTAAAATATATTAAATAGAATAATGAATTTTTGTTAGTTAACATAAGTCTTGCTGTTGTTTTTTGACTCATAATAGAAAATGGGACTAAAAGACGTAAACTTGTTTTGTAGTTTAAAAATTTTAGAAAAATTCTTTTAACTTTTCAAATCATATAAAAACTCCTTTTATTATTTAATTTTTCTAAAAAACTCAATCTTTAAAACTTCAAATCAAACATATATAATTTGAATATAAAAAGTGAACTAATTTATGTAACAATTTGACACACTTTTATTTTTAAAACCCAGATAGCAATTATTAAATTTGATATAAATAAATAATTTATTATAATTATTAATTTTAAGTTTAAAAGCTGAATTTAATTATTATATTAATAATTTAATTAATTCATTTTTAAGTGTTCTGTCGTTATTTTTAAGTGAAACTTAAGGAAATAAAATTTCAAAAATTAAAAAAAAAAGATTAAAATTTTTTTATAAAAAAAAAAACAGTTATAAGAAAAATCTATGTAAGATGGAAAGTAGTTTGATGCCAATCCATCCAAGGAAAGGAATATTTGTGGATAACGTTAAAGACGTGGGAGACATATCCAGTCTGGTTGTATGCCAACTTCAGAAATCATAATCAATCCTATCCTTCAAACGGACGTCTCGTTTCATCTTTGCCTGCCTCTGCCTGTCGGGTCTTAATCAACGGAAAATGAAAATATCATAAATAAATAAATAAAACACCACAGTGACGCCACTCGCTTACTTCACCTTCAATCTGTGTGCTTACAAACAGAGGATTTTGCACCATCCACTTTAATGATTGAATAGATTTGGTGTTTTTAGCTTCAAAAAGAGGATTTTGCAGCATCCATTTTAATGATTGAATATATTTGGTGTTCTTAAAATTTTAAAAATATTTTGCTCCTTAAATTAAACTCTGCCAACTTATATAAATAAAATACAAATTGATCCAACCACCTTTCGTAAGGTGATTCATTTTCTAGGAGAGATTCGTACAAGCTGGAATGATGAAATTGTCAACCAATGGTCAAGTAACTTAACTCATTACTTGACCTGTTGGCGACTATGATATCGAGTTGCAGCAACCATTCATATTTGTGCAAGGGAATATCACAAGAAAGTAGAAACCTTTCCGATTACATACATGCATCATTGTACTTTTCTTTCCCCTGTCCGGTCTCTTAGATTAGACTACAGAATAAGGTCACTTTTACTTGTGCTTTAGTTGAAGGAAAGATACGAAACCATAACGACAGAGATGTTTATCCCCGAACTGCGGTCTTGTATTCACTGGATTCACATTACTTCCAAGTCCAAAAGGCATATCAAAGTTTGCATGGCCTGCGAGTCACTAACAGGAACTGAAGGTCCATCCAATAAGAATTTCAATCAAAAGCCCACAACTTTCAATTGGTCCATGTTCGAGGCGCACTACAGAGTAAATCAAGTCGTGAACATGCACAAACTCAGTTCAATCCTAACGTTTTTTCGATTCTCATCTGTGCTTTAATGTCAATGTTGAAAAACAAAGAGATTAGCATTAGTAGTTGAATTGATTTGATCTACACATTAGGATTAAGAGCTTAAACCTAGCTATGACAGGAAAACAGAAAATAAATCCTCCTTGATTTTCTACAATTATAATGAGCCTCTTTTTAATCAACTTAAATTGTTTTCGGAAATTTAAAAAAGTTAAAAATAAAATAGTCAAAATGCGAGAAAAGAGACCCCAAACATTTTATTATTAAGAAAACAAAAAGGGTAGGTTTTCTTTGTAGTGAACCAATTGCTATAGTGCCTAAACCTTTCAGGCTTCAGTATATCATTCTCTCAAAGCCCTGTACCAAATCAAAACGAACTTGTTCCAATTCTCACATAAATTTACAACGTAAAAACAATAATTATACTATGACATCCGTACTCTTAAATGGTAACCTCACACTAAGAAAAATCTGTCTTCACATATCATAGGCAGATTTATTGAAAATTGATTCAAAGAATGATCTTGTAGGCCATAAAGGGCAACCATGAGATCATTTGAAAGGCCCATTGATCAACAAACTCGCAAGTTATCATTTTTGTGACATTGGCAAAAGTCAGGCATTCTTTGCAGCCTGAAACCAAGAATGGAATTGTCTCTGAACAATTTAATGAAACATACTGGTCGGCCAAAGCAAATATAGGTAAGTAGTATTCTGTTTAAGCTCAATGACATGCCAAGCCCATCCCAAGTAAACGAGCACCAAATTAGCAGTACAAAAAGTAACACAAGAGCTGTCCGACTCATCTGTATCACCATTAGATTCAAATGATACAACTGAGCAAAACTACTGCTCAAGAAAGAGACATTGCCATTCACAACCAGTTGACCTCCCAAACAGTCGTCTAATTCGTTGGTTACATACATCTATATTCTGTAACAATTCACAGTAACCATCAATATAAAGCAAACTCAACTTTGTCATATCAACTTACCTGGAAGCACGCCCTCAGATCACAACCATAACCTTTTGAAAGGTGAGACCGTTGTCACCATCCCATCACATATGATAATCAAAGACAAATTGCTTACAGGAGTCAACCAAAACAGGAAAAACATGCACTTGAAAAGTGAATTTCTTCCTCAGCTGTTTTGAAGGAAGAAAGAAAGAGAACACAAGTATGGATTACTCACAAGGAACATTATTCCAGAAGGAGTATCAAATAGCACACTAGGGCTCGAAATCACAACTACAAAGCTATTTCTGTTGAAAGTGCAAAGAAAATTAATTCCCAAAACTAAACTAGCATTATCACATAAGTAGTAGAGGTATGTCTATTGAATGTTTGAGCAAACACTCTCTTGTTTAAGGCAAAAATTTACTTCTTTAAGGTCAATGTCCACAAGCAGGAGTCTCTTTTAAACCTTTGTAAAACAATTTAAGAACTATCATAACCTATTATTCAATAACTTATTGTAGTCATATCCATACATACTTGATTGATAGGCTCTCAAAAGGTTTTAAATTACAGTCAGGTCTGAGACTGCTATATGTCCTTCCTGCAGTCCTCTATATCCAAAATAGTTCCCTCATCAACTACAAGTACCCCGATAACATAGAACTTCAATGTCACCCAGAATCCGCTACTTAAAACCTTGGGCCCTCATTTCCTTTCATCAACCAAGACATCTCTGACTCTCATAGATTGAAAATGATTTGCCAATAAATCATCATATAAATGATTGATGAGCAAGCTAATAGAAGAAATTCATATAGATAAAACTAACATCAGCAGATACATGTGCATCATTATAACTATACATGACAGGCTAAAGTTCATTCCGGGATTTAAGCATCTGAAAGTCGGGACATGGAAAACTAAAAATGGATCCTTGATGTAGTTTAAGTTAAGCAAATTACAAGAACTTCTCTATGCTGCTAGTCAAAGTAGTTTTCGGAACAGCACCAATAATTGCATCCTTCTTCTCACCATCCTTGAAAATCATTACAGTGGGGATGCTTCTGATTCCATATTGAGATGCAACAGAGGGGCTCTCATCAGTATTGACTTTGTAGAATTTAAGCTTACCAGCATATTGCTTTGCAAGTTCATCGATTATGGGGTGAATCATACGGCAAGGACCACACCACGGAGCCCAGAATTCAACAAGAACAGGGCTATCACATTGAAGAACGAGCGAATCCCATGTTGCATCAGTAACAGCAGGCACTGCTCCAAGAAAAAAATTAATCAAATTAAATAGGATGAAAGATCAGGCTAAAGTCACTTATTTTTTAAAAAGATGATAGAAACAAATTATCTAAACCCATTAAAAAATCCTGAATCACCTTGTGTAGCGGTTTCTTGAGCCTCGCAGACGATGCGTCCAGGACGAGAAGAAATGGTAGCCACCGAGCGAGAGGAGGAGGATGAGGATGAAAGGAAGCGAAGCTTAAGGCCTCCGGACTGCGGCAAGCGGAGAGATCTACGGATGACTGGAGATGCAGAGGCGGAGATCGGCGGGACCGGCGGCGAAGGCAAAACGGAGGAGCGAGTGATGGAATCGAGTACTGTAGCCATGGGAATTGAACAGAAAGAGATGCGATAGAGAGAAGTGATGTAATTGGGGAGTGTTCGTTTGGAGTTTAGTGAGGGCAGGCAAGCGATAATAGATGAGGATAATGATTGCCGGTGGCTGTGGTCCTCTTGATTTTTGTCTCTATATTTTTACTGTTATATATATTTTCCAGAGAACTTTATTTGTAGAATCTCAATCGACCGTACATGTGTTATTGCACATTTCAGCAACTTTGAAATTTCATCTCCACTGCGGGTCAAATTTCATTTACTGATTTTTTCTTTAAAAGTAATAAAATAATAACACATCCATTTGTATGTGATACGGAAGTGAGGTTGCAAAACCAACATTATTAATCATATCGATTAAATTGAATTTTTTAAAAATATAAAAATAATTTTATTTAATTGAATTTAGTTGTTTATTATAAAATTTGTATCTTCAAAAATATAAAGTTCTCTATATTGTAGTATACTATATTATATTAAATAATTATTATTTGTTTAATGATGAAATCTTTATAAAAATTATTCCACATTTCATAAATCTAGGAATAACTTAAATAAAATTTTAATATAAATAGAAAATTAAAAAAAGTGAGAACTCATGATAATGCTATTGTTTGAAGAATGAAAGCACTCAATTAGCATTTAACATAGAGAGTAATTTTTAAACAAAGATGCAAATATAATTTATAACGATTTTGATAATAGTACAATATAAAACTTTGTTAATACCATGTAATAGTTTTCTAATTTGTATTAATTAAATTATTTTAAATCTTTTATTCAATAACTCAATTAAATAAAATTAACATAATTTTTATACATAAAAATTAGTTTTTAAAAAGTATTTTGATATGACTTTCATAACATTTTGTAAAATCCTATATCTAATTTCATTTACTAATACTGTTTGCTCCAGAACAAAAATAAAAAAAAACGAATTCAAGTCTAATTTTATATATTTGAAATAAAATAAAAATCCCAATTCAAATTAAGGCATGAACACTTTTGATAACAAGTTCAACAAAAATTATAAATTATATTATATATTTGATTCAAGTATTTGTTTTTCATATTTAATTTATAATTTATTTGAAATTCTTCTTACCTATATCCATAGAATATATATATATATATATAAGTGATATAATATCATTAAATCTTGTAAGTTGTTTGTTTACGTAATTTAATTGTTTCGTCCATATTTTAAATTTTTGTTAGAATTCATCCTAGTTTGAATGGATGTAAAGATTCATTTGCATATGGGAGGGTTGTTGGGATGATTATTGGTGTTATTTTGATGTTACTTTGCATGAAAATGGTTGTATATGACAAGAGAGTATTGTGTAGTAGAATTATATCTTAGGTTTGTTTGACGTAGTCACATTGTTTGAGCCATAACTTAGCCTATAAACTTTTAAATTGGGTGATTTTAGTTGCATATGAAACCTAAGACATAGAACTAAAAATCTCTAGAAGAGACTCTCACTTAATTATGACTTTATGACATTGGAGATTAGGATCAAAAATGGTGATATGACGTTACTCCTGTTTTGGAGCAGCTTACGATATTTGGTCTATATCTCATGATTGATAAGTTCAAATGGTCTGATTGTTGGTTCTATGGAAACTGGAGACATATAGAAACAAATGTATGGAAGACCTCAAAACCTAATTTATAACATCCCATCCCCATAATAAGGGTGAGGACCTGAAATTTCAGTACACGTAAGCTTAAAGAGAAATTAAGACAATGCATTTTCTTGTTCATGCATAATGTTAGCACATATGCACATAAATATTGAAGCTTGAACATGCATTCATTGACAACTTCTAGGTATGATTGTTTTGAAATGTGATTTTTATTGAAAATGAGAAGTAGAGGGAGTAGAAAGGGTGATCTTGGTATGAGTTGTGATAAGGAAAGATTTAGAAACAAGATTGGTAGTGATCTGGAAATTGTTTACTAAGTGTAATTCGATATGTTAGCCATAACTTTTTCTTTAGTTATCTAAACTAGATGATTCTTGATTTGGATTAAACTAGAAATATATGGCTACATTTCTTATGAAAACATCGAATTTCAATTATGTCTTTAAGAATCTCAAAAGTTGTCATGAAGTTAAGAATTTGGTGTAGTACATTGGTGCAAGAATGGAAAATTCGTCTTTAAACTTTAGGGGCAAATTTGGGATTGATATAAATATATTTTAGCAAAAGTGCCTTCTGGAAAGCTGTAGATCTTTCTTTTATCTTTCCAACAGTATATAGTATGAAAATTTTGGACATCAGAGTCAAAAGTTATGATCCTTATAAGTAAAGATATTCTGGGGAAGAAAATGAGACGGAAGAAATGAAACGGAAGAAATGAGACGGAAGAAAATGAGACGATGGAAATGAGACGATAGAAATGAGACGATAGAACTGAAACGATAGAACTGAAACGAAAGGAAAGTGGGACGATACAAAAGTCTGACGATAAAATTGGCCTTCGAGGTCTTTATTAAAGTAGTAGATCTAGAAGTCCTCTTTCAAATAGTCCAAAAACAAAGTCAATTCGACACCTGTAATGAGAGTTATAGCAATTGTGCTAAGACATGTACAATATGAGTAAAGATATGAATATATTGAATTCTTTTGGCCATAACTTCTTCTCTAGACATTCGAATAACTTGATTCTTGAGCCATTGGATTCGTAAGAACTGCTCTACATATCTACCAAGAATCGTAGCCATCTGAACTGAAGTGGGAATGATTGAGTGAAAAGCATGGGATGGGTATAGTGAGTGTGTTCTTAAGTATTATGAACTGATATTATTCCACTAAATATACTTCAGTATTTTGATGATTTTTGGAGCTACTGATCCAAATGAGATGATTTGTGTTTATGGTAAACTAGAGACATGGAGCCATAAATGGTATGAAGAAATTGGAATCTAATTTATCTTTAAGATGTTTAAATTCCAAATGGAAATAGTGCATAGTATACTGTGTGGACAAGAGCAGTCCAAAAATGTTTGAAGTATATCTTTTGAATCACTAAACAAAATTAAATGATTTTAGAGGCATAAGAAACTTAAGGCAATGAGGGATATTTTTCGGAAGAAAGTATTATATTAGAATGTATTATATTAGAATGTTTAAGGGTACTGTTGGCAAGACACTTAAGTTTAAAAGAACATAAGTCTATAAGGAAGGGTAAAATAGACTTTTTGGACTCATTAAAGGCATAATTGAAAGAAGGAGTATTGTCTTACTTATAAATAAAGGGGAAAATGTGAATGAGAAGATTGGAGAGAAACAAAATACATGGATGAGAAAAGAGATAAGAGAGAGAAAACATGAAAAAAAAGAATGAGAGAGAGAAAGAAGAGAAAACAAGCTAGGGTTTTAAATTTCCTTAGACTTCAAGAGAGATTTTTAAGCTTTTTAAGGAAAGAAAAAGGAAGAGGAAAAAAAGAGCTTCCATTTGAGCTAAAGATCTCTTCATTTGGTGAAGAATCAAGGCAAGATCTTTTTAACTCTTTTGGATTTTTGGAAGGATTCTAGTTTATAGAGTTTGGAAAATGCTTAGGTTTAAATGTTCTAGAATCAATTTTAGTGATTTTACATTGTGAGATTTTTAAGTGGATTCTTATTGAATAAGATTTGGTTTGTTTTAGGAAATCAAGAGAATCCTACCCAAAAATAA
>JANZLX010000213.1:41991251-42005571 GCA_025531955.1 Erythroxylum orinocense
TAACCAAATCCTATAACTTTTGATTCAATCAATCTCTTTCTATTTCTTTTCAATTTCATAAATTCTCCTCTTTTTATTCATGGACAATCTCCAAAAATTTCTTATTCAGTAGTCCTAACTTTCAAGATAGGTTCGGGGTCCAACAGTTATGCTCCAGTAATGAAAGAATTGGTAACTAATTTCATGAGTTTGCTTGGCCAATGGGCTATTAACTTTTTCATTAATTCTAAATCGATGGTCTCATCCACTAGATCCTTTGCTGAACTAATTTGTTTTAATTCATGTGATACATATTTAACCATGTTCTTTTTGTTTTCTTGAAGAAGAATTTTTTTAATCATAGTCTTATTGCAAGTGTTGGTAAGTTCGATTGTAAAAATACAATATTAAAATAAAGGCACCACCTACGTTAGAAGAGTATAGATATTTTTCACAATATCTATATATTATACACATTAGAAAATAAAAACATTATTCATAAAGTATCTTCCTAAAGTTAAATAGTTTATTGTATAAAAGAAAATATTTAAATATGTGATAATTATAATAAATATTATAATTAGTTTGATTCATCTATAAATACATATCCGTCTTCTTGTTTCATATATCAAGAAATAAATTCAAATATTCAATAGTAGTGCTTGTGAGGATATCAATCTTATAGGTTCCAAATTACAAACCAATAACAGTAATATATGGTTAGAGAATGCTTGTATTGTAAATCACCTTTTTACTCTTAAATAACATTTTATATGTTATATTCTTTCAATTTTAATTAACTTATGTTCTTACGTTATCCAACTAATCTTTCCAATAAGTCGTATTAGAATCTAATTAGGGTGTATATATCTACTTACCCTATGCTCCATAGTTGTTATTATAGGTAGATCCTCTACATTAGAAAATGAGTAAGATATTATTCATTCTTTGAAAGTATTATATACTATTTATGTATATAATTATTATTTTCGTAAAATAGTGAGAGTTATTTTTTTTATCAAGAGTTGAGGAGAAAGAAAAATAGTAAAATAGATATGACATTATCTCATAAAGCTATACAAGGCTAAGTCACTCTACAATAAATTTTTTCTTAATAGGAAACTTTATACTCTTCGAATATTAGAATCCACTTTGGCAACCAAGTAGATTAACAATCTGATTATTTTATTCTTTCAGCTCAGATTTTTAGCTTATATAATAAAGCCATATGAACATGTTGAACTTCCACTTCGTATGATCAACTTATCATCAACTTAACCAATAATATTCTTATAGACTACCTAGTCTTCAATAATGATCACAATAAGTTCAAGCCTTAATGAGAAAAAGAGGAAGATCAACAAAATGTTGTTTAAGTGGGAACTTAAATTATATTAGATTAAAATCAAGAAGAAAACTTAATTAAAAATGCTATAACTGTAATAAGAAAAGGTCATTTTCTAGAAAAGATTGTTGAAATTTAAATAAGAAAATTTCCAATCCTTAAGAAAAAATTATATTTAATTCGATTGATGTTAATGATGTTTGTTATGAAGAAACAATAATAATTGAAAGTAAGAAGTTACTACTTAATATATGTTTCTTTGACTTAAGAGTTACTTTTCGTATGACTTCGAGAAGAGAATGATTCCATTATCACGAACATATCTCAAGAAGATTTGTGTACAGATATGATGATTATCCTCTAAATGTTGATATTGGAACCACCCAACTGAAGATTTATGATGTCACAAGTTGTACTATTCGAGAGTTATAACACATGAAGGGTCTTAAAAAGGTATCTGTTGCCTTTAGATAATTAGATGATCTTGGGTACAAAATAGAAATTATCAACAATATTTTAAAGATAATTCGAGGTGCACTTGTACCTTTAAAGAGAGAAAAGATATATGCAAACTTGTAAGTTAAAGAGAAAGCCATCGGTAAATGTAGCAATATTTAATTATTTAATACTTCAAGCAATCTAATTGAAAGATCCTCAATATTATGACATCAAATTCTAGGACATATATCTAAACAAAAAACAAAGGTCCTTACTAAGGAAAGTTATTTTATAGACTCACAGAAATATGCTAAACTTTTGTGATAATTATGTTATGAGTAAGTAATATAGTGTGAAATTTAACACCTTATATTCAAGAAGCAATGTTATTCTTCAATAGGTTCATTCTGATATGTGGAAAGCACTATTTCCATCTTTAGGAGGGGTAAAGTACTTTGTCTCTTTCAATGATAATTATTTTAGGAAATGTTGGGTAAATCTTATCAAGAAGAAAGGATAAGTGTTTTCAGTTTTCAAAACACACATTGATTTGATTCTAGCAAAAAATTAAGTTCTTAAAGAAGGATAATGGAGGAGAATATATTAACATTTAATTTGATGTACTTTGTAAGCAAAAAGGCATCAAGAGACAATTTATTATTGTATATACTCCTCGATATAATAGCAAAGCAAATAAATAGAACATTATATTAAAGAATAAAAGCCATGTTGAGAGCTAGATGCCCAAATAAGGCTTTCCAAGTAGAAGTAGTCAATATCTCCTATTATATGTTAAATAAGGTTTCATCAGTTTCAATAAAGTTGATGATACTTGTGGAGATATGAACTGAAAAACTGGTAGATTGTTCCAACCTCCATGTATTTTAAAGTCTTGTGTATAAAAATCCAAAAACTAGTATGACTAGGATATGTTGATAGAGTTTATTACTTGTGAGATCCTACTATTTGGAAGGTCATTTTAGAAGAGACATCTTTTGTAGAAGAATTACAACAGGAAGAAAAAGATAACAATATTTCAAAAAGAAGTTTAAAGACTACTTTACAAGTGGAAAAGAAATTTTAAACTTCTTTTAAACCAACACTAGAGTAATATATTGGATAACTAGCTGAGTCTGAAGCTTTAGAAGTTTATTGATTTGATTGTACAAAAGACCACTAAATTGATTTTTAGATTATGTAATTGTTAAGTTATCGTTTCATCATAATTGTTTAAGCTTTTATGTGAGATCAACTTAATTGGTTTTATATATTCACTAATACACCCCCTCAAGTGAAAACTTTTTAGGCTTGAAACTTGCAGAGGCTCGCTCTATCTTGTGTTGAATAATAAGTGGGTGATAGGATTTGAACTCATGACCACTTGACCACAAAAGCTCTAATATTATGTTAAATGATCATTTTACCACAATAACTTAAGCTTTTGTGTGAAGCCAACTTAATTAGTTTTATATATTCACTAACAATAATAAAGATTAGAGTGTAAAATAACATACTACTTTTAATAGAAGTAGAGAGTCATTAACTCTTTGAGAAGCACTTAAAAGTTCAAATGCCTCTCAATGAATAGTAATAACGTAGAAAGAAAGTTGAATAAAAATAAAACTTGAGAACTTGTATCATTATTATAAGAAAAGAGGTCAATTGTCAATTAATAAGTTTTTTTTTAGAAAGTCAATTAATAAGTTTTCAAAATCAAGTAGAATGGTAATAATCAAATGGAGCGACATAGTGCAAGATTGGTGGTGAAAGGATATGCTTAAAAAGAAGGAATTGAATTTCATAAAATATTTGCTTTTATAGTTCAAATTAGTACAGTCAAAGTAGTCTTGTTAATTTGTATTATGCTTGACTTACATCTAGACCAATTGGATGTGAAAAATACTTTTCTTCGTAGAGGTTTTGAAGAAGAAATTTATATACTTTAGTTAGAAGGTTTTGAGGAGACAAAAACAACTTAATTTGTAAGTCGAACAAATCTCTATGTGATTTAAATATGTGTTGAGATGTTGGTATAAAAAATTTAATTCCTTCATCATTAGCCTTGTATACAACATATTTAATGCAAACCTTTGTAGATATTTTAAAAAGTTAGGTAAAAATGATTCTAATATCTCGATATTGTATGTAGACGATGTGTTAGTTACAAGTCTAAAAAAAGATCATATTAAAGAATTGAAGGCAAAATTAGCTAAATTCTTTTGAAGTAAATGACTTGAGATGAACAAAAAAGATTTAGAAAGCAAATTCACTAGACATGAAAAATAAAAAGATTTGGACTTACTTAGAAAACTGCTAATATGCAAAGTTGTAAGCTAATTTCTACCATTGTCTCCGCCAATTTCAAGTTATCATATAGTATAGTATGAGCCTGACTATGGTGATGAGAGGATGAAAATCTCCAAGTATTGTATGCATCTCTAGTAAACAGTTCAATGCTTGTCATGATTTGAATAAGGATAAAAAGTACACATGATGTAGAAGTAATAATTAGTCACCGCATGACAATTGCAGGGATCAAATCTTTTGTTCCGGTTAATCGATTTTTACCTTCTTCCGTTAAATCTCATCTACACATTTATATGAGATCCACACAAATATGTGAACTAAATTAAGTGACATAAGATTGGAACACCCTAATAAGAACACGGTGCTCCAACCCAATTCTAACAACAGACTTTAGATTATTGTAAAAAGGACTTTAATTCCAATGATATTTTTTGTCACATAACATTAGTCAATTTTTTATATTCTCACTTGATTCTAAGACTCATACATTTGACAGAATTTACATTTTTTAATATCAACAAATAATTTTAATTCTGAGCAATTTTATTTTTCACTAATAAAGAATTACACTTGTGTTCCAAGTTTGTGAAATACACACACGAAGCCCTAATAATCTTGAGATATGGGCGTCATACATACCCTTATCAGAAATAGATCCGCAAATGAAGTCATATTTGCTGCAACTCCAGTATTACGATGTCCATTTCCTCTAACGTCGACTTATGATATTTTATGACAAACGACACCTCTACCACTGAATTAATATATATAAATTCCTCTTCTACGCATGTACTTCTGGTAGTCAGTACGTTTTGCTTGGGATAAAATTGCTTCAAAAGGGGTTTCCTTACTGTTCATGTATGATCTATATTTGATGTGATAACAAAAAAAGGGAAAGCGAACTGTAGCACACATTTGACTCCAAAACGACAGCTGCGGTTTCTTTGCTTTGTCAACAAGCAATACAGCTTAGGAGAACTAGAATTCGTTTTCTTACTGATATTAGGAGTAATCCCGCATCTTAATCTTTGTGTCTATCTGAGATTTGATTAATTATTACAGATCAACTACGTTCGGTTAATATCTTAAAACTCTGAAGCTTAAAAATTTAGTATGCAAGTAATTACCGGGACTGTGAAAGCTTTAGGTTGGTAATGCATCAGCTAGCATGCAAAATAACAATAAACAGAAACGTATTATAATTCTATTCATGGAACATAAGACGTAGGATTCTTATTTTAATGAGAGACGGGGATGTTTGACTTGAACAGAAAGGTGACGGAAACTGCACTCTAGCCTTGTTATAGACCAAGTATAATAAAACTATACAGTCACCTAATCAACCCAACACCCTGTCTCTAGTATCTATATATATGCTAGTCTATAAGCTATATTGAGCACAGTAGCACTCAAAGCTAGCAACTTCTTAGGGTCAAGGACTCGTTACAATCCTAGCCCTTCCTGTGATCAGATAAGTACAATAAGACAGGATGGGAACATCACCAGCATTTGCTGCACTTTCTGTCTTCTTATTTGCCACCTTGTTTCTTCTTCCCCAGTCTTCATTTGCCATCACCAGGCATTATAAGTTAGACGTATGTGCTATATTAGCTAGATGAGTGTAGGGTTTCACTTTCGATGTTTGTCATTTCTCTTTTTTTTTTTTTTCATATGCTCATAAGTCACTGAAAATTTTCAGATTTCGTTGCGCAATGTCTCACGCCTTTGCCACACTAAGAGCATGGTAACCGTCAATGGACAGTTTCCAGGGCCTCGCATTGTAGCTAGGGAAGGTGACAGACTTGTTATTCGAGTGGTTAACCACATCCAAAACAATATAACCATTCATTGGTAAGGAACATTACCGTTCGCATATATACTGCAATTGTATCCTGTAGCTAACTCGCAATTTTCATATTGTTTCAATGAATGAGACAGGCATGGAATTAGACAGCTTCAAACTGGGTGGTCCGACGGACCAGCATACATAACTCAGTGTCCTATACAAACTGGACAAAGTTTTGTGTATAATTATACCGTTGTGGGACAAAGGGGTACCCTTTGGTGGCATGCTCATGCTTCATGGCTAAGATCATCTGTCTACGGTCCTCTGGTCATTCTTCCCAAACACGGCGTACCATATCCATTCGCAAAACCTCACAAGGAAGTGCCAATCGTTTTTGGTAATCGACTAATTACAAATAGGCTTGAATATACATTTTTCCCCTTAGCAGCCCAAAATGGTGACGTAATAGCAACATTTAAAATGCAGGGGAGTGGTTCAATGTCGACCCTGAGGCAGTAATTAGCCAGGCACTTCAAACCGGAGGAGGACCAAATGTCTCTGACGCCTATACCATTAATGGACTTCCAGGGCCACTTTATAACTGCTCAGCCAAAGGTAGAAAACTCGATTGTAGTAACCAGCTACGGCTGTGTAAACCATCTCGTTTCCCTTCGCAATTGAAGCTTTTTTTTTTCTCCATTTTCTTTCACTTGCAGATACTTTCAAGCTGAAGGTAAAGCCCGGCAAGAATTACCTTCTTCGAATCATCAACGCAGCACTGAATGATGAGCTCTTCTTTAGCATAGCAAAGCACACACTAACCGTTGTTGAAGCTGATGCTGTTTATGTAAAGCCTTTTGATACAGAGACAATCCTCATTACTCCAGGACAGACCACAAATGTTCTACTCAAGACCAAACCTCAGCACCCAAACGCCACATTTTTCATGACTGCTAGACCTTATGTAACCGGCCAAGGAACTTTTGACAATTCTACTGTTGCTGGTATCATGGAATATGAAACATCACCCAAAACCCGTCAATCAGGGTTCTCTACCAAACAACTTCCACTGTTTAAACCAAATTTACCAGCTCTAAATGACACTCAATTTGCCACAAAATTTACTGGCAGACTCCGCAGCTTGGCGGATGCACAGTTCCCCGCAAATGTGCCTCAAAACGTTGACAGGCAATTTTTCTTCACAGTAGGCCTTGGAACAAACCCTTGTTCCAAAAATAAAACCTGCCAGGGACCAAACGGAACAATGTTTGCAGCTTCTGTCAATAATGTATCTTTTGTAATGCCAACCACAGCCCTTCTCCAAGCTCATTTTACCGGTCAATCACAGGGTGTTTATGCTCCATATTTTCCAATAACTCCATTATCTCCATTCAATTACACCGGCAACCCACCAAACAATACAATGGTTAGCAGGGGAACAAAGTTAGTGGTTCTTCCTTTTAACACTAGTGTGGAGATCATTATGCAGGATACCAGCATCCTCGGTGTAGAAAGTCACCCTCTTCATTTGCATGGATTCAACTTCTTTGTCGTCGGCCAAGGTTTTGGGAACTTCAATCCCAAGAAAGATCCTTCAAAATTCAATCTTGTTGATCCCGTCGAAAGAAACACTGTAGGTGTTCCTTCTGGTGGGTGGGTTGCCATAAGGTTCCTGGCCGACAACCCAGGTTGGTATATACACATTATACACTATGCAAGCAATTCAATTCTAAGTAACAAGTCAATGTCATAACTACACAACCTGAGGATATACATTTCCAACAATAATAAAAGCTAAGAAACCTGGATAATTTATATGCGGTTTTTAAGTTAAAAAAGTAGTGTTTGATGTTTATTGACGAGGTGAGGGTATGGCAGGTGTGTGGTTTATGCACTGCCATCTGGAAGTGCACACAAGCTGGGGATTGAAAATGGCATGGCTTGTCTTGGATGGAAACCTTCCCAATCAGAAGTTGCTTCCTCCTCCAACCGATCTTCCCAAGTGTTGATTTCTCCAGAGCTCAAACTTCAAATATGTTTTCTTATTGCGTATTGTCCCTCCTAATGGCTTTTGTAACTCATTTTATATTTTTGTGATGCGTTGGTTTAGAAGTGGAGAATTGTTGAACATTCTGCTGTTAACATAAGTGTGTGAGAGGCTTCAGTAAAAAGTAACAGTAAGATCTTTGATAAGTCCCTATATATTATGAGATTAGACGGCGTTCATTGAAAGTTTAATGTTGTTTTTACCTCCAATGCAAAGAAAACGTTTATCTCAGTTTCGCTTATAAGTTAGGAAACTTCTTGTTCGTAAATATAAATGATTCATATTTTATTGTAGTAACCTAATATCAATTAAATAATAAGAAATGGAAAAACTAGGAGTTGAAATTGATTGACAAAATCACTGGTTCCATGTTTAAGAGTGAGAACATCTGCTTAAGTTGTAACTCGAGCATAAATAAAAAGGAGTCAAATTGGAAAACTATTCATTTGGAAAATAAGTTACATGTACATAAAAAAAACAATTCTAATTTCTAAAGTCAAATAAAACGCATACTTATCGAGAACGTGTAGGCCAATCACGTTAACCATACACCATGCTGTTGTTGTTGCCTAGATTATAAATCCTGAAGCCTGGGAAAAGCTACCGTATAAACACCAGGACTCTGCCTCCAAAGTTCCAATTTTTATAATGTGATACAGAAATAATTTATGTGGAATGAAAAGTCGAATAAATTTCAAGGCAACCCCATCCACCATAGATGAAATATATTAAGAGTACAAGTAATATATTAGAGAAGGTACAAAACTTGTAATATTTTCACATATTCTAAAGCCTAAAGGCATAAAATAGGCAGAAGGCTATTTCATCATTTTACAGACAAAAGTCCTGACATGTAAACTGAACGAGTTTATTCTTCCCTATTTATACACAAAACTTAAAGAGTCTACAAGAAGACAAGCCAACAATTGAAACCTAAAAATTTCCTAGCTGAAGGCTCAACCATATGAAGAAGAACATGACACAGATCATGAAACTCGAAAAGATTACTAAATAAAGGGAGAAGTATCTCTATTTCTTTCGCAGTTTGTGTACTGTAAAGTAATCTGGCAGCAAATGATCATGAGCTAAGCCAAGTTGCGTTCACGCATCAAGGTCTCTA
This sequence comes from Erythroxylum orinocense, assembly GCA_025531955.1. NCBI lineage: Eukaryota > Viridiplantae > Streptophyta > Magnoliopsida > Malpighiales > Erythroxylaceae > Erythroxylum > Erythroxylum orinocense. The sequence goes on from JANZLX010000213.1 coordinate 42,000,274, forward strand.
TCTTTTCAACGTCTTCCGGGGCATCAACACCATGAGCTTCATGGTTAACTTTGATCACCTGCAACATGTCGAGGGGGCTAAACATAAGTAGAGCAATTAATATAACTAAATCTATAATGGTAAGCCTTCCAGAAATTTAATTTTGCCTAGCATATTGTATAAGTTCAACAATGAAGAATGATGTTTTAAGCGAAAAAACCTGGTTAGTTTAAGTCAATTTTGGGGCAGCTTCATACGTTATTCTGACTAACTTGCAAGTGAGGAGAATCTAACATGTGACAAAAGTTGTGTCATCTCCATGGATTTTCCAGAGAAATCTGGCACCAAATGGAGTATTAACTATCTAGTATTTGAGACAGCCACATGATTCACATCATGAGAGAGATCTCGTGAATGGTGCTTGTTAAACCTCTAGACAGCAGATTGAAATTCTTAACAATATCTTTCGGATATTAAGGTACAATATTTCACACAATTAAAAAGAAAGGAAACATAAACAGGTACACTTACAGTTCTTAGAATGGTTGAAGATCTGTGAGATCTTTTCAAATTCCAAATAAAACAGTCCAGAATTTACAGTAAGGAAAATACTCTAAATAACCCGGATAGAACAGGAGAAGAATCTCGACCAACAGCCCTGTTTAACCAGGCCTCCCAAAGAGTTGACATATTATCAATAGGACAAACTGATGGCAACAGGCTTTAGCCAGATGTATATTCCTTTGGACACTTGAACATTGAGAATGCCGTGCTTTTAAAACTAGAAAAAGTCAGCCAAAAAAAAAGAGGGCAAGGTAAGGTTAATGAACCTTCATTTTGTAACCATTCTCAAGAACTTTAAGCTGTTCCAGATCCTCTTCCAGTTGCAGAGGAGTTGGTGGAAGTTCTGTATATATCTTCAGAAATTTTGAATCATAGCTCTGTTTGGGTATTACGGACCGGTGTCATACATGTTGAGCATGATAAATATAATGGGTAATGTGCAACAAAAACAGCTAAGTAACCATCATGGTCAAGTCAGAAAAAACACGGGAGAGAAGAAAATGCCAATTCTGTACCTGTATTCCAAGATGAAGCAAATATGGAAACTGCGGATTGACTTCTCCTAATCTGTATCAAGTTGGAGATCATGCACCAAATATTTTAAATAAGGCAATTATTGAAGACACAAACTGATAAAAGGCAACCCAATATGCAGATACTTGAAACTTACTTGTTATAGGGAATTAGTCCCCTTGAAAAATAGAGAGCATAGCCGCGATTATCCACAACGCATTTCACTCGATTGGGGTCATATGCATCTTCAGGTTTTAACGATGTCACAGCAGTGCTAAACACTGCATCTGGAGTTGCCTGCATTCAGAGAGTTAATTGCAACAACCATTCAAGGTTCCTATCAAGTAAACAAGTAATAAATTTTCATCAAAATTTCAAGAATATATTTAGTTCAGAAGAAACCTCTCTGGATAAAGAAAAGCTGGAAAAAATTGATCTAAAGTATTTTTATAACATCCACTCGCATCACATGGTTATATGCTCCAAAGATAAAAACATCACCTGCAGGGCTTTAACAATTCCATCAATTATCTCAGGATCAAGGAGAGGCTCATCACCCTGAATGTTAACTACAACATCATACTTCTTTCTCAACTTTTGAAGTGCTTCATTGCACCTTTCTGTACCTGTACAATATAGATAACTGTTAGTGTTGGCAAAATTCCATTAGAGGCAAGAAATAAGCAAGAACATTAACCAAATAATGCACCATTTTGACAAGACTCAGATGTCATTATCACATCAGCACCAAATCCTCGACAACAGTCTGCAATCTTTTCATCATCTGTTGCTACCACTGTATTTCCAATAGTCAGTCAGTGATAAAAAAACTAACAAATAGAAACACGCAAGGAAAATGCCAGGAAATATGGATTTTAGCTAGAATGTTGACAAGATTGCAACAAAGAAGATGATTGCAGCTCTATTCTTCAGCAAATGAAATGTGGAAGAAATGGAATATCACCCTCCAAAAAATCTAACCAACCAAAGAGAAAACAGAAAAGAAAAGGCGAAGTACATGAATGCAGAAGAACAGAATATTAACACTTTAAAGAATCATGTTCCAAAAGACAAAAAAATTACTTTACACCAACTAAGCAAGATGATTATGTGAATAAATAATAGCCCCTAACAGTTCTTTTGCAATCATCATCCCAAATCCCCACTGGGAGATTTCAGATCTATATCAACATATAATGAAAATACACTAGCATGCCAAATGAAATGAGGATAACTTCTCCAAAGATATATTCCTTGACTGAGTTACCCAGGAATACATTTTAAATCCTTGTCAAAACTTAAAAAGTTATTTGAGCTCGGACATGTTGACATACCAATATGATCCAGTGAAGTCGCTAGTTTGGCTCTTTCCCAGGTTCTCTGTGGATAAGTAGCTAAAGGCATGAGTAGAGAAGTTGAGAATATGGTAGTCATATCAGATATGTCAAAAGACATAATTGTTAGTCCTTTATCATGCACCCATGAATGCCATCAAGATAGTTACGAAATTGAAGTGCATTTATTTTTATACATAAACAGTATGTCAATATAATCTACCAGCATTTCATTACCATCTGATTCCATGTATTTAACATTGTTTACAAATTATAGGCCAGAGAATGGCATCACTTGAAAGTCGGAATGAAGCATGATCAGAACATATTTGGAATCAAGCATCCAAATACATGATGCCAGAAAATTATGCACGTTGTAGTTTTATGCAGTGGATCAACACGCCTCCTAAAGATGAATCCGACCATATCGAAGTACAAAGACTGTGCACAAGCCCCCTTAATATAATATGAATTCTGTAGATCTATTGTTACAAGAGCGAAAATCTTAACTTCTACCCTTTAAAGGTCCTTGATAGAATATTTCTCTACCAACTATATGCTCAATAAGTACACTATCCTATTAGAAACATTTCCAATTGTTTTGGTGGTCGGAGATGGAATTGTCGGAGCCGATGTTCCGTTTTCCTAACAAAATGATACTCTAGATACAGAAGATGACAACACGATGCAATAATTTGGCCGTCAACTAGAAATTTCCCATCTTTCACAGAAACCAAAGAACTCTTAAACATTTCAGAGTTAAGGTCAAAGCGTTGACTAACATAAACAGAAACGTGAAGAGAAAGGGCAGGAAAAAGCGAAAGAGTAGAACTTTGGGTGAAAAATAGAAACTTCTAGTAAGAGGTACCTGGATCATAGGTTTTCCAAGGATATTAACCAGTGGTTTTCCGGGAAAACGAGAAGAAGCAAAGCGAGCGGGAATTATGCCAACAACACGCGTACGAAACTTTCTGAATCGACCCATATAAGCTCCGGCACCGGCGGCAATGGCTATGGCTGCTCCGGCCACAACGCCGTGCAATATCCATGATTTGGAATTGAAAGAATCCGACGATTCAGAGGCCGAGCAAATTGGCATCTTTCTTACTGTCCCACCTTCCAGATGGCCCCTGTTGCAAATAGTTTAACAAAGGACCTGGAATTAAGAAAAACACACTCGACCCTGTGCAAAATGCAAATCGATTGAATCAAGTTCAGTTGCTTATCTGTAGTAATATGATAGTAAAATATAAATAGTTTATTAAAAAGATAACAACATAAATTTTTGGTCAGGTCGGCCTAATGAGGCCCAACTACAAGCTCAGGTGTTGATGGCCCAATAATAAGAGGTCGTCTCCCATGCAAACACTAAGACTTAATGATCGATGTAAAGACCTAAACCTAATGGCAACCCACGGCATATATAAAGTATTATTCTTGCCATGATAGAGGTACGAACATAAAGCCCTAGTTTTTCCTTTGTTTACAGTCACCAAAACTCTTTCAAAACACTGACTTGAGCGTCGGAGGGACCTTCCGGGAAACAACCCACAAAGTGTCTTTGTTTGTTTTGCAGGTATCACTTAGTCAAAGCTCTACGAGATCATGGATCAGAACAACGATGTTCCAGTCCAGCAAAATCCGACTGAACCAGTTGGCGTCCACCGTGGGACCCGGCATCAGGGCACCACGTCCAGAACCACTCAGCTTCAAAATCAAGATCACGGCGAACTAAACGTAGCCGTGGAGGATAATGTTACAGCTATCTCCTATCACTACTTGCAACCTCTCTTAGATTCTCAGCTGAAGCACCAGAAGTTTAGCCCTCCGAGAAACAGAGATAGCCACTATAAAGCACAGTTCGGGGCAAGGGATCCCAGCAGTGTCAAACGACGAGATAACCGACCGGCTGTGATCGTTAATACGATTTGTGGGAGTAGCCCAGCAAGAGGACCGACCGATAGAGGAAGGAAAAGATATGTAGGGCAGATTGTCAACAACTCGTCAGCAAAGCAAAGGAAGCAGAACGACGTGGTAATTTCATTCGACGAATCCGATTTGAAAGGTATAAGCCGACCTCATAATAATGCATTGGTGGCCACTCTGAGCATTGAGGGTAGCGATGTAAAGCGGGTACTGATCGACACAAGCAGCTCGATTGACTTACTATATTATGATGCTTTCGAGCAGATGAAGATACCAGAGAGCCGGTTCCTGCCAACGGACGGACCTATCAAAGGAGTGACGGGGGTATTAGCTTACCCATTCGCCCGAGTCTTGTTAACGGTAAAATTCGGACAGGAGCCATGCCGCGAGGAGAGGAGTGTCGAATTTTCAGTCGTCAAGTTCACGGGAGCATATAACGTTATAATTGGAAGAGCTACCCAAAACGCACTTAAAGCGGTCGTCTCCACATACTACCAAGTAATGAAATTCTCAACCCCGCAAGGGATCGGTGTTGTAAGGGGTCAGCAGAAAATCACTAGGGAATGCTACTTAGCAGAAATTGGGGCGATAGATGGAGCGGTAGTCCTGGCAAGCTCTCTCGACGTGAGACTGATGAAGAAACAAAAAGGATGAATCCAGTGGAAGAAACGCAGAAGATCGTACTGGATGAAGCCGACCAGTCCAAGTTCACAAATTTAGCTTCCGGGCTGGAAAGCGGTCTAGCCAAAGAGATCACGGATTGTTTGGTAGAAAACAAGTCAGTTTTTGCCTGGGTGCCGAGCGATATGCCTGGAATTTTTCGATCGGTAACGTCACATTCCCTTGGTAGGTCGCATGGCAGGAAGAGACAAGAAGTGATCAAGAAAGAGATAGAGAGATTGCTTGATGCTGGGTTTATTCGGGAGGTCAAGTACCCCGAATGGCTGGCGAACGTTGTACTAGTGAAGAAAAAGAATGGAAA
>JANZLX010000213.1:42005671-42016413 GCA_025531955.1 Erythroxylum orinocense
TTACCTAACCAAAGAGTGTTGGCTTACGAAGAGGAGCGGAATGATGAAGCCCGCAGAGCAGAACTTGTGCTCCTCAGCGAAGACAGGGATACGGCGGCCGCTCGCTCGGAAGCCATCAGGTAAAAAGCAACAAAGTTTTACAACAAAAGGGTGAGACCGAGCGGCATAAAGATCGGTGGCTGTGTTCTAAGAAAGACTGAGGCGACTGGGAAACATCCAGGAAAGCTCAGACATGTATGGAAAGGACCCTACCAGGTGGTCAAGCAAGCCGGATACGGCTCATTCATCCTGCGTGACGTCGATGGCAAGGTCCTACCGAGGGTATGGAACTCGCAAAATCTAAAGACATTCTATCACTATATAAGCTTTATTCTACTTGTTCATTTCTATCTTTAGTATTTTATTACTGCTTACGGGGTTTTAGTGAATATCTTTTTCCTGGCCCCATCCACCATGTTGTTTAATGGTCTCACCATCGTTAATAAAGAACTTTCAAATTCTCCGACAAAAGGAGTCTCACCAAAACGCGCCACAATAAAGGCAGACCGCTCGTTTTTTGACATAATGTTTTCGACAAAGCTCGCCCTCGAGCAAAGCTCGGGCCTCGACACGCATTCGACATAGCTCGACCCTTGAGTAAAGCCCGGGTCTCGATGTAATGTTTTCGACAAAGCTTGCCCTCGAGCAAAGCTCGGGCCTCGACACGCGTTCGACATAGCTCGACCCTCGAGCTAAGCTCGGGTCTCAACGTAATGTTTTTGACAAAGCTCGCCCTCGAGCAAAGCTCGGGCCTCGACACGCGTTCGACATAGCTCGAACCGTGAGCAAAGCTCGGGTCTCGACATAATGTTTTCGATAAAGCTCGCCCTCGAGCAAAGCTCGGGCCTCGACACGCGTTCGACATAGCTCGACCTTTAAGCAAAGCTCGGGTCTCGACATAATGTTTTCGACACAGCTCGCCCTCGAGCAAACCTCAGGCCTCGAGCCGCGTTCGACATACCTCGACCCTTGAGCAAAGCTCGGGTCTCGACGTAATGTTTTCGACAAAGTTTGCCCTCGAGCAAAGCTTGGGCTTCGACATGCGATCGACATAGCTCGAACCTTGAGCAAAGCTCGGGTCTCGACATAACGTTTTCGACAAAGCTCGGGCCTCGACATGCGATCTACATAGCTCGGCCCTTGATCAAGGCTCGGGTCTCGATATCGATCGACAGGGTCGCTGAGACAAAGCTCTTACAGCCTGGCGACGTTAAGCCACGGAATCTCGGCGCCATTTGGTTTTCAACACGCACCAACCTTTAATAATTATCGACACTCGGCATCAATCGGTCGGACTATCCAGGCGAGATCACGAGAACCTGATAAGACCTAGAAGGTCAACCTCTCCCGATCGGGCGCACTAGTTTGCAATGTACTATTCGAAAAAACAGCTTCTCACACAGCGAGTCTCATCCAGCAAAATTAAGATGGCAGTGAATGGTAAAAATATTTTTATTTCCAATAAGTTTGCCCTGGTCACAAGCTCGACCAGGTGAGCTTCCCTACTTTAGGAATACTATCTTTCCTACTCGGTCTACTGCAAAGGTTATCAATGAACCTCTCCATGACAAAGTCGAACAATCTGTCCATTATAGGTTCTGATGTATTTATGCTGACGAGTCCTGTGACAGCCAAATTCTTCACAGGCCCATAGTTATCACTATAATAGGACCTCGTCAGGAATTACTTCTCGCTCTATCTCGATCGTCAGGAATTACCTCTCGCTCTGTCTTGACTATTGAAGGGCCATTTTAGAGGGAAAAAGGGAGACAGGATACGTATATCAGCTGGTTGAAATCCGGAGTGGGGACAATAGTAGAAAGCACATTCTGGTGACACCGGATGAAAGGACGAAAAGGTAAAGCATAGAGGCAACGAAAAGCCATACAGAACAAGGAAAAAACTTTTTGCCCCAGGATTTATAGTATCAACCACACATAACTGCGCGCGATAAATGTGCGGCGATCCAAGATACGCGACGCTTCAAATTTCGATGACACTCAGAAGATATGGACCATCAGCAATGGTAACACCAAGCTTTTTGAATTCCCCAACCGGCCCCAACGCATGACGATTGGGCGATGGTTGAGAGGGCGTGCCATTTCAAATTTGGAACGACGTTCAACAGATACAAATCGTCAAGCAATGATTAAATCTAGAATCGAGACCAGACCGTCCTCGAATAGTGCAAGCCGAGCTGTCGTTCGGCGCTACCATAAGATAAATGACCGGACGTATATCCTAGCAGCCCGACCAATTGACCAAACGACCTGATCGCAAGTGGACGCACCAACGAGCCGCACGACCCTCATGTACTCCTTCGACCCTTCTCTTCAGTCAGAGTCGAGGAGTAGGGGGCTTATGGTCGGGTCGGCCTAATGAGGCCCAACTACAAGCCCAGGTGTTGATGGCCCAATAGTAAGAGGTCGTCTCTCATGCAAACACTAAGACTTAATGATCGACGTAAAGACCTAAACCTAATGGCAACCCACGACATATATAAGGTACTATTCTTGTCATGATAGAGGTACGAACACAAAGCCCTAGTTTCTCCTTTGTTTACAGCCACCAAAACTCTTTCAAAATATTGACTTAAGCGTCGAAGGGATCTTATAGGAAATAACCCCCGGAGTGTCTTTATTTGTTTTGCAGGTATTATTTAGTCGAAGCTCTACGAGATCATGGATCAGAACAACGATGTTCCAGTCCAGCAAAATCCGGCTGAACCAATTTTAAATATTAAAATTGAAATTGAAATTACATTACCCACTAATTTGGACTAAACTTAGAATTTTGACGAAGATTCAACTTAATTTTATTTTTAAGTAAATTACCTTTGAAAAACCTGATGAAATTAATATGTAAAATTTGTTATTATGAATGATTTATTTCATATGTACATATTTAAAATGGTTTTGAGTCAAATTTCATAGATCGCATGTTCATTTGTTCCCATGTGGTTCTTACATATTTAGACTTTAAAATTTGATTGGATAACTTACTATTAATTAATCCAATTAATTATTATCATTATCTCATATGTTACTTCCCTCGAGAAGAAAAATGAAACTATAATTACCCATCTATTAAAATTCAAATCTTAATAAATGTTTAAAATGAGAGTTATATAATGTTCTATTTAATATTTAGTTTCTATTTTTAAACAATATTGTATTAATATAATTAATAATATATGGTAATTAATATAATGATATATGAATGTATAAATAATAGATAATAAGTTCGTAACCTTAAGTCATTTGATTCAATTAAACGAAGAGAGATTCTGCAACTTAAAAATGGTTATTTTAAGAAATTTTACTAATAGAGTTTATTGATACTCTTGGATGATATCAGAACATACTCAACATATACACATTTTTTATAATGTCAAAAAAAAAGAAAGAAAACAAATACAAAATCATACACATATGCCTGACATTATTCCATGATACGTGGCGCATGCGTGCCACTTATTCTCCTTATTCTATGAATGCCCTCTAAGATCCTACGTACAATCTCATCGATGGCTTTCCAATACTTCACCCTCATTTGCTCCTTCATCAAATACAAAACTCCAAAGTGTCCCCAAAAGCCTACTGCAAATCCGGTGGCCACAGTTCCATAGAATAACCACCTTTTACGGGCATCTTCTACCGTAGGATCTTCTTTAACGGGAACGGTAGCGTTGACACTGCAGTATATGGAATCAGGAGCACCACATAAATATTTGTTTCCGAGGTATGTGAAACCATCCGCATACAAGGTATCAAATCGAGTCCCTGTAGGGATTTGCCCACTCAAATTGTTGTAGGACAAGTTCATTACGGACAGGGCGTCTAACGAGTTTAAAGTTGCTGGGATAGCTCCTCCCAACTTGTTGAAACTTAGATCAAGTGATTCCAACCCGCTCATATTTCCTATGCTGTTTGGGATTGCACCAGTCAAACCATTACGTGACAGGTTTAGCATGGAAAGTCCTTTAAGAAGTCCTATTTCTTCTGGAATATTTCCACTCAAATTGTTCCTTGAAAGATCCATTCCACTGTGGTACGAGCGCAGGGTGTCGAATTGATAAGTCAGGCCTTTGTAGGCCATGTTCAGTTCCACACCAGTGTACATGGATGAAACAATATAACCAAGAAGGTCTCCATCCGTTGGTCTGGTCATCAAGATCTTGAGACCATCTAATTGCCCTGGAAGTGAACCAGAGAACCCGTTATTTGAGAGATCCATGATTTGCAGCTTCCCTAGCTTGTTTATCTCTCCAGGAATGGAGTCGTTGAAGAAATTGGACTTGAGAACAAGAATGGCGAGGTTCTGAATGTCTCCAATGAATGTGGGGATTTGTCCAGAAAATTTGTTATACCCCATTTTCAGCACAGCTAATTTGGAAAGCTTTTGAATGAAACTTGGAAAACGTCCATCAAAATAATTTCCAGTAAGCTCTAGGTAACTCAGATTCTGGAGGTTCTCCAGCTCTGCTGGAAGCCTGCCGCTGAAATTGTTTTGTCCAATATTTAGATAAGTGAGTTCTGTACAATTACCTAAACTTCGAGGCACACTTCCTGAGAGCATGTTGCTGGAAAGATCTAGCTGCATTAATGCATTTTCTTCTCGACAGAAAGATGAGGGGACCTGACCAACAAGTTTGTTATCGGCTAATGATAAGTATCTCATATTTCTTTGTACAATTTGTGAGGGTATATAACCTGTGAAGTTGTTATCAGACAAGCTGATGACATCTATGTTCTCAAATGTGGAAGGAATAGGTCCCTGAAGGACGTTGCCCGCCAAATTCAGCGCCGAGGGCCAGAGACTCGACTTTAACTTAATGTTGGGGGGGAGAGTTCCTTGTAGGTGGTTGAAAGAGAGGTCCAAGCGACTGAGTTTCGGCAGAGTAAACAGCCAGGAGGGAATTGGTCCTAACAATCTGTTGTAAGCCAAAGATAGGTATGATAACTGGCTTAGATCAGAAAAGGACTGTGGGATATTACCTTCTATGTTACATGAACTCAACTCCAAGACTTGTGGCTGGAAGTTGGACGGAAATGGCTGTCGTTCCAATTTCACAGTGAAGTTATTAAAGCCTAGAGCTATGAAAGATGGAAATGAACCTCTAAATAAAGATGTCAATGACTGAATAGTTCCACTTAAAGAGTTTAAGGCAACATTAAAGAATTCAAGATGGGGGAATCGGCCAATGCAGTCGGGCAATTGTCCAGTCAGATTGTTGAATGACAGAGCAAGAAACCAAAGGGAGGAAATGTTGCATAAAGAATCTGGTATGGATCCTTGTAAATTATTTTGCGTCAAAGATAGTGCTCCGAGGTTTTTCAAGTTGGACATGGAGGTTGGAATTTGGCCTACTAACTCGTTAATATCCAGCCTCAATGTTTCTAAGCTTGAAAGATTTGCCAACGAAGAAGGTACCATACCCTCAATCAAACAATTGTAAGCCGTGAAACTAACCAACGTAGTTGCATTGGAAATTGAAGTTGGAATAGACCCATTTACTTGCGTTGAACTTATATCCAGAATTTCAAGCTTTGGCCAAGGGACTGAAAACATCGACTTAAGATCAGAATACACATAAGCATTGTTACCCACATAGAGTTCCCTTAGTTGTGGAAGGTAAGGTATTGGTCCCTGAAGGTTTGAGTTACCAAGATCAAGGGTCGAAAGGGAACTCATGTTTGCCAGCTGAACTGGAATTTGGGACATAAGAGAGTTGAAATCCATTTTCAGCTCAAAAAGGCGACTGAGGTTCAGAAACTGTGTTAAAGGCAGTTCACCAGAAATTTTGCAGTTGGATAACTGAAGGAACCTAAGGTTAGAGAGAGTTGATAAAGGAGTAGCCCATTTGGAGGACTTAGAAGCCTCTGAAAGATCGAAACCGGTCAATCTTAGAATCCTAAGACTTGTTAGGCTCTGCAACCAATCGAGATTCGATGATTTAAGATGTCCCTGATTTATATAGGTATAAGAAGAACCTTGTTGAATGGTCAACGAGGAAGACAAGTTGTATGAAACCGATGAGGTGTCAGGAACTGCCAAAGAACACGAAAGATCCAAGGTTGTTAAAGAAGAAAGGTTGGCAAACTGATTTTTAATGGAGTCACCAAACATAGCGTTTGACAGGTTGAGGTAAGTGAGTGCAGTGAGGTTTGCTATTCCAGGGGGTATTCTTGAAAGCATGAAGTTGTTGAAGCTAAGATCAAGATACTTTATATGAGTAAGAGTGAAAAGAGAAGGAGAGATAGTACCATTGAGGGCAGTGGAAATGGAGTTGGACGTGGAAACAATTTCCGAGTTCATGTTGACGATAGGTGTGCTAAAGTTGGAGTTGCGGAGGTCAACAGCAGTAACATGGAGTGAATCAGAGCAACGAATTCCATACCAATTACAGCAGTTCATGGCTTGCCAAGATGCCAATCGGTTGGACGGATCTGAAAGTAGCGATTTGAAGCTCCAAAGGGCTGTTCTTTCGTCATCATAGCAACCGGTAATAGCTGAAATATTGGAGAGAAAGAACACGAGAAAAGCAACAACACGATGGAATTCCATGGCAAAGGAATGAGTTAGCTGTTGAAATCTGTTTCTAGTCAAGTAAGGTTGTTTAACTAAGATACTTGGTGATAGTCCTATTCCTCAATAAGAACTGGCCTGTTGTTTAACTAAGATACTTGGTGATAGTCCTATTCCTCGATAAGAACTGATCTGATCCGATGCCATGTCTCCATCCCAGCACGTGCAGTACACCAATGTTATTCAGACAGTTCAACGTTGTTTAATATTATCCTTATAACTAATGTGTTTAGTCAAAGGAAAATGTCAAGGTTTGAAGAAATAGACAAAGACAGATATCTGCAGATTTTGTCAAAATAATACAAAATAAATGATCCAAGAGGCAAGCGCGTTGGTTGGAAACTTAAAAATACGGCATATTTTGTCAAAATAATACAAAATAAATGATCCAAGAGGCAAGCGCGTTCGCTGGAAATTAAAAAATACGGCATACGGCATTGGTAGAAACTTTTTTTTTAGATTAAGGGAGATTGCGAGTTTGAATTATTTTTATATATACAGCTGTTTAAAATTTAATATCAAAGTTTTGTCTTTTAAAAAAAACTACTCGACTCAAGCGAAATTAGTCTAAATTTTCTCATACTTAAAACCTTCATAAATTTTTTTAGGTCTGTGAGAACCAAAAACAAAAATACGACATATTTAATTTGACTCGCTGATTTTCAACGGCGAAACGTCCAAAAGCTTCTTTGTGAAGGCCGCAATGCGAGAATCAAACCTTATCAAAATGATCTTGTCGAATCTTAGGCTTAAGATAACAAATTTGTGAACCAAAGTCATCAGAAGGAAACCCACTCGTTTTGTTTTGTTTTGTTATTTTTGAAAGAAACCCACTCGTTTTGTTATTTATTTATTTCTTCTGGTTTTTCCCATTTTAGTTCCCATATATGCCCTCTCTCTTATTTTGAACCGGTCATATATAATTAAACCATCCAGATATAACATATTTGCTCATGGAATAAAAAGAAAAAAAAAACGGAGAAGGAAAATACGAAATTGACCCACTCTTTTTTACAATGTGAATCAGATCCTTTCCTTCCCACCACTCTTAATGTCTCTCTAGGAAAATACGAAATTGACCCACTCTTTTTTACATTGTGAATCAGATCCTTCCCACCACTCTCTCTACCAGGACTTGCATAAATTACCTAAGTTAAAATGTTGAGAAGATGCAAAATACGTTATTAGGATTAATCAAGGGGCTCGGTGTGACCCATTTAATTTCAGATTAAATCCACACTTTAAAAACAAGAATTTGGACTTTGTCTAAAATCTAATTTTGAATAAAAATTCTAATTTTAACTTAAAATTCAATTATTATTTTAATTTTTTACCTGATACAACTATTTACCTAGTTACTATTTAACAAATTTAAAAATAATTGAATGAGTTGCTAAATGAAATAATATAAATTTAAGAATGCAGTTTTTAAAAATTTTTAAGATGAAAATAAGGCATAAGATTTATAAGATATTAATACTTCTGGTCCTCTTAAATACTTAAATGGGCTCTTTTAATTCAATTAAATAAATTTTTATTAACAAAATTGATAAAGTGTAAATATGATAGTTGACAGCTATACGTAAAATATCCTAAAAATATGTTCTTATTTTGCTAAAAAAGTTATAGAGATTTTAAAATTAAGATTTCAAGCATTCAGCAAAAATAATATGTTAGTGCCAATCCTTGTGCATACCACGGGTACCATTGGCCTAAATCATGTTCATGTTTAACCACATTAAAGTGTATCTTTCCGTTTGGTGTCACCATATTACGAGGTGCAGAAATCCCTTTGTTACTATGAATTTCCTATTATTAGTATCATTTTCTAGAATTAGTATTTCATCCCATTATGCCTTCAACCAATTTATTACTTTAACTAAAAGTTCTAGACATAATCAACTGGAGCAAGAAACAAGGAAGTATTATGAGCTAGTTCAGGAGGAAGTTCGTTTAGATGCTTTGCTTTTCCGTAACTGTCAGTCTCAACAGAACCTATAAACTAGAAACCAAACTCTCGTTAACTCGTTGAGGCATGCGCAGACTGTTTACTGTTCGCAATTGCTAACTAACTATAATTCTATAATTAGGACCTGCAAATAAATCAGGTGTAAATGGTAGTTGAATTCCCACATACAATAAATATTTGCAAGAATACCTACGGCCTTCCTCAATTTGTAAAAGAAAATGACGCCTGAGGTGGTAGCAAGCACGTTGAATGGCATAGAAAGAGCGGTCAAGGAAGCCATTGTTAAACCAGCTCTCTCTAATCCTCCTTATTCAATCCTGCTCAGCATTCCAGCTATTATCCTATTTTGCGTTTTAGTATGTTCGATTATCCTTCTAGTTCATTACACTATTGGCGTAATTTGGTATTGGCTCCAAGACAAGAGAAAAGAGTCGGACCAAGAGATAGGAGAGGAACATCCTGCAATGGCTTCTGAAATTGCGAAGTCCAGCTATGCATGTCGAGAAACAATTTTAGAGGAAGCGTCATTAGTTAGGTTGCAAAAGTAATTTTGCACAGTTTCAAGAAGCTGCTTACTACAGAGGATTTCGAAGAATTACATGTAGACGTAGATGATTTGGCAGCGACCTTCACTCATTTCGATTTAACCCTTCGTAATTTGTAATTTGCCATAGATGGTTTAGCAGCAACCTTCACTCATTTCGATTTAACCCTTCGTGTAATTTGTAATTTGCCATTGTCATCATAAATCCTAGGCTCCTTTTTGTTGCATATGAAAATAAGTAGTACTACGCTTTGTTTTAATATAAGTTCGACGGGAGATGCCCCCTTAGTTACGGATGAGTGAGAAAATGCTTTGAACTCTCTCTATCTTTACTTTTTTCTCTTCTCCTTCCTTGATTTTGTTAACATTACTGGCCTTTCTTGACTGATTCTCAATGACAACGGCCTCAGCCTCCACGGCAAGCCTCCCATATGGAGCAAGGTGAACCCTCGTTCACGAACAACGACTTTCCTACTCTTTCCATAGAGTCTCTCAAGGTAAAAGCAGCAGAAATTGCAGCGGTACTAGCCCTAACTAAAGAAGGTGAGACAAACCCACAACTAAGGGGAGACTAGTGACAACTTTTTCTGAAGATACACCACAAAGGTGCATTAAAACACTACTAAAATGTGTTTAAAGCGACATCATTACACCTTCGATAGAGCTCTTCCAAGCAGACGTGAGGGCTTGGTCCTCTATGTTAATGGGTCTTTTCTAGTCTAAATGACTTGCATTTCCAATCGTTAATGCATGGGCAAAAGCATGTTGAAGCTAAAAAGGACTGGAACGAGTAATATTAATGGAGGATGATGTTTTTTTATTCAAATTCTCTAAAGCCTCCAACTTAGACGAATTAGTTGAAATGGGACCTTAGCACATCGAGATCAACCGATGTTCGTGCAAAAGTAAAGGCCAACATGGAGCTCAATCGGGGTACCATAAACGTGCTTCCAATTTGGGTGCAATTCCACAAGCTACCATTGGAGTTATGGACTGAAGGGCTGAGCTTTCTCACTAGCTCCTTAGGAAAGCCTCTAAGCATAGATTGCCAAACGACACGTACGGAGAGGATCGATTATGCTAAGGTATGTATCAAAATACCTAAAACATCACCATTGCCTAATCAATTACCTCTTATGCGTATGACTGATACTAGTGAATTTGAGCAAACATTTGTGCATATCTCCTACCTCTGGAAACTAAATACCTCCTCTAAGAAATAGATCCCCATTGGTCGAATTTTTCAATCCACTTGGCATGATGAATTAATGGCGGGTGCTACTGGAATAATTCATTGTGAGTAAGTAGTTAATGAAGTAATTACATTGTTTGTGGTGAAGAGCGTATATTGCTAGTTAGTATGCATAAATCGCAGAATCTAGTTAGGGTGACAAACTCTTCATAGTTGGTTAATGGAAAGGAAGGAAAGGATGATGAGGCTACTGATATTTCTACCCTCTCTGAAAGCAGGACAGTGCAAGTAGCAGAGATTATTACCTCTCCTGAGCATAGAACAATGGTGCCCGAAGGTGGTAAAAGAATGGTGGTATCTAGTTGTAGCATAGAATAGGCAGATGTAGATATTGACAAAACTGTGCAACA
>JANZLX010000213.1:42039500-42050367 GCA_025531955.1 Erythroxylum orinocense
CATTGCTGCCAAGAATGTCACAGATATTCATCATTTGAAGGCCTTATTGCATGGTGAATTTGAGATGAAAGATTTGGAAGCAGCAAAGAAAATTCTTGGCATGGAGATAAGACGTGATCGAGAAGCTGGTAAATTATTCTTGACCCAGGAGAATTTTCTCAATAAAGTTTTGGAAAGATTTGGCATGCGAGATGCCAAAGTAGTTAGTACTCCTCTTGCTAGTCATTTAAACTATCTGCTGCTCAATCACCACAGTCACAAGAAGAGGAAGATTATATGGCACGAGTTTCGTATTCTAGTGTCGTCGGTAGTATTATGTATGCAATGGTATATACTCGTCCTGATATTTCACAAGCTGTTAGTGTCGTTAGTAAATATATGGTCAATCCTGGCAAAGAACATTGGCAAGCGGTGAAATGGATTCTCAGATACTTAAAGGGTACTTCAAACTTTTGTTTGGAGTTTGGTAGAACCAGCAACACTTTAGTTAGTTTTTTAGATTCAAATTATGCCGGTGATCTCGACAGACAGAGATCTCTGACAGGTTATGTATTTTGCATTGGAGGTTATGTCGTTAGTTGGAAAGCTACTCTACAACATGTGGTGGCTTTATCACTATTGAAGTAGAATATATGGCAGTTACTGAGGCTATCAAAGAAGCATTATGGTTGAGAGGTTTATTTGGCAAGTTATACCTTCATCAATGGGTTACTACTGTTTATTGTGACAGTCAAAATGTTATTCATTTAACGAAAGACCAGATGTATCATGAGAAGACGAAGCATATTGATGTGAAGTATCATTTCATTCGGGATACTATTGCAGAGAAGAAGGTCCTTATTCAGAAGAACAACACTAAGGACAATCCTGCTGACATGTTTACAAAGGTTTTTCCCGTTTACAAGTTCAAGCAGTACTTGGACTTGATTGGCATCTATAGTTGGTGATACAACCCTTTTAGGGCATTATCGGAGAAGGTGGAGCAGATCACTAATTGTTTGGGACCAAGTCAAAGTGGAGATTTTTGCATGCTTGCCTCGGCCTCTCAAGAGTCAAAAGTTGTTGGCTAAGGAAGACTTTTCTTTTGGCCATGCTTGGCCAAAATAAAAAATTGTTGGCTACGAAAGACTTTTTTGGCCATGCTTGGCCAAAAGTCTTCAAGCATGCTTTGGCATGGATTTTTCCTGTGTGAAGATCACGAAAAGTTTGAAAATTTGAGAGAATTGAGCTTAGACAGATGCTTTCAAATGTTGCTATAAATATAGGAAATGCTGAGGCTTCAAAACAAGCACCAAAAACACACTACTCCTTCCTACAAACCCTCTCATTCTCTCTTCAGTTATTTTCTGTATATTTTATGAGTTTTGAAAGCCTTTTGTTCCAGCCTTTGTACTTGTATACATTCTCCACATATTAGTAAAATTGGTCACCCTCAGGTCATGGACGTAGGTCATATTGACCAAACCACGTAAATCTTTGTGTTCTGTCTCATTTTATTTTGTTTATCTTTATTTTAGTTACTATTTTTTAGGCTATTAAATTCAACCGGTATCTAATTCAAGGGCAATTACCTTAACAGTCACCTTGAGTATATTAAAATTTTCTATCCGAGGTGTGCCAATCAGTTTTTTAATGTGTGACTTAGCAATATACCATGAGAAGATGTCATATCACAATCCATAAGGAACCCCGCTAAATTCATGAGTTAATAACATGCAATGAAAAGATGCCTTGTCAGTTCATAAAATGTTTCCTAATTAAAGAATTGTCTATTTCTAGCAATATTCTTAGAAAATACACAAGGATTTTTATAACAAACCATCACTAGAATCTCAATCAAGCTATGTTTTTTGTATGTTTTATCGAAAAATGTATTTTTAGATATACATAGTCATTGATCGCACGAGAGAGCCAATAAAATAATATGAAGAATGGACACTCGTAAAGGTTTTGGTGGGAAAAAAATGAATATAAATTCACCGCAAAGAATATATTGGGAGTAAATAATACAACTCTTTAAAAAGTTAACCAAAGATTAATAACAAAAGCACTCCTCAATTTTAACCAACAAATCAATATAAGAATAAGAAACTTAATCATAAAACAAACACTAAAATTTACGTAAAAAACCCTTTAGTATACAGGGAAAAATTACAAGCCAAATCGACAAGCAAATCGTTAATGATTTTAAACCCCTAAATTGAAAGAATTGTATCAAGCTTATTTGCTTATGATTTTGACTATTTTTATTAAAAGTAAATTAAATGACTCAAGTTGCATTGTTTTGAAGTTTTATAGAATGGGGGAGAAGTATATAAAAAAAAGCAAAACAAAACAAAATCTCCTCTTAGATATTTTTGTTTTTAAAAAGAAAAAAAAAGTGATTAAAAGGGATGTTATTTGAATCAAGTGAATTTAGGAATGACTTAAGTTGAAGCTTGTATGGGTAAGTTTGTATGATTTCTTTCAATTTATTTAATCAAAAAGCTTCCTTTCGTCATACCTTACCTGAGCCAAGTTACAACCCTTACGAAGGCCCTTTGATTTATGTATTAGGTTCATTTTTGTTTAGTAGTGAAGATATGATTCTTGAGCAAGATTATGGAAATAACTCATTATGTTTTGATTTCAGAGCTTAATAAACCCTAAACACTTTAAGCGTATAAAAATTAATATTTGTTTTGTTTTAAGAGATAAAAAGTTGCATCAAATTGGGACACTGTTGGTAATAACCACGAAGTTTGGATAAAGAGAAAAGATGATTGCAGCGGAAAAGGGGAGATAAAGCCAAATGCCAAATTTATTTGAAGAGTTGAAGTTTAAATAAGAGACTTCTTTCTATTCTTATCATGAAGGGATTATGATTTGTTTTAGATAAGCATCTTTGCTAGATAGGATAAGATTAGGATTAGAGTAACAAAACCTTATAAAAGGGATGTTCCTCACAAAAGAATCAATTGTTCTCTTACTACTTTTCTCTTAATTCTTTGTTTTTCTTCTATTTTTGTTATTGTATCAAAATTCATGTGTGATTAATCTCAATTATTCTAATTCAAGGGGATTCAAGACTCTAATAGTTACCTTGTGAGATTATGTGTTCTTAACTTTTGTTTATGTTTTGATTCAAGTATTTCTTATTTTGAATTCTTATATTTCATGAATATTATTTATTCTATCAATTTAATTTAATGTTAATTATTCAATCATTATTCATAAATTCAATGATCTGTAATTGTCATGAAAGATTGGTACAAGTAAAAAATATGTTATTTATGAAATTGCATATTTAACTTATGATAAACAAAAAAACTAAGTTAAATAATTGCAATTATCTCGATTGTTTAATTTTGGTTTTAGTATTTTTCATTAAGCTTATTGCTATCATTTTTTTGATATGTAATGATATCACACTAAAGCATGGATGGTAAGCTTTGGTTCGGATGCAAGATTTGAACCAATTAATTTAGAAAATTTTGAAACTTATTATGACTATCCTAATATGTTTCGGACTAACTACTTGAATTGCGACACTTATTCTTTTTAGACCAATGATTAATGTTACAATTAGATGAGATCTTTTCCTTCAATCGAAGTTGTGTATTCTTGAATTTATCCATTTTATATTCAGCTAATTTATTTTAATTTCTCGTTAATTTTAGTTTAAAAAACTAGCATTTAATTCTCTAAAAATTTAACATTGTTTTACGACTACTATAAGAGATTTAGATAATCAGAATTATTTTGGGACTTCGATAATCTGAAAAATCATGCACTGCATTTTGATTCCCAAGCAAAGTGGAAAGGTTGCTAACAGACATCTAGTTGTGGAGAGGCGATGTTGGGTGAATAAAATGATTTATGTTGAAGTGTTTTGTCGGCTTGTTGAGGAGTTAAATGGACTTTCAGGCCTTGGATTGGTTGATGTTATAAAAAACAAAGTAATTTGAAATTACATAATCTACCTTGTGACTTGCCAATTAACTTCTTTATTGTGGCTTTGGTAGTTTTGTCAGTTCACGTTCATTTGATAACAGTGGAATTTAATATTAGCTTGAACTGGCTAATGGGGATTCAATATGTCTTAAGATTTCCTTGAGACTTTAAGTTCAAATAGAGTTTGCAATGAGCTTTTGAGGAAAAAAAGACGGTTTAACTTTTCTAATTTATTATTGTAATATTAAATTTTTTTTGAAGGTTTTATTATCATTTTGAAATATGAAGGTTTTATTATCATTGTTAGAATTGCATCTACGGTAGAAGTTCAAAAGGTGTGTTGCTACATATTTCTATCATGGAAGGAATCTATTTTAAAAACACACATCCTATTTACGGTGGATTCTAAATCTTTGAAGATTATTCATATAAGTGTATATCTCCTAATTATGGAAGGAGTCTAGTGGTACACGGAAGTTGAAAGTAAAAAATTTGCAGTGGGGTATTTTGTAAAAGTTGCGTCAGTCATATGCTATGATTTGTGGGATGCGCAATTTTCTTTTTGAGTTGAATATTTGTGTCTTTGAAAAACGCTTGGCATACTGCGCACTTGGTATTTGTATGAGCTGAATAAAACAAAAGGATATTGCCGCAAGTTTTGAGTGTGAATTAAAGTGTTTTGTGATTTTTTGGAAAGATACTATAGTGTGGTTTTTATTGTTGAGCATTTACGGCTGATGTCTTCTAAGTAGCATGAAAAATTTGCATGGGTGGCGTCAAACATTTTGTGTAAGAATAGCTTAAGTTGTTTTTGTGGTTTTTGGGTTTATGTTGAAGGTGAATAACAGACGTAGCCCGTCCTAGTTATCTTTGTGCTGGAACTTCTATGGATCACGTCACCTGGATTGATTGGTTTTGTGCTGCACTTTCTTTGATGTGTTGTTGTTGATTGAGTATTCCTGCAGCTGTAATATTTGCGGAAGTTCTCGTGACTTGATTATTAGTTCTATGTGAATCAGCCCATTATTGTTGCGACAACTTTCAGATCTATTTAAGTGGAGTGGAACTCATCGTGAAGTTGTTCTTATCTATTTCAAGTGTATTTAGTTTTTGCTCTTTATTATTTTAATCACTTGAGTTGTTCGTTTAATTATCTTTATTATTGAATACTGTTGAGAAAATCCTCTGTTGAGGTTAGAACGAGGCGGTCGTACTATTGGGTGTGAAATTCTTTCACAGGAAGTGAGGTTGAGTGATAGTGTCAAGGGTTGATTGGTGTCAGCTTAGTAAAGCTTTGGGTAAATCTATTGTACTTTCGTGAAAGTTATTAAGCAGGGTGAGGGCCCCGTAGATATAAGCAAGGTGTGCCGAACTGCGCTACCAAATTTTCAGTGTCTTTTTTATTTTGCGTCTGTGAGATTTTACTCTATTTGTGCAAAGAATAATTTAGAAAGTCTGTGACTTAATTAACTACTTTGGTTTTTCAATCATTTTTAAATTTAAACTATAATTATAACATTAGTGGAAATTCAATTTTTTTATAATTAACCATATTTTTATTTATAAACTAATTTATAGAGGTTGAAGATATGCTACAATATTATGAATTTCATAAAGCTTGAAGTATTCTTATCAGACGATCTCTTCAATTTGCTTAGTTGTTAATTAAAATATACAGGAAAAGAGGAGATTTTTATCATTTCTTTTTATTGTTAAAAAATTCAGCGGAAACATAAGTTTTCAAATTTTATTCGTTGTATGTAGAAGATACGCAGTTGCTCGATTTGGAATGCAGCTATAAAATCAAAGAAGGCAACTCCAATTGAAATAGCCAAAAATTATGAAGGGCTCCTTACTTCTTCAATAAGGTTCGAATTTAACGACTTTAATTCAAACTTTTAACTTTTTGAATAATTTTAATAAAAAAGTATTCTTCCCTCAAAAAAAAATAATTATTCTATTTTAATTGTGGATAATAATAAAAAGAAATAAATGATGAAGGCAATATGATTTTTTAACGAAAATTTGTAGATTTCAATGTAAATTAAAATTTAATTTTTTAAAAAACTTCATTATAAACGGAATTCTTAAACAAGAAATAAGCTTAAGGAGGATTTTTTTCATTTAGGGCCTGTTTGGTTGAGTGTTTGTTAATGGAATGAAATGAAATGTAATATTATTCCATCATTTGAGATAATGGTTTATATGAAATGAGATGGAAGAGAAAAGTTTCATATACATCTTCTCCAATCGTAAACAGTAAAAATGAACAACCTCCGATTTCAGGGATTTATGATGGAATGTAAAATGACACACTATATTATATTATAAACTCTTTATCCAAATAACATTTCACTATATTACATTATGAACTCTTCTATCTCTTTCAAAGAACAATTTTCTAGTATTACATCTATTTACTTTCAATTCCATTATAAATCATTCCATTCCATTAAAAACTTTACATTCAACCAAACATATTTCTCAAATATGGAGACTAATTTTTCCTAAAAAGATCAACTTTTAATTTAATTTTTAAAAAAATCTCCTTTTAAGAAACAATTTAAAATTTTAAATAAAAATTATTGAATAAAAAGGTTCTTTTCCTTTTATTTTGATTTGATGATAAAAAAAGTTAATTATTAAAATTCCCTTTTGCATGAAAAATAAATCAAGTGAATCAAGTTTTAAGCATTAAATAAAGCTATCAATAATTTAATTTTATATTATATTATATTATTTATGACTAATTTAATTTAATCTCTATAATTAATCTGAAATTTAAATAATTTCAATTTACTAATTACTTAACAAATATAATTTAGATTTAAGATATCTTCAAAATATATAAATTTCAAATAAATTTACTTTAATAATTAAAAATATATTAACAATAATAAATTATTTAATAAATTATTTTTAACTTATTTAAATATTTATTTTAATAAATATAATATTGTTTTTAAATTTATTAATAAATTTATACAAAATTACAAATAATTTTATTTAATTAATTAATTTATAAAATTAATTTATCTTTAAGTTTTCGAATATGTAATTATTATCAATGATAAAATATAGTTGAGTAAATATTAATAATTAAACATGATTTTGTTTTATTTAAAAATAAAAAGTAAAAATAAGAAGTGAAAATTAAAAATCACAACAAGCACAGTGTACTTAGTAATGCATTGAAAATCAGTTGGAAGTTGTAATTCATTGTTCTTTTTGATCAATTTAGCTATCTATAGACACCTCAGGAGATAGTGATTGCAGTCTCACGATGACTTATTGTAATGGTGTGTTTACTATGATTAATATAATTTCTTTCATTTTTTTAATAAAAAAGGTGACTTAATTTATAACATCCAAAGGGTTATTTTACGAACCATGACTTCAAGTAGATCTTTTGTGAAAAATTTAACAAATTTCAGAGGGCATTTTACACAGGCACACACGTGTGTACATATACATGAACAAGGTTAGAGAAATGTAAAATAGAACTGCAGAAGCAATAATGTTAAAGATGTATCAGAAAAGGATGCAGTACGAAATATGTTAGGTAAGACATATATAATATGTAACATAATTTCATTTCTATCGAATTAATAATTTTAAAAAGTAATCACAACTATCTAACAATAACTTAATAAACCCAAAATTAAAAGATATATATAAATTAAAAAAAAGATTTAAAACCAAAGTAGAAATAGAAGACCTAAAATTGGTGAAGATATTTCATGATATGAACATGTGATTCTAAAATGAACTTGGAAACATACAAAATCTAGAATTTTTACGTCTATTTTAATTTAAATCGATCACTATGTATTTGTTAAATTAATAAAGCTGCATCGCTATCATACTCGAAAGAGCTTTCAAAGAGAAGGGAAGGCACACTTAACTCACTCCACCCCTTGTTACCTTGCATCTTTCTCACAAACTAGGGTTTACGAGGCAATTAAATATTTCTCTTCTGATCCTCATGAAAATTTTCCAATATCTACATCTAACCCGCATATACATATCTTTTCTTTTATGTCCAACAATGGACCTGCCAATTCAATTGCGGCATGAAATATCTTAAATCAGTTTAAAGTAGATCATTAGACCAAGCATTTGTTTATATTTTAATGAGAGAAGTTAAATGCTCCAGTTCTTAACCTCACTTGACTACAAATAGCAAGTACTCAAATTGATCTAGGTCTAAACGTTTGGACCTTCTTGACAGTCACACCACCAAAAATTCCACCATACTAACGAGTGGGACTAGCCACTGATTTCCATGAAAACGACATGTTTCTGCTAATGATTTTGGCGAGGAGAAAAATTAAAAGTCGGGAATATTACTCAATTAAAAAGGAATAGAGATTACTTGATCAGAAAGTTGGAAGTCGACCGAAAATGGTCAAAGAATAACATCAGATTTTTGGGGAAGCACTCAAAGCCAGCGGTTGATCGATACTTGACGCATGTGGGTATGTGGGTATGGTTCAAAGTGCAAAGCATGCCTGAGTGACTGATGACATAAGGACGGTGAAGCAAACAAGCACCGTATGGGTACCAACTTGTGGATAAAAACATGGAGAACATCCATGTAAGGCTGTTCTTCATTTGAGATGTCAACTTTTTGAGTTTCAAGGTTTGCCACTTGGACAAGCAATTGTCGAAGCGCACACAACCAATCTTGTCATCACGTTCTGCCTTCATGCCTCTCGACAGCTCCAGCAAAAAAAATTGAGTCCATGTTCTCTTAATCTGCAACATATTTTTTAAATAAAACTAAAATTTATACAGATAAAACAAAATTTTAAAATTTAAAAGATTCAGCTGATATTAAATCATTGTAAAATCAGTTTAAAATAGTATGAAATTAAAAATTTTGAAATATAATTAAAATAGATAGTCTTTACCTATCTAAAAATATAATATTGTAACATTTTGCTACTGTTTTTTATTAGAAAATGATTAAAACTGTAATTTAGGACATAAGTATGCACTTAAGAATATGAACTAGCAAATTATATGTACCTTCAAGCTAAATTGGTCTTATGGTAAATGCTCACAGAATAAAAAACACAAAATTATTAGATCTTTGTATATGACTTTAAACCTAGTTTTCTACAATTATTCATAGCTTAAAGCATATCTTCACCTTTCAGGCATGTGTCAGAATTCAACTACGTCACTTAACATTAAATATTCCAAAGAGGAGATTATGTCTTAACGAATTCAATTTTCATGTTACCAGTCAAGCAAAATCTGATTACAAGTCTGGAATATGTTTCCTATCCAAGAAAGAAAAATATACCATAAGCACTAACAAACACTTGGTCTAATATCAAATGGCATTGATGCCTTTGTCAATGACTTGCTTCCTTAATAATCGTATATTTTCACTGATGTATTTCTTCCAGTTTGTTAACACCAAAATATTGAACCGTGTAAGTCACGCATCCAAGGTGTGCCAATCAGCTTTTTAATGCGCGACTTAACAATAGACCGTGAGAAGATGTCATACCAGAGTCTATAAGGAACCCCGCTAAATTCACGAGTTAATAATATGCCAATGAAAAGATGCCTCGTCAGTTCATAAAATGTTTCCTAATTAAAGAATTGTGTATTTATAACAATATTTTTAGAAAATACACGAGGATTTTGATAATCTTAATGTAGCTATGTTTGTGTATATTTTATCAAAAAATATGTTTTTAGATGTACATAGTCATTGATCGCACGAGAGAGCCAACAAAATAGTATGAAATTACTTTGATCAAGTGGCTTTTATGGAAAGGAAAGAGCGGACACTCGTCAAGTTTTTGGTGAGAAAAATTAAGATAATTTCACCGGCAAGAATATACCGAGAGTAAATAACACGATTCTCTAAAAAGTTTACCAAAGATTAATAACAAAAGCGCACTTCAATTTTAACCCACAAATCAATACAAGAATAAAAAACTTAATAACAAAACAAACACTAAGATTTAGGTAGAAAACTCTCCAATGTAGAGAAAAAGCTATGGGTCAAACCAATAAACAAATTCACTAAATTTAAATAAGAATTTACAAAGTTTAATCTCAAGTAATTGACTCTTACTCAAAACAATATCTCACTCCACAATTGCAAGTTATCTCACTAAATTTTAGGATTGAAATTATAATTGATATATCAATCAATAAACTCTCAAACTAATCCTTAAAAAATAATGAAAAAGAATGAGAATACTTTTCTACAAGCTCTTTCTCTATTTTTTCTCACTTTTTTTTTTAATGTTTTGGCTGCAAATTATCATTAAACTTACGTTTATTTCGAAATAGGTTTTTTTTTATGCCATACATGGTCACATACACTGTCTCTTCCAACATCACCTAAGTTACATATATATATACATTTACAAAAGGTAGTTTATGTTATAAACACTAGCGTGTACACAATCGTGCCCTCTAGGGAGTGGTCGAGTTGGTAAAGTGGAAGAGCATGAGGCCAAAAGGTCCTGTGTTCGATTCTCTCTATCTACGCTCTCTTGATCGAGCCTGTCGTACAGGGCTTGCCTAGTGCAGAGTACCTAGTTGACATGATTTACAGGCAATTGCGTCAATCCGGAGGTTTACCCAATGCGTATCCAAAGGGTAGTGGCTAGGGTTCCTCCATTTAAAAAAAGTGTACACATTCGTGTATGTCTTCATCCTTCACATCATTTAGCACACGGTTCCAGAGACTTAGGCCCGTTTGGATGAGCTTTTATCAGTAGAGCTTTTCTGAGAAGAGCTTTTTTTAAAAGCTAGTTGACTGTTTGGCTGTCAATTAAAAAAATAGCTTTTTTAAAAGACCTTCATTCAATAGACTGTTTGGCAATATAAAAATAAAAAACACTTTTATTAATTTTAACTATATTTTATTTTATAATAAAATTATTTATGCTAAATAATTTTT
>JANZLX010000213.1:42050467-42089556 GCA_025531955.1 Erythroxylum orinocense
ATTACTAAATAATTAAATGGACAGAAAATAAATGTAGTTAAACTCCCCTATAAAAACGCCAAGCTCCTGCCTTTGCCATTGAACCGAAGGATTATGATGAACTAGCCGAGAAATTTCATTGGAGGTGCTACCAACATTGAGCTCCGACGATCAGCCATGTAAGGTGGGAATACGGTTCTAGATCCCTTCTTTACGGTTACTGTCCTTTCAAAATCCCTTGCAAGCCTCCTTATTTTATTTTTCCAGTAAGTTACTCACACTGTCGCAAGCACCACTCTCACAAAATGTTCAACTCCAACAGCCACCTGCATGTTTTCTTCTTCTTTTTCCACAGCACTCACGCCCAACTCTCCAGCACAGGCCACTCACAAACCTCTCAAAATTCGCTTGCTTCAACGACAACACAAGTTACTCACAAACACTCACAGCTGCCTCTCACTTAACGTTTTTCTTCTTTTAATTTTTACCCACTCCAAAGCAACTACACAACTTCCATTCACGTTAAACTCACTCACACACTCAACACTCACTTCACAAAACACGTTACTCACACACTAACACACTCACTTCACTCACAAGCACTCTAACTCACGCACTCTATATGCTTCACAACGTCAGAACATTACATGCACAAACGTCTCTCCTTTCACGTTAATATTCACGTCCCAAGCACACACAAGTCACCCACAGCACAAGCTCTTCACTCCAGCGTCCTCCTCCTCTAGTTACTCACCTCACCTCCGCCAGCTGCTCTTCTTGTTTTTTTATTTTTGCAACACAACATCAGACCTCACGTTGTCAACTCTCCTGCTCACAAACCAACACATAGCTCATCACTTAAACACAGCTAGTCACTCACCTAGCTCCTTCAACGTCCATGGCAGCCCCATCAAATGCAATACACATCAACGTCCACAAGTTACATACACACACACTCATAAGCACTTCAACGACACAGCAGAAGACCACCAGCTACCCAACAAAAAAACGTTAATTCACCAAGCGAAACTAGCAACATCACTCACTCTCGCACAACCAAGCTCACCACCTGCTCTAACCAACACTTGTTATTTTTATTTCTGCACCCCCTCTCTCCAGGACAGCACTTCGGCAGCCCCCTACTTTTGCTTGTGATATCAATATTTAATACATTGTAGAGAGACCAACAACACCTCTCCTGTATAACGTCATATGTCTCTAATTTTTGCTTATTTTTATTTCCTCTCCAAAAACCACTCACACACTCCTGGCTCCACAAACAACACAAACTACTTCTTGGCTTTTTTTTTTCTTTTCTATTTTGTTGCTTCTTTCTCCGACAACACAAGGCCAATCCCAAAAGCAGCTCACCTCTATCACACAAACCACCTACCCTGCACTATACATTTATTCCTCTTGGTCCACCCCCCATACTACCTACAAGCCACTTCCTTTTGTCCCTTCTTTCTATACAAATAAAGTCTTCCCTTGGTCCATGCACTTATACCTTCATTCCCATGCATTGTCGTTTATGATCTTTTCTTTACCTCTTTTAATGCTGCTTTTTTTTAATTTTTAATTTCTTCAAATACCTACAACAAAAATTACAAATAATATAGCATCGCTTGTCCAAAAATTAATTTATCACAGTTAAACCAAAATATGACAATTTTTGCCCCTATAAACACAAATTAAATATAATGCACAATAATTCAAATAATAATCAAATAAAGCCATAAAGACCAATTTAGTGACCAAAACTCATCAAAAAGATATAAAATTATATTTGAATAAATGAGTTTGTCACCTATATACACTTTATCAGGAACCATAAAATTTGAGGAAACTAAGGGAGTTTGGTTAATCAAATAGATTGCAATTTGGACTGCTTCACCCCAAACCGTCTTTAGTAACTTGGAAATTTTGAGCATGCAATGAACTTCTCCATAATTGTTATTTTCATACTCTCAGGCCTCAGCAACACCATAATGTTGTGGAGTACCAAGTTCAATCTTTTCATGTCTAATGTCGTACAAGGTACAATAATCTTCAAACACCTTCGAAGTATACTCACCTCTATTATTTATTCGTAAAAACTTCAGGTTCCTCTCAGCTTCTCTTTCTACCATGACATGGAACTTCTATAGATATGAAAAAAAAAGGGCCCATGCCCAGCCTAAAGTCAATAGACCAAGCCTAGTTAACCATACCTTGGGCCTATTTTTCTTGAAAACTTTAAGCCTTGGGTGGAGTTCATGCTCGGGCTTGACCCGACTCGTATAAACAAAACGACGTTATTTTACACTTTTAATTTTTAAAATAATTAGGCCAGGTTAAGTTGAGCTCGAACTTCGGCCCACAATCTCTGACTTGGAAGTGTCCGGGCTCAGCCCAACCCATTGTTATCCCTAAACTTTTGAAAAGTTTCAAAAACTTGACTATTTGCTTTCAACATGTATACTCAAGTATTCCTCAAAACATCATCAATAAATGTAACAGAATATTTGTTACTTCCTAGTGACTTCTCCTCAACTGAGCCATAAACATCTGAATGCACCAGCTTTAATGTCTCCAACTTTCTCATAGATCTTATCTTGAAAGAGATTCTATGCTGCTTTCTTTTCAAATAATGATCACAAGAATTAATCGGTAGGGTGTTTTTGATAGGGAATAAAGGATTTACTAGCCAACTACTTTAATCTCTTCTCACTTATGTGTCCCAATTGTCAATGCCACAAATTTAGAGAAGTTTCCTTTCCAACTATGTATACTTCTCCACCAGCACACACCTTTAAGCGTGTCTTGTACAATATGCAACATAACTCTTCTCGAGTTATTATCATTGCTCCCTTAAACAGTTTCTATTTCCTATCCCTAAAAGTGTGCTTGAATCCTTCTTGATTTAACAAATTTGCCGATAATATATTTAATCGTAAATCGAGGATTTGTCATACATCTCTCAAGGTTAACAAGCATCCGACGTTTGTTTGAAATATGATATCACTCATACCAACATTTTTGGTGAACTTTGATTTTCGATCTTTACACTTCCAAAGCCTATACTTTTTTAGTTTAAGAAGTACTCTACTTTTAAAACACAATGATACGAAGCTCTCATGTCAATTAGCCACTTAGAACCAGAATCACTTAAATAAAGACATTTACTTGTCGCACAAACTAGGACCACCTTATTATCAGTGCTTGTAGCAATTGCGACTGTAATCTAACCATCATTATAATGATCTTTTTTTTC
Organism: Erythroxylum orinocense; assembly: GCA_025531955.1. Classification (NCBI taxonomy): domain Eukaryota; kingdom Viridiplantae; phylum Streptophyta; class Magnoliopsida; order Malpighiales; family Erythroxylaceae; genus Erythroxylum; species Erythroxylum orinocense. The sequence continues at coordinate 42,053,700 of JANZLX010000213.1, forward strand.
TTTTTTCTGATCTCTCTTCCACTTGTAGTAGAACCACTTAATTAATCTTGGCTTATCGCAATAATGACATGTCTTCATCTCTTTGTCACCTCTGCTCTTACTTCTTCCCTGCTTTTTGCCACAAAAGCTTGCACGTTGTCAACTCCCATTTCTTTGCTTCATTTCTTCATTGAACATATTCTCTTTGATTATATCGAAAAAGAGCAAACCTTCAAGAACTGAATTGTTAATTGTCACCACCAGGGTCTTTGAGCTATCTAGCAGTAAATTGAATAGGAATAAAACTTGAAGTCATCATCAAGAATGATTTTCATTGTAATAAACTTATTAATTATATCATGGAAATCACTCAGATGCTTCGATATAGATTTTCTAGCTTTCAACTTCAATATTACTAGCTTTTTAATCAAAGAAGCCTTATTATAGGTAGTCTTCCTTTCATAGAGACCTTCTAGCTTTTTTCACAACTCAAAAGGACCATTTTCTTAAAACACATGGTTGAATATACTAATATCAATCCATTATCAAATAGTACCCAAAGTTTTTCGCTTCATCTTTTTCCACTCTCTATTTGACAGCTTCTCAGGTTTTGAAGGAACATCATCTTTTACACCTTTGTCCACATTAATAGAATCGAAGAGATCCTAGTAGTATAGAAGGTCCTCCATCATAGGCCTCCAAATAGGGTAATTTTTTGACATCAACTTAACCATAAAGCTATTTTCACCTTCCATCACGATGACTCTAATACTACTTGTTGAGAATCAATAATTCAACTCTCTAAAAAGTCAACCAAAGATTAACAACAAAAATGCTATTCAACTTTAACTAGCAAATCAGTTTGAGAATAAGAAACTTAGTAACAAAATAAACACCAAGATTTACGTGAAAAATTCTCTAATATACGGGTTAAATTGATAAGCAAATCCACTAAATTCAAACAAGAATTTGCAAAGTTTAATCTTGAGCAATTGACCCTTGCTTGAAACAATATCTCAGCCCATAATTATAAGTTGTCTCATCAAGTATCAAGATTGAAATTAAAGTTGATATATCAATCAACAAACTTTCAAACCTAAAAAACAATATAGAAGGATGAGAATACTTTTTCGCTTGCTCACTCTCTATTTTTCATCACTTTTGTTTATGTTTTGGCCACTCATTATCATTAAACCTATGTCTTTTTCTCTTTTATCTTTTGAAATAAAATTTTCTGCACCATACACAGTCACATACATGACAGCGTAAGTGATCGTATCTCTTTTACCATTGTCTAAGTCATCGATATACACGGTTATAAGGAATTACACGATTGTTACACACTATCGTGTATGTTATAAACTTAGGCATATAAATGACTATGTATGTCTTCACTCTTCATGTCCTTTAGCACACGATTATAGAGACTTACACGGTTGATCCACATGGTCATGTAAGTAAAGAACACAGGCGTATAATACCCTACATAGTTGTATCTGTCCAGAAAAGATGTATCTAACTGTCATCCATATTGTCTTGTGCTGTCATCCCTATAATTCATAAAAGTGTCTAATAATCACAAAAAGTCTCAAAATAAGGTTTTACACTCAATGCAATAAGTAATCTATGAGAATAAATATGGAGTGAGGGCTATTTATATATTTTCAATTTATGGTAAAACGATAAAAATATATTCTGTTTCTTTCCGGATTTTGTTCTTCATACTAACAAACACACTGAACTTTAAGTTAGAAAATGCTCCAAAACGGTGATGGGCAATTATATAGCCCCAGCTAAATAAGATTGCTTCAAGGTATGGAGGACTGTTAGCTAAAATCTTCATCCTCTCAATGTCTCTCAACAGCGACGGAGGATTCATATCTACACAAGCAGTTTCAGGGAAAAGAGAAATGAAGATGACACGAGAGGACGATATATGGCGAACCCCACTCCATTATCAAGATTCCTTCGGACCTTTCCTTGAAAGGCGTGTGCTCCTCTCATGCCTTGGTAGGTCCCCAACCCATCTTTGTGGTCCACATACCTACGCGCCTGCCCTTCTACTTCTGCATACCAAAGTCTAGGTCGCCTTCTCTCCCTTTCTATATATACGAGAGCCTTCAAGTATATCGTACACACACCAACTAAACAGCATCCTTTTAGGAGATCTTTCATTTCAGCTTCCGGTTAATAATCACTATGTCGGACACCTGTGGCAACTGCGATTGCGCTGACAAGAGCCAGTGCGTGTAAGTACTTTCTCTTTAATTCAATGGGTTCTACGTATAATAATAAGGCCTTCATTTCATATTTTTCTCCTTTGTGGTGTTAAAATCCAACTCGTGCTACTTGTAGTTTGCTAACCAGCTGCTTACCATGCATGATTCGTTGCTTCTAGCTACCAGGCTTCAATAAAGGGGAGAATATGATTAGTATATATATAAAGTCGCAGAAAATAAGTTCAAATCTGCATATTGATGAAGAAATTAACTATCTAATTTTGAAGTTCAATTGATATATAGTGGAATGAATTAATAGTTTGTTTTTCACTTATCAAGTTTGATGTTGAAGATCGCGGGGTGCATATAACTACTCTCTTTATAAATTGTTAAATTCTTATTACCAAATCGTCAACTTTGTAATTCTGCAGGAAGAAAGGAAACAACTACAGCGGTGACATAGTTGTGACAGAGAAGAGGTGAATTCTGCAACTTAATTGATACCTACTCTACCTAGCCCTTAATTTCATCCCCCTCAAAAACACTTCCACGTTTATATACATAAATGGTGATCAGTAAATAAATTTATTCAGTTCCATGTTTATCTTTTATATTAGTTGCCTGAAAATTTTAAATAAGAGGCTATATTTTGCCGCTGAGTAAAACTATCTGTCATCAGACCTGTAAACGATTAACAAGTGTTAACTGATGCAAATCCTATTGTTGACACGTAGTAAAGACTCTGGACGTCACATATCTTTAACTAAATTATATCCCCCATCTGTGGTTTTGTGATCAAACCAAAAATAATAAAGTAATCAAGTCCTATATATTGATCAACTTCGCGTCTTAAGCCTATATATTTATTAGATGCATATTCTTAAATGCATAAATGCAGATTTGTATGAACAATTGCACCTTTTTAACGTGAAAGAAATGTCCTTAACTATGATGGATACAGCGCCGTCTCTAATGTTGTGATGGAAGCTCAAGCAGCTGAGCACGATGGCAACTGCAAGTGCGGCCCTGCCTGCGCTTGTGTGAACTGCACATGCAATCACTGAGCTGGAAAATTGGAAGTTATTACTAATCATAAAATAATGTGGAAGTGTTCAGAATAATTCGTGCTCTGTTGTCGTTGCGCCTTGTAATGTACCGTGTGTGTGTTCTGCACGTTTGTGTTCCCTTCATTGCTGTGTAACGGCCATTTCTATGGCCTTGTGTTGTTAAATGGATTAATATTTAGTATACTCCCTGCTGTTATCTTCAGTTGTTTCTTATAAACCACGAGTTTCGTTTTGGTTCTCCATCTCCATGCAAGGATCCCAAGGGGATGGAAATTTATCTTGTATAATGCTATTGTCATATCCAAATTGCAAAGCATGCATCAGCTAGTCTGAAGACATAAAATGATACGAGGACAAAGACAATCAGGTATCTGTTTGACATTGGGAAGACAAAACATCCATGGCATACATAATTAGTAGTTCCATGGCATATAACCTGACCATGAATATTGCACCTAAAAATATAAAGTGGTAGAGTCCATGAGACCTACTAACATATAAAAGAAAGGTATTTGCTCATCCATCCAACTAATTTAGCCATGGATAATGAACAAAGTTTCAAAATGTGATAATCCATCTAGTCTGATATCCTAGAGGTTAACTGTGTTAAGTAACAAGTTCATAATTCAAGCAATGTAAAATACAATTTAACTAGTCTGTAAAAGGTGCCCTTTATTGCTTTATTTATCAAAAATGCTAAATTTTATAATTTAGAAACCGGGGATCAGGCCTCAAAATTTTGTCTATTTATCAACTCAACAATACCCACCCATCTTAAACATTAAAGCCTTCAGAACGAAGGCATCGACGATGAGCTTCTATCCATTTTGCACAAGCAGTTTCACCATGTTCCACAATGCATTCATCTCGCAGCTTCTTTGTTTCAGGACAAGCACAACAAATCTTCTTTCTTGGCTTTGAATCTGAAGCTGGAGGAGCTACTACTGTTCCCTGATTCTTTTCTGATGCATCACGCAAAAGCAGCCCACCCATTTGCAAAATCTTCAAAGTTACTAAAAGAAAACAAAACAAAAGACACATTTTAAGTTACAAATAAAACCTAAGCAGCCTAGAAACTGTCCTCCCAAAAGAGTCGACCAAGTTCCAAACTTAATCTTCAGCATAATTTTTAAATTGAAAAGTATGCACAGAACACAGAAACAAGTAGCTAGTCCAGGTAAATGATCGTTACAGAATGGTTGCACTCTTTCAGAACCAATCAAAAATTTCAATTAATCCCCAACACTGTCCTCCCCAAAAGAATCCATCAAGTTACGAATGTACTCTTCATCATAATTTTAAGTGAGTACGCACGGAACACAGAAACAAGATGCTAATCCAGGTCAATGATCGATATAGAATGGTTTTACTCTTTCAGTACCAATAAAAAATTTCAAGTAATCCCCATCCCCAAAAGAGTCCATCAAGTTCCTAAACATACTCATCATCATCATTTTTAAGCTAAAAATAGGCACAGACCACAGGAACAAGTAGCTAATCCAGGTTAATGATCAACAGAATGGTTGTACTCTTTCCATACTGAATAAAATTTTCAAGTAACCAACAATTTTTAGTTGCTATTTCGTATTTCTAACTTAAAGGCAGTTAAAAGAAAGTCGCATGATTTACATCAGTTGCATATTTGAAACTGAGAGAACAGGAACAGAGAGACCTTTTTGTTTTCTCATTTTATTGAAAACCTTTGTACCTATAATCAAAACCTGTGTAACTATTACAGGTGTCAATTGTAACCAAGAACGAAAAAATGTTCAGTAACTGATTTGGTGATTAGCAGGAATAATTAGTCAGTGGAATATGGCGGGAGGGTTTGGTGATGATAAAATAGACCAGATTTTGTTTAGGAATTTAATCAGAAAGGTTATATACAACTAATAATTTGAACGGCAAACAAATGTTTATATATTAATCTCCTCTAGTCAAACTAATTACACAGAATAAAAAAAAGGGGGGCAATGAACTAGCAATTTCAAGCTAAACAAAGAAAATCCCAAGCTACCAAAACCACGTACTTTCATCAATTAAAGACATAACATTTTGGCATTGTCAAGAGCCACAATTATGAAATACAAACAAGCACTAATTCGACGAGTTGTGTTTGGTAAGGTCTTATTTGGTGCATACACAGCATCTGGCAACTGCAATTACTGGGAAATGGATACCCAAAAATCATTATAAGCACTCACCAGGTAAGAACTTCAAAATTTTCAACCTAAAGAATACGGACAACCATGAGCCGCAATAGCAAGGTCAATCATAAAATACAATCAAACATAAAACCAGACCATCATAAGATTATTCTTGTTCACTTGACAGGTTAATCGTAGTTCAACTAATCAGGTGAAACGAAATCCACCGCAACAATCGCATTAAAGAATCAATTAAACCAAGGACATCACCCACAGAGAAAGAGATGACAACCAAAATAAAATCATATACCTCCGTTTGCGGTGCAAGGACAACACGAGCTTAACGAATTCGACGATAATATAGAATATCGCTTGAAAACACCGTAGACAGAGAAACGATTGCTTGAAAAGGTGTGGATTTGTTGAGAAAGGAGCCGGAAATTTAGATTTAGGGTTTAAGCCTTTGATTAGGGACCGAAATTGAAACACCACAAAAACGAAACGACCACGTTAGTCTGCGTTTAAGGGAAGTAATGTGGATGGCAGTAAAACGATGCTTTTTTTTAATATTTTATACAAAACTTAAATAATTTATCGAAAATTTGATATTAATGACAAATGTTCATTTAAAATTTTTATATAAATGAAATTTAGTACATAATAATATTAGAATCGGTAACATTTTGTGAAGATTTATTTACTAAATTTAATATACTTAGACATTTATTATTAAGTTTTAATACGTTAAAATTTAATTTGTGAAAGTTTAATAAAAAATTAATATTAATATTAAAATATTAAGATTTTTTATTGAGTTCAGAACGTTAAATATTCATTTAGGAAGCGTTTGGTTCATAAAAAGGGAATGAGAATGAATACAGAGAGGAATGGAAATGGATATAATCATTATAATTATAATAGTTGGTTAAAATAGAAGAATGATTATCATTATCTTTGATGATGGTTGATTTGTTAAAAATCTTGACAAATAAAAATTTATTAAAATTTTGTTTTATATTAAATTTTAAATATAATTTAACTAATTATAAATTATACAACTTATTTATAACGACAAAATGATTAAAATCAAGTATATTACAGTATTTCATTTCCAATAACTCTTGAAAAAAATACTCTAGTATTTTCTTACTTCAACGTATCATTAATTACATAAATATCCTCAAAATATAGTTTAATAATTGAAAAATATTGTACAATTCATGTTGCATCTGGCTTTCTCACACTTATTATTAAGTAACTATATAATAATTTTTTTTAAGAAAAAAAGGATAAGTAAATTCTAAAACTAAAACCAGAAACAAGAAGTAATACAGAACAATTCTAAATATGTACTTTTATATCAAACAAGATAAGATGGATAGTCTGTTTTACTCGTTAAATTTTCTGTACAAGATTTGGTATTGTTTGTAACAGTTCTAATGTTGGACATGGCTTATAGATTGAACATTTTCAAATGCAGATCCATGAGCATCCCTTCGAGATGCATGAGCAAAGGCTAGTACAAATCCAGATGATATTCCAAAACATTTGCAATGACAGCAAAGAAGAGCTTGACATCAGAGCACACCAGCACAACTCAACCAGAAATTCCAAAACCGATGGCTTGCTAGCTTTCCTGTATCATTCAAGGAAGCTGCAAAATCCTTCATTTTGCAAGCTGTCACCAAAAGAAAGATGTACGAGCTAGCAACTAAGATCCTGGTTGACATTGTATATGTGTTTGTCAGCAACCGGTAGATTCAGTGACTAATCCCCTCGCTGGTTTGTAAGCACCTCATAAGATGGGACAGCTAGCTCAAGAATTTAAGACTGCTCCATACCCAAAGTCAAGGATCGAACTCCTGACGTTTTGTTAAGGATGGATGAGTCTCGTCCACTCAACCATACCCCTTGGGTTTGTAACAATATATTTCAATAGTGATATCAAGTAGGAATTTGTTGCATCTAAAAGATTGTAAAAGCTGTTTGATCTTCTATTAATTATCACGTTACTTTTTCTCACCTTGTAAGCAAGTTTAATAGGAAATTTATCAACAAAGGTTGACTATCTAGCATGCATTTTAGTTCTCAATTATTTTTGATTTCTCAAATATTTCAAGACTTGATGATCGGTATAGAGAACAAATTATAACCACACAATATTCATATGATATCAACGCCCTCACAATATAATCAAATTCTTTATTACAAGTAGTGTATTTTTGTCTACCGTCACTTTACTTTTTGCTAAAGTAGGTTATTAAACTCTTTTCCTAGGAAAAAGTAGCCTTGATTCTAATTCTAATAGCATCAAACTTTACCTTAAATAATTTTTCAAAATTAGGTACAATTAAAATAAAAGCAATACGTTATTTTTATTTAATAAGAGCAAAATTTTGTTCTAATTCCCTCTTCCATTTAAATTTGTCCTTTTTTAAGAACTCAATTATAAGAGCTGCAATGATATTAAAGTTTCTAATAAGCCTCCTATAGGATATTGTTAACCTTTAAAAGCTTTTGACATCCCTAACATTTTTTAGGTGTATGTCATACTTTAATAGCTTTTATTTTATCTTCAATCACCTTAACACCATTTTTCTCATTATATACCCAAGAAATAACAAATTTTTAGTCATAAATATGCAACTTTTCAAATTAGCATACAATTTATTATCCCTTAATGCTTCAAATACCCTTTTAAGATGCTCAACAACGCATGAATATATTTGTTATAAATAAGGATGTCATTAAAATAAACCATAATAAATTTGCCTATGAAAGGTCATAATACTTGGTTCATGAGGCATATGGAAGTATTTGGTGTATGGGTCAACTCGAATGACATAACTAACTATTCATATAATACTTTTACTATGTTGAATGCAATTTTTCATTCATTCCCAAGCCTCAGTGTGTGTTTAGATTTTTCTTTACTTATTGAATAGTATATTTGATGTGAAAATGAGGCTCTACTTGATGATTTGAGAATTATACTTTTAAATTTTGATTTACGGAATTATGTCAAGAAAATGTTGATGCTTGGTTGGAGACCTGTAGGAAGATTTGGTTTTTTCAAGTTTTATCTTAGTTTCTCTCTATATCGTGGGTTGTATGAGTTTGAACAATATGCTTTCACATGATTTATGTAAGGAGGAGATTGATTAAGTTTCATTATGATTCACTAAATGCATTTTTAAGGTTTATGAATTTAATAGTCGTATGCGAATAGCTTTGATGTGAGTACTAATATGTTGGCTAGTGTTTTGACTGGTGGTAAATTGTCATCTTGGTGTGCTTATGATTCTTTCACTACATCTACTGATGATTTTTATGTCTCTTTATTTGTTGAGATTGATCGCATTGAAGACATTCTTCGTTTTAGCACTGTTTTGTCCCAAGGGAGAGATATCATATTGTTTTTTGTGACTGTTTCATTCAAGGGGAGATTTCAAGGTATATGTATTACTATTCATTTTACTTTTTGACAATTTTTTATCTCAAAGGGGAATGTTTTTGAACTTGATGTTATGTGCACTTGATTTCAATTGGAAGTTATTTGGAACTTTCTATATGTTTTATAAACTTGATGTTACATGTCTAATTATCTTTTTTAGGGGGAGTTTCGATATGTGATAAATAATGTCAAAAAAGGAGAAATTGTTAAAATATGTCCTAAGCTAACTTATTACCTAATTTTGGGCATTATTTGTAATTGGACAAAGTTAGACATCTTTGGAATTTTACTATGCTAAGTTATCTATCTTATGTGGAACTCTAATGTGAAGATTAAAATTCTAACGAGGATAGGATTTAGTTGGAATCAAATCATCATATCTTGACTAATATAAGATGTAATTGTTTGGTAATTTTTGGACTCTTATTTAATAAACTATTTTGGAGGATAATGGCTATCTACGGTAGCTAGATTTTTGGAGATTCCATCGACTATTTTGCAGTTGCATTGTTGTTGTGTTTCTTGTAAATTTTGGGATTGTTTTGTTACTGTCTTGTGAGGGAAAAATTGATAAGGATATGGTGACTTGGCAGCTGGATTTTTTGGAGTTTTGAGTGATCTTTGGAAGCTGATTTTTGTATTTTTTTTCCAAATTGAGCAGCTGCGTTTTCCGTTGATTTGGTGTGTTCTTTCTCTAGGGTTGTGTGACTTTGTGGGGATGTCTATGAGTGTGGTTTATGTGAAAAATTCTAAAATACTTAGAGTTGTCGTAGATCTTTTGTTTTGACATTTCGGTGATGAAACGTTAGTGTTTTTATTGAGTTTTCATGGTTGCTGTGAGTTGGATATCTCAATGACATTATCGGAGGTTCGCAACATAATTTTTGGTAGACAACTTGTCGATCCTTCATTAAAGAAGCTGGACTTTTTAGGAGAGTTATTTCTCTTATTTCAAGAATCTTTGTTTATGTCTGTTATTATTCTATCACTTGAGTTATTTTATCTTCATTCTTTATTATCAAATACTGTTAAGAAAATCCTCTATTGAGGTTAGCATGAGATGGTCATATTATTAGGAGTGAAATATTTTCACGGGTTGTGAGGATGAGAGATAATGTCAAGGATAGGGTGAGTCGGCTCTGTAATACTTTGAGTAAAACTATTGTTGTTCCTTGGTGAAAATGATTAAGTTGAGTAAGAGTCTCACAGACGTGAACAAAGTATGTTGAACTACGTTACCAAATCTCGGGTGTTGATTTGTTTGTTTCATATTTAATTTTTCTATTTTCGTTTGTACTAGAAATTTTATAATTTGCTTATACAATTACTTTATATTAAGTAACCACATATACAGTTCAAAACAACTACAACAGGACAAGTTTTTACAAAACTACATCCTTTTAGATTTTCAAAAGAAAATTACTATTTGGTGATAAATGTTTCTAAAGTTAATTTTTGAAAAAATAATTGCTCCACTCAACTGATCCAACATATCATCTAATCTTGGGATAGAAATACTTTATCTAATAGTAATTTTGTTGATTGCCTGATTATCAAACATACATCCTCCGACTACCATTTTTATATGGCGTAAATGAAGCAAGAACAACAAGGACTCATTATCTCCTTAATATAACCATTGTTAATTAATTATTCTACCTTCTCCTTTAATATCTTATTTTCTTTTAAACTCATATAGTAGTAAAGTAGGCCAAATAAACTAGTCCTAGAAATAAGGTCAATATAGTGTTAGATACGATGCATAGGAGGTAATTCATTAAGCAAATCAACAGGAGCTAAATTTACAAACTCCTCTAAAATAGGTTGAATTTTTAAAGGAATTTCATCTTTTTTGTTTCTCTCACCTCTTTCCCTTTTACAATCAATAAATGCACGCCCTTATTTCTTTTATCTAGCTAATAAAATTTTCTTTATTATTTTCTACTTACAATAAATGTTTTTTACTCTCTCTCCATTAAATTTCACACTCCTTGTTGCACCTATTCACCCATCTTTCATAAATTGGTAAATGTTTTTCTTAACTAAATGCATTGCGTCAATATCACATGGTCATGATCTATCCAAAAGTATTTGGCATGTTAGACACGACTCCGTTTCTCAGCTGTAAGTCACACAGTGCTTAAAAGTTAAACGTCTCTGACTCTCTCTCATACTTTCTCTCTCTATGCAACTTCTACTCTAGGTAAGTAAGAAAGCCACCAACTTAAACTGCAGCTGCTCTAGGTACGTAAGAGACCCACATACTTGAACTACAATTGAAGTTTTATCTCTTATAAAACTCAGGATTCTAGATGCAGAATCACGTGTTAATGACATAATTTGATAGTTGATTAGCTTCTCTTCCTTATTATATACCAATCAGATTCTCCTGCGATTAAAGAATTAATATATTAATAACAACCCACTATTCAGAATTGCTTCTTTCGCGTCATTAAGATTAGTTTATGGTGATTTCCGTTACTTAAACCCCAATTTACTGTACGTATTATATTATATTATATTATATGTTTGTCAATACCTTCTTTTTGACGCACTCCAGAGTTTCCAATTTAAGAAATGCAAGACCAACTTGAAAATTTTTACTATCAAATCTTTTCTTGAATTTGCAGCTAAGTGGCCCACAGATTTGTGAAACTTACTCATTTGTCTTTGTGTCAATGAGAGCTTGAGGCAGACATAGAGCCACGTAGCCCATATGAAAGAGAAGAAGAGGATAACGAGGAAGTGAACCTAATGCCTCAAAAAGAAACAAAGAGATACTAAATGAAGTACCAATATAGTGCAGTAGGGCCTATTTGATCAGAAGGAGAGACTTCTTTACTTTATTGAAACAAAGGTGTGGTCTTTTTTATGTGTCTGTGGAGCAATCTTTTTTCTTCTATTTTTTGGCAGCCAAAAAATAGACGGAGCTTTTAAGGCAGGCGTGCTTTTTCTTTGTGGAGGTTGACTAAAGTGTTTCTGGGTTGTGTGGTTCTCCTTTCAGGTTGTTCTGGCTGAAGCAGAAAGATCCTTTCTTGTTCATACTGGTACCTCTTCTCTTCCTAAAACAGATGATATATTTCCAGATATTGATACATTATAAATTGGTTTATCGTTAAGACTTTGTAGTTTCTTGTACCAAGGTTCGGTTTGCTCAAAACCTGAGCGTATATGTTGTGTAATCATTATGAAAAAGAATTAAATCGACGTTGGCTGTTGGGCGTAGCACTGTTTCTAGTTTCTACTCATGCGGAAATATCCTTTGCTTTGTTCAGTGGTGTAAGCGGTTTTGTTTGTGGTATTGCAGGCTTCAGTTACTGTAGCTGCTTAATTTCTAACCAAGGAGTGGTATATCTTCAGGATAATCTAAATTCGTGGTCCTTTTTATTTTATGGGAGGAATAGTGGTTCTTCGCTATTTTGGGAGGTAGCTTTTGATTCAATATGATTATGGTGGAATTGAAAGGGTGTGGCAAAAGCAGGAGAATTCCTTCATATCTTGAATGCGTTTGTTCTGGCCTTCATGCATCCCTAGGAGGATAAGCATGGAAGGTTCTTCTGACTCTGCTTGGCATAAGTCTGATAGTTTTAGACGATTAAATACATCGTTATTCTCTGATAGGAATCCAAGACCTGCATCGCATTGCTCTGGATTTAGAAAAGATATTGATAGGGTTGCACTGGCACGTCAGAACCTTAAAGACCAGACTGGTTTATCTGGGTTATGTGAGGATGGAGTTGCAGTTGAACCATTTGTTCGATCCATAGAGTGGGGAGATGTTAGTCTGAGGCAGTGGTTAGACAAACCAGAACGATCTGTTGATGAAGTTGAGTGCTTGCACATATTTAGGCAAGTAGTTGAGATTGTGAATGCAGCACATTCGCAAGGAATAGTTATTCACAATGTTCGGCCTTCTTGCTTCATCATGTCCTCGTTCAATCATGTCTCCTTCATTGAGTCTGCCTCTTGCTCAGATTCTGGATCTGATTCTTTAGAGGATGGGTTGAATAGTCAAACCATTGAGGTTAAACATCCACAATCTTCCTTGCCTCACGACATATGCCAGCAGAGATACAGGTTAGGAAGAGAAGATTTTCAAGGTTTGTCTACTCCAACAAATCTTTTGTCAGAAGCTAGCTGCATACAGTCGAGCTCAAATTGTGCAACTTATGTGCCAATGAGGGAAGAGATGGAAGAAAATAAAATCGTAGCTCGGGAAAATGATCAAGGAGAAGAAAGGAAGCAGTCATTTCCTATGAAGCAAATATTGCTTATGGAGACCAGTTGGTATGCTAGTCCAGAAGAGGTTTCTGGTTCACAAAGTTCTTGTGCATCAGACGTCTACAGATTAGGAGTTCTTCTATTCGAGGTTTGAAATTATTGCTGCATTTGTTACTGTAGAAATTCAAAATCTGATAGAACATAGGGGCCATGGTTGTTTTCTTTTCATTTTTAACTACTCATATGCCATGGACAAAGATCCTGGAGCTCTCATTCTGTCTGCACTCCATAGTGATTTCTGATGCAGTTTTCCTTGTAAACAGTTGTTCTGCCCCTCTAGCTCAAGAGAAGATAAGAACATAACTATGTCTAGCCTAAGACATCGTGTCCTTCCCCCACAGCTGCTTCTGAAGTGGCCAAAAGAAGCTTCATTTTGTTTGTGGTTATTGCACCCTGAGCCAAGTAGTCGGCCAAAAATGAGGTAAATATTCCTTCTTAATGTTACCGTCTATCATCGTTTTATCTTATTTTCCGATACTAAAAGTATTGGAAGAAACATGCATATTTCTTATCTGACTCAGGAGTAACATTTTACGTACCAGGTGTGAGGAGTGCCTTTATTGTTTTCCTTTGAATTCCCGTTCCCATTCAAATGGAGGTTTCTACACAAAAATAATATCATTCTCCGCTTCATAGTCTCTTAAGCAGCTAATAACTATAGACTTAACACAAGCTTATTCTGCTTCTGAAGACATCGGTGGGGCTTCATTGTACTGAACTTGTGGAAAAATTTGCACAATATCATGCCATCTTTACAAGGGACTTTTTCTTCACAGCATTGCTGCATCCCATGTCTTTTGATTTCTTTTCCGAATTCGAGTTTTGCTTAAGAAAGAAACTATGTGATTACTTTGCAGTGGCCAGGAGTCATTTATTCTTATGTTGCAGTTGCAATTTCATACCATCATAATGTATGATGTGCTTCTTTCTGTTTCTTTAGGAGAAATACTTGCTTCTGATTATGTATGGATCACACTTTCAACTGCCACTTAGTTCTAGGGCAATCAAGTTTTATGATCTTCCTCTTTTCTGTCTTGTATAACAGTGAATTGTTACAGAGTGAGTTCCTCAATGAATCAAGAGACAATTTAGAAGAACGTGAAGCTGCCATACAGCTGAGAGAAAGAATAGATGAGGACGAGCTGTTATTGGAATTTCTGTTGCTGATACAACGACGAAAACAGGAAGCTGCTAATAGGTTGCAAGACACTGTTTCCCTTCTCTGTGCAGATATTGAAGAGGTTGTGAAGCATCAAGTATTGATCAAGAAAAATGGAGATGCAGGTCCAGGGAGAGGGAAAGATGATCACTTAGTGTCCGATATGCCATTGTGGAATATTGTTGATGTTGGTGATTCTTCTAGTTTGGGCTCTAGAAAACGTGTTCGTCCAGGCCTGCAGATCCAAGATGTAGAGGAATGTGATGATAGTCTAAATGATGGTCAGAACTCAGAAATGGTCACAGATGCTCAAGAAAGTCGTCTTTTTAAAAGTTCTCGCTTGATGACAAACTTTAAGAAACTTGAGTCAGCATATTTTATGACAAGGTGTAGACCAACAAGGTCATCAGGAAAGTCATCTATTAGACATTCATCAATTAGTAGTGATGGAAGAGGTTCTATTAATGTAATTGAAAGGAGCTCCACCAATAGCATAGCACCAAAAGATCCACTCAGTGAGAGTAAAAAAAGTGGATGGGTAAGTCCATTCCTCGAGGGTCTATGTAAGTATCTATCTTTCAGTAAGATGAAGGTGAAGGCCGACTTGAAGCAAGGAGATTTGTTAAACTCTTCAAACCTAGTGTGCTCAGTTAGTTTCGATTGTGATGCTCAATATTTCGCCACAGCTGGTGTGAATAAAAAGATAAAAGTATTTGAATGTGATACGATCATGAATGAAAATCGTGATATCCACTACCCTGTGGTTGAAATGACTTGTAGGTCAAAGTTAAGCAGTATATGTTGGAATAGCTATATCAAAAGTCAGATTGCTTCAAGTAACTTCGAGGGTGTTGTTCAGGTATGTAGAAGCTTATGTTCAGTTTTCTCTATCGTTACTCTACTTTCATGTAAAACCAGCTGCTTATGATGCTTAGATTTGGGATGTTACGCAAAGTCAAGCACATACAGAAATGAGAGAGCATGAGAAGCGTGTATGGTCTATTGACTTTTCATCAGTAGATCCAACAATTTTGGCTAGTGGAAGTGATGATGGTTCAGTTAAGCTTTGGAGTATCAATCAGGCAATTCTATTTTTGCACTTGGTGGCTGTCAGCTTTGAAACTAAACGTACTATTGTCATCTAATTTCTTGCAGCCTATACTGAATGTATGATAAGAGTTCCTCTCACATGGGGTGTTACTGCAGGGAGTGAGTATTGGTACCATCAAAACAAAAGCCAACGTCTGCTGTGTTCAATTTCCATTGGATTCTTCTCGTTCTCTTGCATTTGGTTCAGCAGATCACAGAATCTACTATTATGATCTTCGAAATTCAAAAGTTCCTCTGTGCACATTGATTGGACATAGTAAAACTGTGAGTGATGTGAAGTTTGTAGATTCCACGACTCTGGTTTCTGCTTCTACTGACAATACACTGAAGCTTTGGGATTTGTCAGTGTGTACATCTCGAGTTATTGATACTCCTGTTCTATCATATACTGGCCATACGAATGTAAAGGTACATCTACTTCTCAAATTATATCATTCACATCTTTATTATGATTTCTTCTTGTGAAAGTTACTGGATCAGAAGTGATGTTTTTAATGCTTAAATTTTCGTTGCTTGTTGGCAAATAGGATTAGTTAAACCATGAATTTGGAGGAAGATAATGAAATCTTATTTATGTGGATGAGTGCTCCATTCTTCTGGCTGTTGTGGCAAAAGTCTAATATGTAACAAATCACTGATTTCTCTATTGATGTACAATGTCACTGTTGCCGTATTACTGGCTGGCATAATTGACACGGGGTGACCGTGGTTACTTTTATGATAGTTGCAGGCAACTTTCCAATTCTTCTAAGAAACATTCAACCAGAAATAGACAAATGCTTGATTGATGAGATATCATTCTCATATTCGCATACACTGGATTAAAAGTGTCAGCAAACTCAAATGCACAAGATACCAAAGTGCACTATTTATTAGTTTGAGTTTTTTCATGCATTTTCTGACAGGTACGAGGTTTTAAATAAGTGAATTAACCTTGTAAAAGTTGGAACTGGTAATTGGGGTAGATTGGTAAGGGTGTAGCTAACTTCGGCCTTAGGTGTGCACCACCTTGGGTATCTGTGCCAAGTGGGCCTTTAGAAGTATGTTGGCTTCAATTACCGAGTGAGAAAGAAAGTTTTCTCACATATACCGTTAAACAGGACTATTATGGTTCATTAGCGGGTAATAAGCCTATGGCTGGGTGGTATATATAATGCATGTACCCCTTGTAGCCTCCAGAACTATAAATATAGGAGTATTCTTTCTACTGACATACATATTTTGTGTTTACTTCTGCGCAGAACTTTGTGGGTTTGTCAGTATCAGATGGTTATATTGCAACTGGCTCAGAAACTAATGAGGTACTTTTATGTTCTTACATGAGATTCTTAGTGCTATTATTACTATCTGCCACCTTAGCGGAATTACAGCTCTCCTTAAAGCTTTTAACGTTTGCTTTTCAATTATGATTTCCAATTGATGTTTGTTGCTTTCCAATTAAAAGAAAACTACTTCATATCCTTCTTTTCCCTTACACAAAAGATGATTTTTGAGTGGTTTGAGTGAATCTTATCATGAATCAAAATGATTCATGATATAAATAACAGTTATCTTGAAGCTCCAGTATCAAGGCACAGTAGAAAAAAGGAAGATAATGCAGCCAGTTTAAATGATATCACCTGTGTCAAAGTAAATAAGAAATTAGAAGCAAGAAGTGATATGATGAGTCTTCTACTCGATTATCTAAATGCCTAGAAAAAGATGCATCAAGCAGATTAGTCTTGTTTCCAGTCTTCTTCCTTTCTTTTCTCCCATGCCTTTAGCTTCGAGTTGCCAGGCTTGTCCACCAATTTGAGATATTGAGGTATTGAATTGATAGTCTCTCATACTCTACGAGTTAAAATATATTTCTTCTTTACAGTCACAAGGCAAAGGACTAGTGAGTCACTTTAGTGAAGAGAGGTTGATCTGATGTTTAGCAAACATATAGTGCTGCTGCTTTCATTTAGGCAGCCGTGCCTTTTCCTGTACCTTCACATGAGTGTTGCATTGTTTGTGATGACTTGATAAAATTGAAGGTGATGAAATGACCAAGTTTTCATTTTTACTTCGAGCATTTCTGGTTTACATAAAGCTCCAGAAACTTGCCAATAAGGAGTCATGCAATTCAAAATGGAATTAGTAGGCTTATTGAGTAGTAAAGATCACACGGAGCAGGATGATAACTGAATACCACTATGATCTCTATTTGTAAATTGTTTGTCACTAGAGGACAATCCTGATTCTTGCTATTGATATTTTAATGGTTTTTTGCACACTCTTTCCAATTATTGTTATTGAATTGAACTTCCATTGTGAGATAGGTTTTCATCTACCACAAAGCTTTCCCTATGCCTGCACTGTCATTCAAGTTCAGCAATATTGACCCACTTTCTGGCCATGAAATGGAGGACTCTGCACAATTTATTTCTTCAGTCTGTTGGCGTGGCCAGTCCTCTATCTTAGTTGCTGCAAATTCTACTGGTAATGTCAAGGTTTTGGAGATGGTTTAATTATCAAGCCATATCCATGATTTAAGTGTTAAACAAAAGAAGGGGGATGCTGGCAAATGAATGTAATGAGGACTATATATGACATGGAAGAGGAGAAAATTCTGTAGCTAAGTTGAGATTTATGAAAGCCATGGGAAGGTGTTGGTCATTGTTAGCATAACAAATTTTGGCATTAGATTGCAGCGGTTGCAGTATATGCGGACAAGATAATGGTCTACTCCTGATCCACTGTGCTGTAGATAAACAATAGAGAAGATTAAAAAGGGTACAAATTGTTTGACTTGTATAATTGCAATGCCTTCATAGTTGATCAATTTTTTTTCTATAGTAGTAATCGACCTTTTTCTTTAGTTGTGGAGTTTGTGTTTGAGGAAGGTAACCCATTGTAGTTGTAGTGATGCACATATGAACTGGAAGTCTCACATCCATGTCTTCTTGTGGCCTACAAGGTTATGCCCCAATCATGCTTCTATGGGCAAAGATAGATTGTACATGTCGAATTAAAGTGACTATTTAGCTAATTAGCTTTGCTGATGGGATTCAAACTGTGGCAGATTAAAGACTGGTGAGCATAACTTTTCAGTATCTTAATTTTGTTTTCCATGAACATGAAGATGGATCAGGTTCGGACTAACGTAAGTAGACACAGCACGGTTACTTGGTGACAGGTGTTAGTAACTCTTTTCGAACAAGGTCTGATTATCGGGGAGATAAATAAATATGATGATCTTGCCAAATGATGAGCTTTCACGTAGAAGGCTCTCGTTGTTTACATTAAACTTTAAAATTAAGGTTTACCTACAAGAACATGTGACGTGCCTAACTACAAATCCTTGTCTGTAATGACTAGTTGACGTACCAACAATCCAACATTTAGGTATGCTTTGAGAATGAAGTATACCTTTCAAATGGTTTAATCAAATTAAGTGGTGTGGTGTGCTTAACCGGTGTTAGATTTGCTGATCTAAAAAAGGGCCATAGATATAGCGATTGGTTCCAATTTTTGCATTTACTGCATCGATACTAAAGGAGGTTGGGTTTTGCAAGATAGGCTCGAGAGGCTTCAATGTTCTCCTTAGTGGTGTTCATCATAACAAAAATACATCTCATATGAGAGTTTCATTTCATCGCCCGCCCTCGGTTTTCCCAATGACTATATCGGAGGAAAAGGAAACAAAAATGTAAAGCCTGCTAGTGTGTCAAACAAATTGGTCGCTGTCGTGACCCATTCTTAATTCATTGTTTTTATCACAAGAATCGGTTGGATTTGGAATTGATACTCTCACGGATGATCCAAACTACACAGTCCAGGATTCCAAACACGAAAAACCAGGAAAGGTTTCAGACGATAAGTGACCATTCTGATGCCTATTTCTCGAATTGACGTGAACAATTCCAAATGTGGATATGATATAAGCATAATGCAGTGAATTGCTTGAAATAAGAGAACAAGGGATCGAAGTTGAGTGCTCAAATGGTAACCCCAAGTCATGCACAGCCAAATTCTGTCGTCTGTAGAAAGCTAACATTCAATAAACCAAAACAGAATTAGGAACAAGTACTCGATGGAACAATCCTAGTTGTATAATATTAAGTGAATGTCCTGATTGAACCAAGAGTAATTCTACTATTCTAGATTATGATTGCTCCACTCAGATTGTGGATGTTTATGACCATGATGGAACTAGAATACGTTCAATCCTCTTAAGAATGAGGTATCAGGTGTAACGCGGGAACAAGAGCAAACTCTATAGAAAAATTTTCAATAGACTGGCTATTGTTCCAAAAGCGAGCACGAGAACTGCGGGTAACCTATTTACACTGATCTTTTTTCAGCTTTGCTGAGAAAGCTAAGTTAGCTATGAGTTGCTTAAGTCTCTGAGTTCCTGGACCCGGTTTAATATTATTGAGATCACCAACCTCAGAGCATTTTGGCCTACCTGAGCACCAGCCACCAGGAGTGAAACTGTCGTTTCTCCGGCCAAGTAAATCCTTGTCAATCTTATCCAAGACAGGATCATCTCTTTTGAATTTTCTAGCAAATGCAGCACCACTAGCAATCATCTTGTCTGTGTCGTTAAGCGAAAGGGTGTGTGGATGCTGTCTGGGTGGAAAGTCCCAAGAAATATAGTGCAAGTCATGATTAACTGCTGTCTGAGCAAATTCCGGCACATTGCAAATCACTGTGTGAAAGTATCCCTCAGGAGAAGAAACAAAGTTTGTGTAGTACATAAGTAAGGTTCTTGGCAGATTATCCCAACCCCATATCAAATACTCCACAAACGACCGTGTCAGAACCATCCATGCCGAACCTGTAAAACAAATAGATGCCACAAACCCCAGCTTAATGAATGAACACGTGTAGTTTTCATATCTTTAAGCAACCTACCATTACAGTAGTCAGATTCAAAGTAACTGATGAAGATAGACAAGCAGCTCTCACTATTATATTTACAGATCCTAACTTTACCGATTCAAATTTGCTCTTTAGCACTGTTATGCATCATATGCAGTCAAGAAATTATATGTAGGACGTCTCCATAACCAATCTATTTGTCATACAAACCTATAAATTGTGTTTCTACATAAACCCAGAAACATATTAAATTCTGATTGCCACTTAATAAGAACTGCACTTTCTAGTTAGGACCAGATAATCAAGTTTTTCATGAAAGGAGTTACAGTCATAATTAGTATTAAGAGAACGGGAGTAAACTTCTTCCTCCAGTTAAATTGCATATCTAATGATATTGCAAGAAATCAAATAGCAGTGAACAGACATTTGGCCTAAAAATAGGTGGAACTCAACCTGTGAATAGCTTAAATGCCGTTGGCAAAGTCCTCCGGGGTGTGACCCAGAATATATCTGTCTTCGTTGTTGAGTAAAGACCAGGATCTATGATCAAAGGCATTGCTCTCTTGTCCCTAAAGAACACAATTGAAATTCAGAATCATTCATTGAACAAAAAGTTTCCAATTCACCACACGGATAAAAGGAGAAGAAGAATAAAGAGAGCTTACTCCTTCCAGCCTAATTGACTTGAGTGCTCAATAAAATTCAGATTCCGATTTATGGTCGAAAAAGTATAAATAAGATCTGCACATGACAGGGTAACTGATTTTTGTTATCTTTATGTTCAAACACCGACCTCCTCCATGCATCCAAAACAAAAAAAGAGGAAAAGGATAAAAAGTAAAAGAAGATGGAGGATAGGTAGTAAGGGAAACTAAGAACCAGTAGATGAAGTGAAGAAAAACAGACTGACCATCTTGAGTTACCAGAGGGTAATCAGAGGCACTGAGGTTGATAAACCAATCCCAATCTTTGCTCCTTCTAAGAAGAATTGCGCAAGCATGAAGTGTGTTAGAAACCATAGTGGGCCCTCTGTAAGTAACCATATTAGCCTTGGTAATCATATACACATTCCCAACCTTGGAGAAAATTGGGTGACTCTCCACTCGTGAAGCAAGTTCCAATCTTTCCTCTACTGCCGATTCAAGGTCTAAATGAACAACATATTGGTTTCGAGGATGGTAAAGAGCATGGAGAGTCCTCCAAAGCTTCTCCAAATCACCTTTAGACCCAGAAACCAAATAAGCAAACCGCGGGGCTGTGACAGTAGGAGGAGGGGAAGATGATGAAACATTTGTTTCTGTATATGATTCTCTTTGGTTCATGCGAGCTGGGAATATGTTGAAGATCTGATTAATGGTGTTTAATGAAGAAACAAGACCCATGTTGAACGAAGTTGCCAGGAGAAAAACGCATATGAGGGAGCTTATGACAAGAGGGAAAACCCATTTTTTCTCCATGTTTAGAGACCCCATTGCAGGACCTTATCATGAGCTCCAGTGGATGATCCTCACATCCCAAGTGTTCTAATTTGCAGAACACCTCAACAAGCCAAGATATGGAGACCGAAGAGGAAAACTACAATCTCTTATATCGTCAAATTGTGGACTGATACCCCACCTGCGGCTATTTAAAAGTTAGACCTCAATCGCAGTTATTGAATCAACCACCAATTACACAAAAAGGCACGAAAACTATGTTGTCTCAATGCTAACAACCAACTACTTAAGGCGTTGAAGCTTGTAGAAATATCCAGCTTGACTGTTAGAAAATTCTGATCCAAAGAACAACTTCTATATGCTGCCTTGTGTTCACACCCAACCCGATGAAGTATCCATAAGTATCTGGCTGGACTATTTGCCAAATAAAGAATTCAAATAAAAGTAGATCTTGATATAAGAAAGGACACCAACATAAAGTGGTAGAGAGGAGAAGATAATGACAGTGAGTGAAATTTGACACAAATATTAGGACAGAACAAACATCAAGAAAATCGACCAACTACCAACGAGCAACTCAAAACAAAGAAACGCGATTAGTTAAATTTTCAGTATCAGCAAGCCAAATTCAGTGTCAACTTAAGAAAAGGTCATTGACAATGGACAAGATTATAAGCTGTACAAAGACAAATTTTGGAATAATCACTCAGTGTCCGATGTAAAACAGATTTAGATTGGTAATCTAGTTTGCTTAAATCATCATTTTCGAAAATGAAGAACATAAAACAACACCTCCCCTCACAAGAAAATAAAGATCAAGTGACAACCAAAACTCTAAATCAAAGATTTAATCCACATAGAGAAGATGGAAAACATCGAACAACCGCAAATACCGAGCTGATCTAAGAATCAGTCCAATATTCGTATAGGGTGAGCCCTGCAGAAACACGGCTAAACAAGTAAAACACGAACTACTCGAATAACGAAAAAGAAAAAAATAAAAGAGCAAAATAAACTTTTAAAAAATAGAATACAAATTTAAGAGCCATAAAAAGATGGTACCTTTTGTTGCCGATACCTTGAAGAGCGATTTGTCTTCTTTTGTGGGGGTGTTGAAGGATAGAAAGACAGAAAATGGGTAAGAGAGAGAATCTAAATCCAACGTTTTTGAGCGCATTTAACATGCAAATAAATAAAGAAAATTAAAAGATAAGAGCCATGGAGTGCAGACAGAAGAGGGTACGTGCTCTTATCAAATGAATTTGCCAAAACATAAAATAAAGATTGTTGCTTTTTGTATGGCGATGACGAGTGTCCTGCCTAGAGAGAGAGAGAGAGACGTGGGCCAGTTTGTTTATTACTCTTAAACATTCTCTCCCTCTCAGCGGATCCTTGCGAGTCTCTGTCTTGTTGAACGAGAAAAGCTAGAATAGAGTTGAGTCCATTGGATTGATCGCAAACTGCAAAGGAGACAACTTTAATGTAGGAACACGATTACCATAAATGTCCAATTCGTTTACTTTCTTAACAATATCAGTTTCTTTCTTTCAACTTTGATAAGCCCAGGACAAGGGTTCATGCAGAAAAGGGAAATAATAAATAATCTAGAGAAAAACAGAATGTAAGATAAAAGCAAAGCGTGAATCCATATCCTATGCGCTGCGCCTTTCTAATAATTAAGTAATAACAATACAACAAAAAGTGTATTGCGAAAATGCAGTAAGTGCTGACAAAACCCACAAGTCAACCATTATTTTCTTATTTCCCTTTTGGTGGCTTAAAAGAAGCGGAACGGGAAAACTAGGTTTGATGCAATGTTTTGACGGGAATGGGAATGCAGATATTTATTACTAAGCCCCTTTTTTTAGTTTTTCTTGTGCTCCTTTTGATTTGGTAAACTTCAATGCTCATCAGTGGAACTTTAGACGGTGAAACTATGAAGTAGGTTTGCGTTCATATTGAGTAGGTTTTGCTAGAAACTAAGAAGTAGTTTGGCTTATTTGGTAGACTAGATATATTCTCTATGAAAATAAAATTAGGCATCAAATGTTTCCTTATTTATAGCAAAAGATGTGAAGCGCTAGTTTTGTCATAAAAATTTTAAGTTAATCCAAAACAAAATTTCGTGTAATTATCAACAAAGAGTATGAAAGTTGACGCTAATAATAATTAAATTTTGGGATGTTGACAATGGAACTACAGATTATTTTTTTATTTACTTATATACTTGTTTACGTTGTCTAATTATGGGTTAAGGAATTACCCTTTAAGACACTTAATTTGCCTTGTAATGCTTTCTTCCTTTTTACCAGTCTCCTCCTTATCAGATTTTGATGGACCCTCATATATATTATAAGTATACAATCATATTAACGTAGGAAATATAGTAACTAAGGCGGATTTACATAACTTGCACACTTACTCAACGTTTTTCCAACACTCTAAAGAAAAACCAAAAAAATGACCTTTGCGCATTAATGACTTGATGATTTCAGCTTTTACACTGTAACTAAAATTAAAACTATTATTTTATTAAATTATTTAACATTCCCTGCCTCTGCTTCCCAATTAAGTTGGGAATTTCGGAATTTGCAAGTCTGACAAATTTAAGTTATTGTCGTTGTCCTTTTCGGAGGTTTTGGGCGTGAAGTCTAAACATGGGTAGTATTTATGAACTTACCACTTCATTGTCTTCCGTGGAAGTAGTTGAGTACAAACCTCAGCTGACATTTATAGGTGAGATGTTATGTTTCCTTTTTATTGTTTCCTCCACGCATGTTGTTTAGCCCACTTATTAGATCTTCGTAGATACTTCCATATCATATATTATATTAGCACATACAGTATGATTTGAAATAAGCAAAGAGTATCTTAGCATTGGCTCGCCTTCGAAGAGATTAAAGACAAGGGGAAAGATCATGTGATCAGGCAAATTCACGTGTGACCAAGTTTCCGGTTTGAGCAAAATAATATGCTAAGGTTTGATTTAATGCGTGCTGAATTGAGTGGACATTCGGTTCAAACTTCAAGGACTTGGGTCCGATAAGTGACGTCGTAGCTTACCCACTCATGACGGTTACTTTCTAAATGCAGCGTACGCCGTCAGATCTCCTATGCGTGGCGTCCTATCAAAACGTTGTGGTCCTCCACCAAATAATGAAATCTGTCGGCAGGCTCCGTTTATTCAAATTATATCATGGCGAGCGGTAGCGGTTGCCCACCGATCGTTCGATCGTGGATTCATCCCTAACGTTACCGTGTTTCGTGGCTCATTTCTTTGACCCGTTTCCTTCGTTCATATTTATCAACAAATGATAGGCACGGACACGTTTACATGTCGTATATTACTCATATTTTAGAATCTTCCACTTGCAATATCATAATGTAAATGTCGATTACCGCTATTCCGTGACAAGTAGGAAATTAAATTTGAGTTCTGTAATTAAGACCCTATACAGAATTATTTTAATCTATAAATAATATTTTAAACTTATAATCTCGATCTTAATTCTCTACATTCTAATTTCGGGAATCTCAAACAAAATGTTAGATGACAGTTTAGAAATTTGTTGATAAAAGAAGATACGGCGTCTATAAGGGCTCACATGATAGGCCTTGTCCGATCCCAAAATTGAAGTTTCTTTTAAATCACCTTTAATGCGTTTTTGCTTGTACGCAAAATGAAAAGGAGTAAATAAGTCAATATTTTGCATTTTTTACTCTTAGATGTTGAAAGATAATTGAAAAAAAAGGAACTACCAAACATTTTACATTATTAAACCTCTGTTTGATTGGGCTTATTTTATTAGTAGAGTTTTTATTATAGATCTTTTATGAGAATAACTTTTCTAAAAAATTAGTTGATTATTTAGCTGTACTTTTCTAAAAAATCAGTTGATTGTTTAGCCGTTATTTTTAAAAAGGCTATTGGCACCATAAAAATAAAAAATATTTTAAATTTTAACTATATTTTATTTTACAATAAAAATTATTTATGCTTATAAATATTATTTAAAGTATATTAAACAATATGTAAAGCATAATATATTAATTATTATATAATTTTAAACCATATGAAACATAAATGAAAATATATCTAACCAAATCTTGTATATGAATTATAACATAACTAAAACTAATATCACAAATAAATATTAAAACATATTAAAAAAGTCAAATAATATTATATAAATCTCAAAATAAACATGAAGATGTGTTTGTGAGTATTGTGGGAATTATGTGTAAAACATAAAGACAAAAGAGACTAAAAAATAAGTTCATTAATTGAACTGAAAAATCTACTTGAAAAAATGTTATTTTTAGAAGTTTCAAATTTGAACTGCTTAAAAAGTTATATTTTAGTTGTCAAAAAAGCTATATTTATTTAAAAAATTACTTTTTTATTTTATAGTCAAAAACTCATTTTAAAAATAAAAGCTTTTGAGTGAAAAAAAATTACTTATTCACCCTCTAAAAGCTCAACTAAACAGACACTTAACCTCTAATTTTTAAAGGAACAAACAAGCAATAGAGCTTGTGAGAATTATTTTTGAGTATAAATAAAATTAATGTTTAAGACAACATAAGAACTTACCAATTACATCTAAGGAGTGAGTTAATTACTAATCAATACTCTAATAAGCATTTTGGTGTCGGCAAAGCGTCTCTTTCACTCTTATTAACGCAATGATTCGACATTCCTATTCACGGGTTTGGTGTAATGTAATCATGCCCCAATCAAACGGTCATATGGTTAATAATTCCATATAAGTCTGTAAGTTGAGTTGAATCAGATTTGCTGTTTATGGACCCTCGAAAGAAGAATCTTATGCATAGCTAACAAGGTTCCGAAAAGTGAAAGTAAATTTAGCAGAATAGCTTTTGTTGTGCACTTTAGAATCTAACTTAACGTGTGCTTGGAGTTAGTTTTAAGTTGAGGCAGATCCCATTAAGCACAGAGAGTTAAGACAAGAAAATATCTATGTCTGGATTACACATCTCTCTTTTCGGAACAAAAATCTCCATTAATTACGGAGGTGTTTTGTGATTTACAATCTGGAACTGTCGGCCAATAAGTCAGGAATTCAAAGTAGTTTTTATTTTTATCTTCTTTAAATGAATGGAAGGAACTAAAGATAGTTAATTTTTTATGTATTACATCAATAGATTGTTCCCTGTTATGCATGTGATAAACTGATTATACTGTAAATATGAGAATAATAACAGCAGAATGAAAGAATTAAAAGTAAGTTTTAAAGGGGTTTATCATAATATTTTAGATAAGTTCTCGTGTCATCTTATCAAATTACCCCATATGATTTTATGCCAAGAGGAAGTGACCAAAGCATGGGAATATGGTTACGTATTTTTTGATCTCTCCAGACCTTGCGATCAAAGATACTTTCACTGAATTATTGTAAGAAATGACCAAAGTCTAATAAGTTATCTTTCAAGTATAACATTTAATATGTTAGGTTTTTTTTAATACAAATATTTCTAAATTAAATACTATGATGTGATTTTTGAACTTAAAGTAATCATATTTCTTTATTTTGGGGTTGATTCTTGAATTTGTATTTTTTATGATTATGTAATTAATCATGTATTTTGCGGTTGATTTGATATTTTACTCATACATTAAATATAAAAAAGTTATTCAAAATTTTGTATTTATTTTTATTTAAATTTCATATTACATTTTTATAACATAATTCTCAACTTTGCTAGAATTAAGAGAAGGTCATTAAAAAGACTGTTTCTATTACTCGAATCCGTAAGCTTTTAATTATAAAAGAGTAACCTTTCTGATTACAAAATTCATAGATGAGTCTTTTTAGAAATCATTGATTAATTTTTACTAGGGGAAGAAAATCTTCATTGATTAATTTTTACTAGAGGAAGAAAGTCAAATTTGATAGAGAACTAATATGAGATTATCAAGGAGAATTCAAGATTGGATCTTTAGCATCACTCCCCCAAGAGGAGGGTGAGATCTAGCAATAATACAATTTGTGGCAATGATTAACTCTAGAAAAAGGGAAATTAAGTGAAAGCCCTTCTCTTTTTGTGTTTCTTCCAATATGGTATTTGAAATTTTAATAATTGAAAGTAATAGTAGTCAACTTTTAGAAGCTAAGTGGAATATTATTGTCTTTTAAGGTCATACAAGATCTTGATTAAGCGCATGACAGTCACTTTATAGCAACACGTCACATGGAGGAGTGAGTGAGTGACTGACTAGAAAAGCATGGATGTGACCGACTGACACTGCGTACACTAATTACTATTCAGAAGATATTGACATTATTATTAGGGTTCAAAGAATTTCTAACCAACGCGCAAGTGTTGTGATAGAGTGGCCGGTTCCTCCTCCCTTAACTAAGGTCTTGAATTTGAGTTTTGAGAATAGAGTTGCACTTATGAGGAAGAGCTTTGCCGGCTATATAATCCAACTTAGCTTGAATTTGAATTAATCAATTATCCGTGTAACGTCAGATATCAGATAATTTAACCAAAAAAAAGAATTTCCAACCACACGAAGATTTATTATCATATCATTAATTTGCTCAGATTATTTGCATTTCACGTTAAATTTTATGTTGCAATTACGATATTTTAATTTTATTTTAGTTTATAAAAATGTGTAAATAAGATTTAATAAAATATAATTAGAATATTATAATTAGAATTGAAAATCTGAATCCTTTGTATTCTTAGCACTCATATGCCAACTATTTTAACATGGTTACTTTTTTGTGATTGAAGGTTATAGGTTTTGTATCAGTTTAGATCATCTATTTATAGGTATTGTTCACTTTGAGTTATTCCTCAAGTCAAATTTCTTATAGTATTGCTCTTCCCATCCTTGAGAAATGCGTCTTAGGGGAGAGCTATCCATATCTTTATAAAGTATACTTCGTTCTCTTTTTCAACCGATATAGGATTTCACACTCTCTACCTCCTTAGGGCTCAACCAAATTGGTATAACGATTTGAGTATCAGCTCTGATACCACTTATAAAAGCCCAGACTACCCATTTATAGATATTGTCCACTTTGAGCTGTTTGTGGATAATATTTATAGACGGCTAGTCTGAGCTGTTACAAGTTTAATTTACAAAAGTAATTTTTTAAAAATATAAAAAAAATACGTATAATTAATGACCATCTTCTAACTTTCGTAAAACACGAAATTTTGTATACTGAAATTTGCCCTTCTTAATATGGTTTGAAATTAGTAATTTAAGAATAATTTTTAGTCGGTTGAAATATACACTTGATTGAAATAAAGTTAATAAAATAAAATAATCTTTATTATTGTATATAATAAATTAATTTTCTTCGTCCTTGAATTGGGTTGATTTTATTTTTTAAATAATTAAAAATTATAGCATTGAGACTATTGTGAAAATCAAGCTCCAAAAGTATTTCTACCGGCTATTAAAAGGGTCATAAACGACAATAGGAATACCACTTTAGATAAAGAATATCAAATATAGGGAAGGCTAAGAGAGAACATGGAGAACAACTAAAGGTTTGACAAAGAATGATGTAAGAAAAGAAGAGAAATCCATTTTGGGGACATGTTCGGTCCAGGTAAGATCCTCTTATCTACGCGATTGGACGTATCCAAACTTGAGGTTGGTTATTGGCCGTTAAAAGTTTAATCCCAAAATATGGACATTAATTGTTTGAGAGTTAAGAGAGAACTTGGTTCAAAGAATAGTAAACTTGTTGTAGTTTTCAAATGTTAATTATTTTTTAGAGATAATAAATTTTAAATTACTACGTCAAAATTTTTAAAAATTTCCGTTAAATGACTAATGTTTTAAAACTCTAACGACTTAGTTCAAAACGTTAATTTTATTAATATTTTGTTAAATAAATATGCATGCACGGGGACTAATAATCCCAGCCTATAACCCATAATTATAACTTACCTATTTTGTTTCAAAAACAACCTAACCATCTTTCATTCACACATATACTTCACTTGATGATTTTAACACTTCTTTTAGGGAGGTGGTTTCATTTATGTCAAACTTGAACTATAATAAAAGAACAAGTACATTTCATGACATCCAGAAAGATTTTACTAATTTGAATAATTAGCTTTGGAAGCCTTCACAGAATGTCTGAATATCAAAGTCTGAATATCGAAGATTTCAGCAGAGATGATATCAAAGATTAAACAACAACTAATTGAAGTTGTCTACTTAAGGAAGAGTTACTGTATTTTCAAAAGACCCAATACACAATACACAGGACACAGGTCACAAGACATGCGACTTGTGAAATATCGTAGAGCTTCATTATTTCTTGAAAGTTATATCAAATTCTTTGTGCCTTAGAAAGTGATATCACTCTATTAAGAGAGACTGTTAAATCCTTTATACATTTCTTATTTAGAGTTTATAGAAGCTAGCAAAATACTACTATTGTGGAAGGTTGAAGAACCTTGAAAAACATACACTTATGAGCTTGAAGAGGCTCGTCAAATTACTACTTAGTTTTTATAGTGAAATACTCAAGTTAGATTCTTGGGGCTGGATGTAGGCTTCGTTATAAGCAAAACTAGTATAAATCTACTCTCTCTTCCTTGCTTTTAAATTTTTGTATTATAAGTTTTCAAGAGGCTCTTTACAATAAGCTTCTTCTGTTTTTATCGCAAAAGGTTTCTTTCAAAAGTTAGCAAACTCATATTGATTAAGCATGCTCATTTCTTTTTTAGTGCTAGCAGACTCCTATCAATTAAACAGGCTTCTATCGTTTTGAGCGTTAATAGGCTTCTTTTATATTAACAATCTCCTTTCTTTTTCAATGTTAACAGGATCCTTTCAAAAGTTTATAGGACCTTTCCATTTATAAATTGATTTTGTTTAGGTAGGATCTTATTAATTTGAAAGTATCTTGAATTTTTTTCCACACAATTCTCCCCCCTCTTGCGTGTGTTTGCTATATCATTAATTGGTATTAGAGTCAGGTTTCACATTTATTGTGTTTTACAGCACGTGATAGATCATGGCAAACAATTTAAGAAGCCTTGAAGGACAATCTGTCTCAAACCTCCTCATTTCAATAGAAACAACTACTCTTATTAGAAAGAGAGAATGACGTTCTATCTCCAATAAGTAAATATTGAAGTTTGACAAGCCATCAAAGTTGGAGCTACTCTTCCCGCTACATAAATTATAGAAATATGATCTAATACTGACAGAACAAATGCATAGCTAAACGCTAAAGCAAAACATCATCTGATTTGTGTACTTTCTCCCAAAAAATATGAGAAGATATTTTACTGCTCTACGATAAAGGAAATGTTGGATAAACTATAAGTCACCTTTGAAGGAATGAATGAGGTAAAGAAACATATAATAAGTCTTTTAGTTCATCAATACGAAACTATTGGCATGAAACAAGGAGAAACCATAGATGAATTCTTCAAACGATTTAACAGCATCATCACAGCCTTAAAGAACTTAACAAAGATATATCCCAATGATAAGCTCATAACAAAGATTCTAAGGTCACTACTAAAGGAATGGAAACCTAAGGTGACTGCTCTAGAAACTACAAAGAATCTAGACATTCTTTCTCTCTACTGGCTACGAGAAAATATGATGATCTATAAATCAAGCTTAGGCAAGATGAAGGATCCTCCTTCAGAAAAGGAGTGGCACTAAAAGCAACTGATGAATCAAACGGTGACGAAAGGGACACAGAGTTGCAAATAGATGGAGATGCGAGTTTAACTTCATGGTCAAAAAATATACCCGCTTCTAGAAAAAGAAGTTGATGAAGAAAAAAAAAAGGAAATAAAAAAGTTGAGAATAATAGGTTCCTATCAAAAGGCAGTAGCAACAATAGCAATACACAAAACAATTAAATCATATGTTATCGCTGCAAGAAGCCTGGACATACAAGACCTTAATGTCCTCTTCTTCAAAAAGACAAGTCAGAGAATAGAAAACCCAGAAAGTAAGCAATGACTGCAGCCTGGTTAGATGAGGATTCTAAAAACTTTGAAGAAGAAGAGCCAAAAGAAGTCAACAACGCTTGTTTCATGACTGAATCAGAAGATGATGAGGTATATTATTCTATCTCTGATATTGAAGTTGATGAATTGAAAAATGCATATCATAAATTGTATGATTAGTACAAAAAGTGGACAATGAAGTATTTCAAAGAAGTTGAGAAGTCTAGAAACAATGATGCATCTTTGAAGAGTAAGATTAAATCATTAGAATATGTGAATGAGAGTTTGACGACCAAAAATATGTCTCTTGAGGATGATTATAATTAAAAGGTTTCTGAAAAGGAAGTTCTGGAACAAAAATTAGCCAAGTTGGATCATACTTTGCTTAAGAATGATTATGATAACGTGAGACAAGAAAAGGTTGTTGGCCTAGAACTTGAGAAAGAAAAATGTGCAGGAAAGATCTTATCTCTAGAAAAATATCTTACAAATTGCGTTGATAGAAGGAGTAACCTGGATGCATTACTTAATAGTGGTAAATGCGTTTTTTATAAGGCTAGAATAAGTTACAATGAAAACAATAATATTAAGCCATACAAGAATTCCTTTGTTAAATCCAGCAATTGCTATAATCAAAATAGTAGGAACTTAATATATGGTAGAAATTATAGTAATTCTCATTTATTTGTTTTATGTTTCTACTGTGGTAGACATGGTCACAATAGTCATTTTTGTAACTTTCGTAAAATAAAGAAATTATCTCAAATATAATTTTGGAGACCAAAAGGTCAAGCTACTAACCTGAAAGGACCCAGGAAAATTTGAGTATCTAAAATGAGATAATATTTTTCTACAGATATGCTTCAAAATAGAGACAAGAGAAAATAAATGGATTGTCGATAGTGGCTATTTGAGACACATGACAAGTGAAATATCACATTTTAATTATATTGAAAGGAAAGACAAAGGTAATGTCGTCTTCGCTAACAAAAATAAAGCAAAGGTCACCGAAATTGGTAAAATTGGTGATTCTGACTCTACCTCTATTGATAATGTTCTTTATGTTGATGGTTTGAACCATAATCTAATAAGTGTAAGTCAGTTATGTGACAAGAGTTATAAAGTCATTTTCTATGCATCTCATTACGAAATAGTTGATAATTATGATGATAATATTGTATCCGTTGGTCCTAGAAATCAAAACATATATTGTGCTCAACTGGAAGACATGTCTTCCCAACGTGTTAAGTGTTTTGTTTCTCTAGAAAAGGATTCGTTTATCTAGCATAGAAGATAGACATGTTAGTATGAGCATTCTATCAAAATTGTCCAAGAATGAGTTCGTAAGAGAACCACCTACCCTGAAGTTTTAAAGCAATCAGGTTTGTGGGGGTTGTTTAAAAGGAAAACAAATTAGAAGCAGCTTCCCTCCTAAAATATTGTGTCTACTAAATAACCGCTTGAACTTATGCATATGGATTTATTTGGTCCACCAAGACTCAAATTTTTTGTAGTAAACATTACGATTTTGTCTTAGTAGATAATTATTCCAGATTTATATGAGTTACTTCCTATCAAATAAAGATGATGCTTTTGAAGTTTTGTAGAAAAATTTAGATCGAAAAAGGATACTGCATTGTTTCAATTCGGAGTGATCATTGAGGAGAATTTGACAAAAAAAATTTTGAAGAGTTTTGTGACGAAAATGGCACATCTGACAATTTTCCTTGCCCAAAGACTCATTAATAGAATGGTGTCGTTGAAAGAAAAAATAGGACCCTAACTGATATGGGCAAGATAATGCTGTGTGAAAGTGACCTACTCTATGGTTACTGTGCATAATTGGTATCCACTGCTTGTTACATACTCAACAAGTACCTTATAAGACCTATTCTAAAAAAAACCCATATGAGCTATGGAAAGGAAGAAAACCGAATGTCGCTTACATTTAAGCATTTAGCTGTAAGTGCTTCGTTCTAAATAATGAGAAAGACAACCTTGGAAAGTTTGATATGAGATCAGATGAAGCTATCTTTCTAGGCGACAGTATCGCTAACAAAGGATTTAGAGTTTATAACAAAATAACAAAGAAGATAGAAGAATCAATACGTGTAGTATTTGATGAAGCACTACCTTCAACAATAGCAGTCGATTCAGATGACGAAGAGCATCATTTAGTTCCTAAAAATACATCGACTACACCTACAGTATCCTCAGAATCACAAGATCAAGAAGGTCCTTTTGAAGTCATAACGGAGTAGACTCCTTCCTCTCAACAAGAGCCTATGCAACGAAAAATACCAAGAGAATGAAGAGGTCAAGATACACATCAATACATTATGGGAGACCCTTCTAAAAGTATAAGAACTAGATTTTCTTTAAAAAAACAACTTCGTTGCCCTCATCTCACAATTAGAACAAAAGACCGTTGAAGAGACTCTTATTGATGAAAATTGGGTTTTAGCTATGAAAGATGAATTGAATCAGTTTGACAAAAACAAAGTTTAGGATCTAGTATCTCGTCCACAAAATAAGTCAATCATTCGAACGCGTTGGGTTTTTCGCAACAAACTTTACAAAAATGATAAGGTGGTAAAAAAAAAGCTAGATTTGTAGCTCAAGGTTATAATTAACAGGAAGGTATTGATTTTGATGAAACTTATGCGCCTGTTGCTAGATTAGAATCGATTAAAATTTTACTTGCCTTCGCATGTTATAGAAACTTCAAATAATTCCAAATGGACATCAAAAGTACCTTCTTAGATGGATATATTAACAAGAAGTGTTTGTTAAACAATCTCCAAATTTTGAAGATAAAAACTATCCTGATCACGTGATGAAGTTGACTAAAGTCCTGTATGGTTTAAAACAGGCTCCTCGAGCATGGTATAGGAGGTTAAGTAATTTTTTGCTTGAGAAAAACTTTGAAAGAGGAAAGGTAGATAAAACCTTATTTATTAAGAAAAAGGAGAATGATTTACTCATATACAAGACACTAGACACAAACACGAGACTTGTGAAATATCTTAGACCTTCATTATTTCTTGAAAGTTATATCAAATTTTTTGTACCTTAGAAAGTGATATCACTCTATTAAGAGAGACTATTAAATTCTTTATATATTTCTTGTTGAGAGCTTATAGAGACTAGTAAAATACTACTACTGTGAAAAGTGGAAGAACCTTGAAAAATTTACACTTATGAGCTTGAAGAGGTTCGTCAAATTACTACTTTGTTTTTATAGTGAAATACTCAAGTTAGATACTTAGAGACTAGAAATAGGGTTCGTTATAGGCCGAACTAGTATAAATGTACTGTGTTATTTTTTCTCTTCCTTTCTTTTAAATTTTTGCATTATAAATTTTCAAAGAGACTCCTTCAATTTTACAATAGGCTTCTTCTGTTTTTATTGCAAGAGATTTCTTTCAACATTAGCAGGTTCCTATCTGTTAAACAAGCTTCTTTCTTTCTGAGAGTTAGCAGGCTCCTATTAATTAAACAAAGCTCCTATCATTTTGAGCTTTAACAAATTTCTTTCATATTAACATTCTCATTTCTTTTTCAACATTAACATGATTCTTTCTAAAGTTTATAGGATTTTTCCAACCTTCCGAATAAGGGTTTAGTTCAACCCTTATCTCTATTTAAGTAAATAAATAAATTGATGACTAGAGAACTATCAACTTTATTAGAAGCTTCTGATTCCATTTCTTTAACGTAGATTTGATCTTCTAAGTCCTTTTGGTAATAATTCACTTACCCAAATTTGTTTGTTAATTTTGTTTTCTTTCCCATTGCATTGTCCCAAGTCAAAAGATTGTTAAACGTTACATTGGATTATGGAGAAAATAAAATTAATTCATTTATGATTAATTTCTTTGGTGGTGTAGTTACATATCCCAATCGATCCAATCCAAGGTCCACCATTTGGACTTTGGGGCAGACTACAGTGAATGAGTGATAATCATAGTATTAACGATGTCCGGAATTGCCTTAAAACTCAGAAGAGAACATGGAGAGGCCATTATGAATAGTTATAACGTAGAGGATAATAGGTAGATGAAGATGGTGTTAGGAATTTATACATTCCAAACCCACACCCAATGATATTTAATAGACAAAAATATCAGAAAATAACAACACAAGAGAATTTACGTGGAAAACTCCCAAACCGGAGAAAAA
>JANZLX010000213.1:42100755-42135657 GCA_025531955.1 Erythroxylum orinocense
CAGTAACACTAACTCATAAACTTTTCATACAAACCAATTCATATGGCTTAACTTATACTTTTCTCCAAAACTGAGCATACCTTGTCAAGGTGGTACTCACTAAAACAATTCATCTTTAGAAATTAACCTGTTTATTTGGAAAGAGGTCGAAAATACTAATTTTCTAACCTTCAACTTCCAGTTTGCAAGCCTCTTAATTAAGGAAGTTTTGCTGCGAGCAGTCTTCCTCTTATAAAAACCCTCAAATTTCTTCTATAACTCAAATGGATTGGTTTCTTAGGATACATGGTTGAATATGTTGATATCAATTAATTGTCTAATGTCGTCCAAGGTTTTTCGCTTCATCTGTTCCCACTCTTTATCTGACATTTTTAGGTTTAGATGAGATATTGTCTTTTCTACTTTTATCCACATCAATTAGGTTGTATAAATCTTTGCAATGCAAAAGATCTTCTATTATGGGTCTCTATATTGAGTAATTTGTCTTGTCAATTTAACCATAGAATTATTACCTCTCCATATCTATGGCTTTGATAACAATTGCTAGGCTCCAAACAACAACACCTATATGATCAATAAGAACAATCAACCAATTTCAAGTAACTCAATTGAAATAAACAATCGACCTATATAATATCAATGATTATAAATAAATAAAATAATCAAATTTATGTGAAAAACCCTCCATTATAAAGGAAGAAGCCATAGGCCAAACTAATAATTAAGTCTATTAAATTAAATAGCAACTTTACAAGAGCAAAAGTTTCGAGCTATGACCCTAACTCAAAACACCACCATACAACCACAGGTAATCCAACAAGATTCCATGATAAAGTACAAATTGATATCCCAAATCTAATCATAAAATTCAAATAAAAAATTATAGTTGAACAATGCTATTGGATACATTAACTCTTTTTTAGTATTGTGTTTTTATGTGTAATTTGATTCCCTTCATATTTGCCTTTTATACCTCGTAAAAATTAGGTTTTTATATTGGACACAGTCACATATATGGCCTTGTTTGATGACCATGTTATAGAGCAACTCACACGATCCATAGAAACGATTATGTCCCACACTAACATTGATATGTCTAAACGCAACGTAAGAGAAACATCATCATTCAACTCATACGCCATTACAAGAACTTACACAGTTACCCACATGATCATGTCCACTAACAACACGGGCGTGTTCAACTCCTACATAGGTTTGTTTTCCATAAACAATTTCAATTCATCAGTTTTATGCCTTGATTTTACCTTTTTTTGTTCCTTTCGATCTATAAAGACAAATAAGACCTTTGGAAACCTAAATTGGTGGTATCGATCAAGCAAATATTTATAAAATGGGGGCTAAACCCATAATAGTGAGTTTATGGTTTATCCTTAAAAAAATTTGAATAATCCAACATAGAAAATTGGAACTTGTGTTGAAAACTTTATTAAAGTGGATCTAGAGGATTGTTTTCAAATTGAAAAATACATTTCCTTTCAAGAATAAATCAAGTAATTCCACAATAACAAATACAAAAGGATTCTGGCAAAATGGAAGCATTCATTAAATGGTAATTTACTTGTATTCAATGGGATGTAAATACAGGCTTTTATTATAGGATATATCTTACCTATTAATGATTGTAATTCAATAAAGATATTGTTACAGCAAAATTACAACAAAAGCTTACATGAACCCTATTAAAAAAGTAATAAGTGTCGGAGAGATACACAAAAAAGAATATCATGTACAAAACAATAAAAAAAAACTAAAAAAGAAAAGCACTTGAGTTACATAATATAGAAGATTCTAGCTCAATAAATATTATACTTTTAAGTGAAGTTTCTTTTTAAGAAACATAGGTATCGTTATCTGAAAAAGAAAATTGTCACTACTTTGATAGAGAAAAAGGGAGACATTATGAT
Source organism: Erythroxylum orinocense (assembly GCA_025531955.1). Lineage (NCBI taxonomy): Eukaryota > Viridiplantae > Streptophyta > Magnoliopsida > Malpighiales > Erythroxylaceae > Erythroxylum > Erythroxylum orinocense. The sequence continues at coordinate 42,102,681 of JANZLX010000213.1, forward strand.
TTGTATCAAATTTATCAATATTAGCAAGGTATGCAAGTCAATGCTACCAGCAGACATGATTGGCTTCAATTAGAACTGTTAAAGGCTTGGAAAACCATGCTCAATCGTTTACCTACACAAGCGTGAAGTTCCTAATTTAGTTTTCTTACTGGAAACTAAATTACCAGGGTTTGAAATAAGAAGAATTTAAGTTAATTTACAAATGACTCACATAATATCAACAAATTGAAAACATCAAAGTGGAGGATTAGTAATGCTTCGAAATAAGAATATAGATTTAACAATAAAGTCTACGAGCAAGAATCAAATTGATAAAAAAAGTTAAAGACAATAATGAAGAGGTTATTATAGAACTATATGGGTATATGGATGGCTAAAAATGACGGAAAAGAAACTAATAAAAGAAAGAACAAAATGCTCGAGATAAAATACGATTTTCATTTATACAATGTACTTATAGACATATTAACTATACATGCTATATATGAATATAAATAAGATATAATTTCAATTAACCTTTATTGTGTTTAATCTAGTTTAATGTTTTTCATAGGAGTATAATTTCTAACGCAGCAAATTAAAACTATTAGTTACTACAAATGATTAAAAGACTTGAACTTTTACATATTCAAACTTTAATATAGAAAATGATTATTTTAACCAATAAACGAATTGTGCATATTAGAAATTAACAAAAAGTTATCATAAAATAAAAACATAAAAGAACAATTCAATACATGAGTAAATAAAATACTTCACTATAAGACACAATTGTCTTTCAATCTTCAAAGTTCCAAAAAGGGCTTCCACTTTCTTTAACCAAGAATAAAAGACTTAGCCACTAATGATCATTCTGACAACTAGCATATAAAGAAAGACTACTTTAGCACCTACTAAAGAAAGGAGGGGAAAGATGACTTTAAGAAGCTAGAAAAAGTGGCTAGAAATTGGATGTCTTCTCCTTCACATCTTGGCTCTACTTAGAGCCATTGAAACCTATGTGGAAATCTCGTAGTTGTGGCTCTTTGGATCCCCTGATCATAAATTTATTAATTTTCACCTAGATCTAGCCAAGATAAGGTTTCAAAACAACTTGTTAACATATTTTTCTCTTGTAGATTTGAAGTTTGGAAGTTGCAATTTGCATTAAGTGTGTCCGTGCCTATGATCTCACCATACTATTTTTACAATTTGCAAAATAAAATGTTTTTGTTAGCCCAAATCTCCTTAATTTACCTTGATTATTCCTGAGATTGCTCCTATATTTATAATTTTGAATTTGGATTTAAGGCCTAATTCTTTTCCCATTTAAATACCATTTGCAACTCTTATCCTGCAAAAATAAACCAAATACTAAGTTTTGAACATATTAAGATAGATTATAAAAGATTTTGAATGCTAAACATAAGGCAAAATTATGACACATCAAACTCTTCCACACCTAATCCCAGATTTTTCTTAAGCAAATGAGAAATTAATAAAACAAGATAGCTAAATAGTTTTTACCCAACCACTTCTCATGAGACTAAACCAAGCATACTCTTTAAGAATTAGACTGAAAAAGAGTTACCACATATCAAAGTTGATTGTCACCCAAAAATATGAATAGAGACAATTAAAGGCAATCTCAATCAAAAGTATGTGCAAAGCCTTGATGAAATTCCTCATGGTGTTCACTCTTTCACGTAAGTGTTTAGCCTTAAGTGTTCACTCTCAAACTCTTTTCACAAGGAATGCACTACTATATACTTGCAAATACACCAAAATTCTCTCACTAAGATCGTATAAAGGTATGAATCAAAAGGAATTTTATTAATTGGTTGTAATGGGGCTTGGGTTAAGGGTTAGAAAGAGAGAATTGTATGTTAAAACCACACATATTACATAAGGCATTCAAATAAAGTGTATTGTTAAGAATATAAATATGATCAAGTACTTATTTATCAATATACTATTAATGAAATAATTCTTTTATTATTTTTTTAAGCATTAATGGGTAGCCATCATATAAAATTAAACTGAATACAAAATGAGTAGCTTGGAAAACAAAATTTAGAGCAAAGGCAAATCTAATTCCCCAAATAGCTAAAGAATACCTTATTAAAAACATGTAGTTAAGTGATAAGAGATATTATAGGTTATGTTTGAGATGTGGGTTCAAAACACAAGGAAGAAGGATTTTAAAATGACTCAAAGGGGCTGAAATAAAGATAATTAAGCAAGGTGAATTTTAAAGTTAAGTGGCTAAATTAAGGAAGGCCTTTTTTATATTTAAGTTCTCATATATTATAGCAATTCAAATTGGTTAATTGCAAGTTCTAGGGGTATCCAAATAATAGAGAATCAAAAACAAAATAGAAATGGACACACACACACACACACATGATGTTTTTATCCTTCAAGGCTCAAATGCTTAGATGTTTCAAACAAATTCACCTAATCCTTATGTTATACTTCATCAATCAAGTGTCTTGATTTGTTCGAGTGCATACCCTAACTATTTCAACTCATTAATGTGTTTAGTCTTCATCTTAATTAGTTTAGGTCTTAATTTGCACATATATTCCAATTCATTTAAAATATTTTAGCTAAAATTTCTTTGGAAAATCTTATTTCATTAACTTCCAGAAGTATTAGGCACAAACAAGACAAAAAATATACTTAAACATTCAAAAAATGTCAAAAAAATTAGAACAAGGAATAATATCCCCACGCCCACACCTATTTAGAATATTGTCCTCAATATTGAAATTAAATAAAAATAGAAAGTAAACCAGTAGAGAAGAAAAACTGCCGTGTTTCTTTTGGGTTGGTGGGAATAAACGACAAACATATGGAGAAGGTGGAAAGGGGGGTCGGAACCCTTGGCTTAAGAAAAAAGTCATCAGTTTATGTTTCATTTGATACAATTTACTCTCATTTTTTCAGTCGAGCTAGGGTAGTTAGTTGAGTTGAGGAAAAGAAAGGGACATCATCTTGGGAATTGGTAAATGGACATTTTACTGCTAAAGGTTTGTTGTATCAAAATGTTCTTGAACTAATAACAATTGGTCCAAGTGAAACAAAATCAAAGTTGCAATTGAATTATTGTGTGATGATACCCATCTTGGTTAAACAATTGAGATCCAAGAGTTTTATTTCACAAGCAATGTACACATCAGTATGAGAAAAGTCAAGTAAATCCAAATTCACAGTTAGTTGTATGATTTGTGAACCTAGCATTAATGGTTTATTTTTCTTTTAAATCATATACGAAAATTGTGTAATGAACCAATACCTGAGGTTTGCTACATTATTTTGTTTTGTACACCACTGAAAATAAAATTCAACATTGGCTAATGTCTTTACACTGTCTCGCTGTCCAGAAAAGTTAGAGCATGAAAAACATTGTAAATATTTCAAGATAGGTTTCTTTAGGTATAAACTTTTTGAAGAACTTGAGTTATAAGACGCAAAATCAACATAACATTCACTTGATAACTCAATAGGTTGAAAGTTAGGAGAATAATCTCATTTTGAATTTATGAGCAAATCTTTTTATGCATCAATCTTTAACAAGCCCCATTTCAATATTAAATTTAACAATTAAAAAAGAGAATTATCTTACCATCTTCCTAAACTCTATAGTCACCTTTGTAAAAAAGTTAAGATCAAGCTCATCATTTAACTGAAAAGTTGTATAAAACTCCTTTTTCATTTCAACCAAAAAAGATGATTAAACATTAAAATTAGCATATCAAGTGATTTACTAATGCTTTAAATTCATCTTTGATTTTCAATTCTTCTATGGTATGGGTATGAAAATACTTACAAGCATATAATTTGCACTCATAAAGTTCTTCATACCTTTGTTTATCATGTTCATCCTAGGAGACATTGAATCCTTCAATTTGAAGCTTTAATTTATTCGCTAAACATACTTTGGATTTCAAATGCATAATTGATATGTGCTTAATTGATTATACATTTATTCCATATAAATTTGTGACTAATGCTATGAAATGCTTAAGACATTCATTTTAGTTCATATTTGATTTTAGTTACAATTTGGAAGAAAAAGAGCTAAAGTGAGTCGAAAGCATAATATTTGAACTGTCTTCTTGATATTCACACTTACTTGTCTTCATGGAACAAGAAGAAGAAGTATTAGAGTAAGAGGAGACAAAAAATGCATGAAGATGAAGAGTAAATTGTCATGGCCGTGAGTTGGGCGTGACATACCAAGTCACGCCCATGACTTTGCCATATGTCCACCCAAAACCCTACTTTTTAAAATAAATAGACATAATGTGATGACAGAAGGCTATAAAAGGTTCTAGGAATAGTTTTGGAGTAGGGAGGTCTCAATTTTGAAGAAGAGAAGGGGCAAAGCTCCATTTATTTGGAGACCTATGGAGGGCTAGCTTTTTGACTCTAGTTCGATGGTGATATCAACACCAAAGAATGTATTTGTTGTTCTTTCTCTCTTAGGCATTGGTTATGCTATCTTATGTTTAATGTTTGGGTGTCGTGTAAGAATGATTGAATGCTCTATTTGATTTTTTTTATTACAAACCTATTGATAGAATCTTAAATATAATTCGTAATTTTTATGTTTGAGATTTATGCTAGCATCTTGAATACAATTCGTAATTGTTGTGTTTGGATTCATTTGTGGCAATTAATGGTTTCAAATAATTATGGATAACAAAACGTAGGTTAAATGACCCGAGCTTGTGTGGTTGTTGCTTTAATTAATTTGTTTTCCTAACCTATAATGTGGTTTTCCAATTAAATCTAAAGAGCTTGTTCTAGGTTGTTCTATAGCTAGGTTTAATTAACGATCTCATCTTAATTAAACGGGACTTAAGAGAAAATTGGGGTTAATAGAGCTTATCGTCACTTTTCATCATTTTTTAATGTTTTCTTTAGTTTGTTTTCATTAGTTTAGTTTCATTTTATTTTCTTATTTAAAAAACAAGCAAAACCCCCAAACCTAAACATCGATCATTTTCATTTTAAAAGCTTTACATGCACTCTATATGAGATCGACCTAAACTCATCATTGCTATAGTTTTAGGTCTAATTATTTTGAGTAGTGTTATGATACGCTACGTCAACAATATGAAAATATATTAATTATAATAAAAGGTCTTGTCCATTGAGATCTTAACTTACTTGGAGAGCGCTAAATCCTAAAGTGATAGAGAACAAATTCTGCCAATGGAAAAGACTTTTCAAGCAATAAGTTTATCAAGTAAAGTTTTTTATATCACTATATATATTCTCACATTTTTGTGAGAATCATTACAAATTTCTTCAAGTTCCTATACTTGCAATTTTCTATAATTTCCACTTTCATCAAAGTTCTTATTGCATGCCTAACAGCTCAAAATGTTATGTGCTCCAATTCAATAGATAGATGACAAGCCCTATTATATACAAACCTATAGGGTGACATACCAATTGATGTCTTGTAAGTTGTTTGGTAAACCAAATTACATCTTCAATTTGCAAGATCCAATCTTTTCTCATTGTTCCAACCATTTTTTTCTATAATTGATTTGATTTCATTGTTCAAAACTTTAACTTGGGCTTTTTTTTGCAGATGGTATGACGTATCAATCTTATAAGTCATGTCATATTTCTTTAGGATTACCTCCACCATTTGGATGCATAAATATTTACCATGATCACTGATCAGGGCACGTGGAATACTAAATTTATAGAAATGTTAGATTTAAGGAAACCTACAACCACTTTGGCATCATCAATTCAGGTGACTTTTGCTTCCACCCACTTCAACACATAGTTGAAAGATAATAAGACGTAAACAAAATTAAAAGAAGAGGGAAAAGGTCCCATGAAGTTCATATCCCAAACATAAAAAAGCTCACAAACTAAAATTAGGTTTGTGACATCACATTTCTTTAAGTGGTATTACTTGTTCTTTGACATTGCTCACCAACTTTATAGGACAAGTATACACCTCAAACTAACGAAGGCTAAAAGAAATTGCATTCTAAAATCTTTCTTGCCATTTATTTATCACCAAAAATGTCATTCACAAGCATACAAATGGAAAATTGTGAGGATAGATGAGAACTCATTTTTAGGTGTACATCTTTGTATTACTTGATTGAAGTAATGATTCCACAAATAAGAATCATCCCATATGTAGTGCTTAATATCATTCTTAATCTTATCCCTTTAAGCTTTTGATAAATTTGCAGATCGCATATTAGTAACCAAATAATTTACTATATTTGCATACCAGGGTAATTAAACATTTTTATCGAATAGTTGCGCATCCAAGAATTCTACTTGCAAATCAAAATTTGTGATAGAATAGGATATCTAGCTCAAATGATCTGCCACTTGATTTTTTGCACCCTTATTATCTTTGTTTTCTAAGTCAAATTCACTTAGCAATAAGATCCATCTCATTAATTTGCCTCCTTTTTTTATAACAAATATTTAAGAGTTACATGAGTAGAGAAAACAATAACTTTAGTTCCTAATAAGTAAGATCAAAATTTTTCCAAAGAAAAAACTACCATCAGCAACTCTTTTTCAATTGTTGAATAATTTCTATAGATGTCATTTAAAGTCATGGATGGTAGTAAATGACACGGGGCACTTTCTCCATTCATTTCCCCAAGATAACTCCTATGGCTTTATTATTAATATCACACGTAAGTTTGAACGGAAGCTCTTCTTTAAACGGTTAACTGATAAGTGTTGAAATTAATAGATTTTTCATCTTGTCAAAGGCTTCTTTACTTTCATCATTGAGTTAAAAATACATATTCTTATAGTAACTTGCACAACGGGGATGTCGTTTTAAAAAAATCTTTGGCGAACCTTCGATAGAAATCTGCATGGTCAAGAAACAAGCACTAACGGGCTAAGGAAAAGATTGAATAATATCTACTATGGCCTTATCTACTTTAATTCCTTTACACAAGATAAAGTATCCCAAAATTGTACCTTGTTATACCATAAAATGACATTTTTTGAAATTTAGAACTAGATTAGTTTTCATACATCTTTTTTATATCTTAAATTATTCAAGCACTCATCGAAAGAATGTCCATGTATTTATACAGAATCCAATGATTTGTTCTACATAATCTGAGAAATACTTACCATACATCTTTAGAAAGCGGCTGATACATTGCAAGTGTCAGGTGTTATGCATCTATATGCAAAAGTTCCAAAATGACAAGTAAAATTCATTTTCTTATAGTCTTTAAGAGTAATTGCAATCTAAAAGTACCATGAAAAAACATCAAGAAAATAATAAAATGCTTTACCAACTAATCTCTCCATCATTTAATCATTAAAGGGAAGAGGGAAATGGTCCTTCCAAGTCATTGAATTTAACTTCCTATAGTTGATACAAACTCGTCGTTAATTTTAGACCCTAGTGGGAACTAACTATCCTTCATGAGTTATGACAACTGAAATTCTTGTCTTTTTTAGAACCACTTGTACATGGCTAACCCACGTACTATCTAAGATATGGAAAATTATACCCATTTAAAGAAGCTTCAAGACTTCTTTCTTCACCAACTCATAATTGGAAGGTTTAATCTTCTTTGTGGTTGCCTTTAATGCTTCATCCGCTTAAAGAAGGGATGATAACTTTGGTGTTCACTATTGTCCATCCAGTGACTGCTTTAAAGTTCTTTAGAACCTTTATTAATCTCTTCTCTTGTGTGAATGTTAACTTGTTGGAGATTATTACTAGCAGAGTGTCTCCTTCTCATAAGAACACATATTTTAAATGTTCCATTATTGTTTTAACTCTAATTTTGGTGCTTGTACCACTGAAGAGACGAGCTAGTCACTAGTTATGAGGATGCCTAAGTCCATATACTATACTATCAACACTTATTTTACCTCTGTATATTGTCCAAGGATGTCATACAATCTTACAAAAAAATTAGGGAAATATTAGCATCTTCTTCATTAAAAAGACTTTCTCCCATAGTTGTATCTAACTTATCCTTCCTATTAGCCTCCAACCAGTTTTGCATTAATAAATCCAAAACATCAACTACAAGGACAAGAAAATCATCATCAAGTTACTTTATTGAATCATATATATTAAGCTACATAATATCCTTACCAAATTCCATAGTCAAAGTACTATTATGGATATTAATTCTTATTTTAGTTGTCTTTAAAAATGGTCTTCCTGATAAAATGGGTATTGATTGGTCATCATTCTCCATATTTAGGGCATTGAAGTCAGCAGGAAAAATCAATTTGTATTTAACATGCACAAGCACATCTTTTACTAATCCTTTGGGATATACATTAAGTATAAATGCTAAATGAATTACCACTCCCATCTTTTTTAAAAGTCTTAAGTTGAGAGTTGAATAAATAAAATAGGACACAATGTTTATAGATGTATCTAAATTTAGTGTTGCTTTTTCCACCTTAGATCCTCCAATAGTGTACAGTATAGAAAACATAAATTGGTTTTTACACTTTTTTGGAATAGTTTTTCGAATAATTGCAAATATATTTCTCCCTAGTCTTACCTTCTCAATCCTTTTTATCTTTTGTCTCCTTTTCATCATATAAAGTTCCTTCAAGAATTTAACATATTTAGGCACTTGTTCAATTGCATCAAAAGGGGAATATTTACCTATCTTCAAAATGTTTCATATAAATCAATATTGTGTTCCCATCTCTTTTCATCCTTTAATGCTTCCAGAAAAGGAGGAAGTATGAATAAAGGAGCATGTAACTCATCCTTAGACATGGACACACTTTTCTTAGTTTCAGTATGTTCAACATCTTTGGTATGGGAGCTTATTGTAGATGGGGTTTTCATGGGCTACTCCACTTGCTTTCCACTTTGTAATGTAATGGTATTAGAATTTTACTTAAGATTCACTATGGTTTACAATGGTAGTTTACTCGAACCTTGTGATTCCAAAGGGCTGATCATTATGGCTAACTAACCCATCTGATTTTCCAAATTTTGAATACTATTTCTTTTCCTATTGAAATTTAACAATAGTAGTAGCCAATGCTTTAACAATGTCCTCAAGGGACATACCTAAATCAGGAATTTGGACTTGTTATGGTTGTCTTGAATGATGTGATTTTTAATATTGCTAAACATTAGTCATAGGTTGATATACCAATGTATTACTGTATCAAAAATTTGGATAATCTCTTCAGCCAAGTTTGTACATGCTTGAGTATGGATTGTATTGGCATTGAATCTGTCTAGAAAAATTTCATACTGTATTCACTCCCAACAAATATATGTCCCACATTACAAGAAGACTCAACATAAGCCTTTGTTGACTCCAGTTTTCTACAGACAAGTGTAGTGAGATCTTCTATACATTTTTTTAGAGAGAAGATGTTTGTCTTACTAACACATTAGGTGAAAAAGTATATCCTAGGGTTGAACTATTGGGAGGTAGATGCCAGAGATCAATATTTAAAATGTGTTTAGTGTTTTGTTAACAAGTGCTACTTTACTAGCAACATTGATAACACTCCTTTCAGTTGGTATAAGTCCTTTATAAAATTTATGAATCAGGAATTGTTTGCTAATTTAATTATATGAGCAATTGGCCTATAACTTTTTAGAATACTCCCAAGACTAAAATAATGATTCGTTATTGTGTTGTCAAATGCCACAAATCTCCTTTCTAATGCTAGTGGCCTTTGAAGCTGGAAAGAATTTTTCCAAAAATTGCTTCTTCATTTTGTTCCACATGTTAATATTAACGAGAGATAAATAGTATAACTAATCTTGGGTATTATCCTTCAAAGAAGATGGGAAAAGCTCATAATTTGATTTGGTCTTTGATAATTCCATTATGCTTGATTCCCATATAAATGACATGAAATTCTTGAAGATGCCTATATGAATCCTCACCTACAATACCATAAAAGTCTTCAATAAATGAATTAAACTAGATTTTAATTCAAAATTAGCATTCGCATTAAAATTAGGAAAAGTTATGTAGTGAGGTTGTTAGTGCAAATTTAGTTCAGCTAGTTCTCAAAGAATTCGTTTGTTCACCGTGGTTTCAATTATTTCAACGGTTATAGCACCACACTATATTTGAATCTTTGTTTTTTTTTCCTTTGATTTTAAACAGTCTTTTTAATCTTCAGATTATATTGTAAATTAGCTCCCTTCAAAGATCTCGTAACAAAAATGCAATCTTAGAATCCCTAATAATAGTGCCAAATTTTGGTGGAACTGTCATAAGTATCCTAAATTAGTTCCTAAATTCCTAAAATTAAACAAATGCAACAAATGGAAGTAAGAGTCAATCTCAAGAGGAATTCTCGTTTGCCAGTTGTTATGAAAGAAAATAATTAGTAGAGAGGGTTGATCAATTTTACAATAAATAAAATAAAGGAAGTAATAAAGTTGGATTTTTAATAAAATAAACCTTAGTTTACGGTTGCTTCTACCTTTGAAATTACATTTGATCATTGACATAAAATAGTTATTTTATTAATCATATATTCAATGTGATACTAAATATTCGTCTTTCCATAAGACTAGGTAATCAAAAACACATAATCCAGTCAACCCTTATTACTTAACAACCTTATATTCTAAAATTTAATTAAACAATAACTTTAAGAAACAAAAAACCATCGAATAAATACAACACAACATCCACGATTGTGTTTAATTTAGTTGAATACTTTTCTTAAGAATATAATTTCCAATTTGCAAATTCAAACCCCTAGTTGCTATAAATGATTAAAAGACTTAAACTTTTACGTATTCAAAATTTAATCTAGTAAATGTTTATTTCAACTAATTGCATATTTGAAATTTTAAAATTTGTAGTTTGCATTAAGTGTCCCCAAAACTCGCTTTTCATATTTAAATTTAATTCCTGCAATCTGGTTCCAATTTGTAAAATAAAACATTACATCTCCTTAATTCACCCTTAATTATTGCTGAGATTACTCCTCTATTTAAATTTTTGAATTTGGATTAAGACCCAATTCCTTTTCCACTCAAAAGCATCTTCAACCTTTATACTATAAAATAAACATAATACTAATTTTTGACCTCATTAATATAGATTATAGAAAATTTTAAATGCTAAAATATAGAAAAATTTTGACACATGAATATTTTCTCTCCATATTTAAGTCATATTTCGCATTATTTTTTTAGTAACTCACTAACTTGTGCTTGTAAGTCTTTTTGGTAATAACAATAATTATTTGATAATATAAAATAAGATAAGTTACATTTTAAATTATAATCAAAATTATAAGTTATATAAATTAAATATTTATAATCTTAATTTATATAAATTTAACTGACCATTAATTTTTTTGTTAATATCATGTAAACAGATTTTTTTGGATAAATCAGTAAATTTTTATACCAATAAGAAAATATTATGTACATACCAAGAGATTTTCAAAGCTGAAATCTCTTACATACTAAAAGGAATAGCTAATGTAAATTCATAAGGAACTTACAACAATTTCGTACAACAGACACTACCAACAGTACTCCTAAACAATGTTCCTACTAAGCAGCCTTAAAAAGCTAGCACATCTACCTAGTAACACAAGTTTACCAACAAAACATTCCAATAACATAAATCGTCCAACATTCATTTACCAAACCAAAGAGACCAAAGCTACAACCAACATAATTTAAAATGAAAAATTAGAGAGTCCTTCTAGTTCCCTTGTCCACTGTCAAGTTTGCCTACTTCTCGTATATCTTCATTGATAGAACATTATTGAATCTTATGTGCACCATTCGTAGGAATTAGTTCTCCTGTAACTCAATGCTGCCGATACCATTACTGTGCTGATTGGAAGCAATAGTGATTGCTGCCTCTATCTACTCTTTTCCTTTAGAAGTTGAAGAGAGGATGCACCTCCAATTAACATTCCTGAAATAGAAAACCTACAGAAAAATTATCAGTGAATAAGTTCTACCTATATTACCTTCCCTCAGTGTTTAAGCTGAGATGTTCCATAACTTGGAAGACTACTCTGGAGTATATGCTCTCCACATCCATGGCTTCATCCTTGAATGTTTGAGACTTTCTTTTGGTCCAAAAGTTATAAATAGTAATAAAAAACAAGATAGGGAAAAGGTTAATGTGAGAGGTTCTTTGGTTAAATCAATTGGGAATGGATTAAAGGCATGTCTTATTGGGAATATGTATTTGGAAGCGGTTGAGGCAGTATTCCCATACTGATTTAGAAATAAGCATTCAAAAAACAAATGATCATTAGACTCATTATCCGAGATACACAGGGAACAGTGGTTAGGAGTATGGAGATCGAGAAGTTTGCCCTGTGTTTGCAACTTTTTAAGGAAGGCCAGCCATAAAATGAAGGAACACCTAGGGTTGTTGCTTTTGAACCAAACCAGATTATGCCAAGGAATAGTCTGTGATGAAGGTCTCAAGAAGTTAGAGGCTAATCCATTAGTATATTTTTTTGAGTGGCTAGGTAACCATTCCAAATAATCAAGTATAGAGCTATTTGGTTAGTATAGTAGAGGTTCTAGGTTACTAATGATCTCTATAGATGCTTCTTGCATCTCCACTCATTATCATTGATAACTTCTAAAACTTTGCTGTCATAGATAGTCCCAATCCATTGATCTCCCTCAGTGACGAGAAGTTCTTCAGGATTCCTCTAGGATGCCAAGGATACTGCCATAGAGTATCCATTCCCTATCCTAAACTTGAATTGGTTCTCCAACTTATCCCTCACATATAAGATTTTTCTCCAACTCTGTGAGTAATTATTGGTAAGTTGTGCACTCCATAAATTTTTCTTTTTCAAAATAATTGTATGCACCCACTTAACCCACAAAGCCTCACTATCATTAAACAAATACTAGATCCTTTTTCCCAACAAGACAAAATTTCATGTTGGCAAACGTTTAATCCCTAACCCTCCCTCCTTTTTCGGTCTACTAATGTCACTCCATTTTACCTTAGTATGAGATTTGGAATCCACCTTCCCAACCCACAAGAAATGCGTAAGTTTAGACGCTTCATTAAATCCATTTGGACCAAGAGTCTTATTAGGATTAAAGGAATTGAAAACCTCTCTAATCTCTTGAGCTGAAACTTCAGCAATAAGAGAATTAATATGATTATCAGGCAAAGAATGAGGGAAAAGATTTTCCACAAATTCTTAAAAATATTGAAGAACCTTTTTATTCCCAATAGAACCCTAAAAGAACTCAAGAAACTGATCTTGAATCGTTGCTAGACCCATAATATTGTTCCCATTTCCTACTTCTAAAGAATGGGTGTTGTTTCAGTTTCTGTTAGCTATGAGTGAGTTATGAAAGAATTTGGTATTCCTATCCCCTTCCCTTAGCCATTTAATCCTGGAAGCCTGTTTAAAGAAAGACTCCTGATCATCTAAAGCTCTAAATAACTTATTTATAGCCTCAGATTCCTTAGCAACCAGAAGAGTAGACTTAGGTAAAAGTCTCAATTAGTCCTGAATGTTATTAAGATTAACTTGACAATTCTCAACTCTGACATTCACATCACCAATATGGCTAGAATTAAGAGATTTTAGAGCTTTTTTAACCAGTATGAGCTTAGACACTACGCAAAACATAGAAGCACCCTGAACTTGAGAGGACCAAGCTTCCTCAACTGACTGAAGAAAATTAGGCTGAGAGGAATGAAAATTAAAGAATCTGAATGGACAAGATCTCTTCTGCATGTTTGCTAGAAAGCGAATCACTATTGGAGAATGATCTGAAATGTTTGGGTAATGAATAACACTATAAGATCTAGGGAACCTTGAGCTCCATGCCAAGTTAATGAGGGCTCTATCTAACTTCCTAGCAATAAAAAAATCTCCACTTTGTTTGTTGTTCCAAGGAAAACTTAAACCACTGTAATTTAGATCATACAAAGCATTTCCCTTAACACATTTCCGAAAGTTACTCATCCCATTTAGAGTTGAGGGGCTTATAGGATCTACCTTATGAGAGAACAAAATAACATTAAAATCCCCCGCAATAATCCAAGGAAGATTTCCAATCGAAAGGTTAATATTTGACAGTTCAAACCAAAGGTTCTTCCTATGATTGAGCTTATTGGACCTATATACTCAGGTCACTAAGAAAGAAGAAGCACAGGTCCCAGGAGTCAACTGTAAGTGAATAAGCTGGTCATTAGAGCTTAGGATATTACACAAAAAACTATCAAGATTTCAGGCTACCACAATCCTAGCATTAGAAGCTTGATCTACATTGCTGAAGGCAAGCTAATGAGGAAACAAGGAGGAGCAGACATTATTCAAATAAGAGGGAGACCTAATCCTAGATTCAATTAAACAAACAAAAGAAACAGATAATCTCTTAAGACAAGCATGCACTGCTAATTGTTTTTTAGGGATGTTTAGACCCCTAACATTCTAAAAACCTAAATCCATAACCCAACAACCGGAAGCAACTTCTACTTTTGTTTCCTACTACTTCTCCTCACAGTAAAGTCCCCATCTGCCCCTCCCATAATACCAGGACTATTAGGAACCAATTCAGTAATAGGAGAGGGAGGATTACTACCTACCAAACAGATTCATTCTACATTATATATGAATAATAATAAATATAATATATAATATATAAAAATTAGTTACTTGGTTGTTAGGTTAACATCTAAGTACTTACTGGTCGTTATTATTTATTTTTAACACATCCATTAATTAATTAATTCATTCATTCACATAGGCTTACACAGAACAAATTCCACTTAGGTAACGCTTAACATTAATAACATTAACGAGAAAGTGAATAATAGGTTATAATTGTAATAAATTTAAATTTAAATATTTAATTAATATAATTTATAGTTTTAATTAGTATTATAAAATTTAAAAAAATCATATTTAAAATATAATTTATCATATAAAAATATAATAAAATTTATAAATTAACAATAAATTTTATACTTTTAAAATTACATAAAAATTTTTGGTACTAAATAAACTGATATAAGTTAAAACTAAACTCTTCTTTGTTAAAATAATATGATCCATTAAATTTATAATTTTTTCAAAGATATTGCAATTGATCTAGTTTAATAGCATTCAGGGCATAAATAGTGTCAACAAAGTAGCAATGATTTAATTAAAGAGATTTGTAGAGGTACAGCTAATCAGATTTAATTTAGTCGAATCGTACCAAAAATCTGAAGACGAGGACAATTACATTTGCACACTCTCTCGGAATCATCGACGAAAAAGATGACATGAAGCGGAAAAAGTGACACGTCGTGTCAAGATGCAGTGCATATAATCTCAAAGGGCCGACGGTAGTGTTTGGTTGCATGACAAGACAAAGACAAAAGGGTCTGAGTTTTACTTCGTTAGATGACGACAAATACAATCGGAGAGTAATAGCATGTACAATTTATATAAATATAAATGAATATTAGATTTTACCATCAAATCCTGTACGTTCGATTGATATCTGCACATTTGTAAACTATTTAGAGTTTAAGTTTAGTATATCAAATAAATAAAATATTTATAATTTCAAATTTGAATTTATATTATTACATCTGTTACTTTTTTATTTAATATTTACTAGAAGATTAAACTGATATTTTAATTAATTAAATATTTTAACATATAAATGAGGTTGGATTATTTTATTATTTATTTTTTAAAAATATTTTTGTTTGTCGAAAATACTAATAGGCCAAAGTAAAGGGAGAACAATACCAAAGATATCGAGTAGTTGTAGTTGGAAAAAGGTAATAATTTTGGATAATGCTTCTTAAAGGAAGCCACAAACTACAAAAACCGAAAAGGAATGACATCTCAACAAGAACGCCTTAATGTGTATACCGTATAATAAAAATATTATCCATTCGCATCGTATACTTGTATTTTATTCTGTATGTATGTATGTATGATGTAGAATCACTGCCTAGCAAGAGCCTGCGAGATTTGTATAACTGAAATATCCTCACGTTCTCTCTCAAAGAGACACATAGTAAATGAGGTCAAAAGTCATAACTCACCCTTCCTCTCTCCTCATATCTCTATAATTTACAGTTTACTAGACTGTTGTATTTAGATAGAAAGAATCAGAAAGAAAAGAAAAGAAGAGGTAAGAGAGAGGAAAATAGGTAACAGAGACAAAGTCAGAGGGAGGGACGCTTTCAGATCTGATCCTTGTATTTGTTTTTCTTGTCAAAGATCGAAACTTGAGGGCCCTTTCTCAAGAGGGGTTTCTCTGCTTTCTCACCTTTCGTTCCACCAGGGGTATGGATCCTCAATTCTTCTGTTCCCATTCCACAATATTTCTTGTTTATGTCCTTTTCTTGATCTTGGTAAAGGTATTGCGTCGTATTTTGATCATTGTTTATGTGACCTGTTTGTTGCATGTTTGCTTTGTCTCCGTATGTCCAAAGCTCGATGATTGATATTGTAAAGGACCTCCCTTTTCCTGGTTTTGTTGTTTGCTTTTGATTGCGGTGCATCTTTTACATTTGATAACTTGGTCTCTGCCCTGTTATGTCTTGTCAAAATTTTCGTTACTGCTTAAGTAAATAAATTGACCTTTTCTGTCGTATGGACCTGCTTTGGGTTTTTTTTACTGCGGGTTGCATTCTCCTCTGATATTCTATTTCTCTTCTGGTTTCATTTTGGTTTCCTTCTGGATGATCGGTTGATTTTTTTTTTTACTATATCAAGGTTTTAGCTTGTTGATGACATTTTTGAATATTTGCTTATCAGGAGATCGTGATTTATGAATATTTGCTAAGCACAGATCTTTTTTCTTGTTCCTGTTATTGTAATTCAAAAGATCATTTTTTGGGTTGCATTCAAATTTTGTTTGTTGTGCTCATTTTATATGCTATGAATTGTGCAGGTTGATTTGTTCGGAAATGGCTCAGGTACCAGTTGCCGCTGTAACTGATAAAGAAAACCCTTTAGGACACGCGAATGGAAATGGTGAGCCTGCTAAAGAATTGGGAACTAACGAACCAATAATATTTGGTTCGATTGAACAGGAGTCAGCTAAAGGAGATGGGAATGGTGTTGCTGATTCCAACTTCCCAAAGGATGTGGTTGATGAGTGGCCAGCCCCGAAGCAGATTCATTCCTTCTATTTTGTTAGGTACCGAGTATTTGAGGATCCTAAATTGAAAGCTAAACTTGATCAGGCTGATAAAGAAATACAGAAGAAGAATCAATCACGATTTCAGCTAACTGAAGAGTTTAAAGCAAAGAGGGTAAGATTGAATGTTACAAATTTTACTAGATTATGTGGAGTTTCAGTTGTAGGAATGGTATATAAACATAGAATCCTTTGCGGTATTTAATACTATGTGCCATATATTACTGGTTCTTAATTGCTAGAGTAAAGTACACTTACCATCCAACTCAACTAAAGGCTTTGATAATCTAATTTATAGAAATAATTAAGTATTTAACAGCAGCAAAACAAATGATTTTAATCTGAAAATTTTCAGTGAATCAGCTTAATTTTTACCTTTATGAAGGTTTTCTTTTGCCTTTTTGTTCTCCCTTTCATTGTATTGTTTGTTCTATATATGTTAATATTTGTAGATTTCATTAACACTATATACATATGTGTATATATATATATATATATATTTTGTATCAATTATCTGGAACTATTATTAGTCATCCGATCCTTATGCAATGTAACAGCTATTTACCTGCCTTTATTATTTTAGATGATTGCCTTGTGATGGCATCTTAAATCAAAAGAAGGTGGGAGTTAACATAAAAGTATTGTTTCTTACTATTGCAACTTGTCTAAGAAAGTATTGCAGCAAATAGTGCATCCATTCCGTTTTGAACATTGGAAATAAGCAACTCTAATCATGCTATTTATTATCTTCTGCAGTCTGAAAAGTCAGAGTTGATTAACCGTTTGAAGACTCTGACAGATGAGAATAAGCAGTATAAGACGATCTTGGATGAGAAGAAAAAGGAAATTGAGCCTCTACAGCAGGCATTGGGCAAGCTGCGTACTGCCAGCAGTGGTGGTCGTTATGGTTTATGTTCATCTGAAGAAGAGCTCAATGATTTTGTGCGTTTGACTACTAATCCATGTAGTGATGGAATACGTCTTTTTTCCTTCCTGCATCTTAACTTCAATGTTTTTACAAATTTGGTATTTCAGATCTACAGTTTGAAGTATCGCATACAACATGAGAGCATCCCATTGACAGAGGAGAAACAAATACTTAAAGAAATTAAACAGCTCGAAGGAACCAGGGAAAAAGTAATTGCTAATGCTGCAATGAGAGCAAAACTTCAGGATTCACTTGGTCAGAAAGAAGCCATTCAGGACCAGGTCAAAGTAAGAAATGGAATTTGGACATTTACATTTTACAAGATTGCAGTATCACCAAGTGAGTTCAATGTTGCTTCATGATTCTTACTTGTTTTGTGTTATTTATCTAGCTTCTGGGTGTTGATTTGGATGGAGTAAAGAAGGAGAAACAAGCAATTTGGTCAAAAATCCAGGGTCTGGAGTCTCAACTTGATAACTTAGTGAAAGAGATAGAAGCTGTCACTAAGGAGAGGGACAAAGCCTATGAAAATATTCAGGAATTAAGGAAACAGCGTGATGAGGGGGTATGCTTTCTCATTCCAATAAGCAACATGCATAGTTTTGGCTTATATCCCAATGTCTTTGTCTCTGTCTCTATCTCCATCTCGATTCTCTCTTTCTGCTTGTGTGTGAATCTTTGTCAATTAGACGTGACCTTGAGGCGTGTGATTTCTACAGGCTAGGATGTCCTGTTCCATCAAGTACTCTTGTAATTTTCATTAGGTGAAACGTCAGGAACCCTTTGCTACCTTCATTTCCATTTCCATTTATCTACTCATTCCCTTATGTTGATCCTTCAACACTAGTTTCTACTATGTGAATCAGAAACTAGAAAACTCAATTGTAGTTTCCAGAATTCTTCTAAAATTTTAGAGAAAAAGAAAACCAGGTCTCTGTACTGAAAAAGTTCTCCAACTGTTTTCTTTAGAACCTGGGAAGTTTTCTGCGTGTCACGCACCTAAGTATTTCCCTTTTGCAAGCACCACTATGTTTCTTTGCCTTCTCATTTCTTTTCTTTTGTAAATAGATCTTGATGCAATCATACCTTCCACCACAAAAGCCTTGTCCTTGAGTGTGGGACCTGCAGTGGAGGAGATACATTATATAAATAAATCTTATAAATTAAGAAGAAATTATTTCCATGTTGAATGTATTTTAAAATGAATCCCAAGAAGTATCTGTTGTTACCTGGAGTTAATGTCTTCAGTATTGAAAGTAAATTCCTCTATATGTTGCTCTGTGTAGGTTCTAATGCACTGATGATTGAAGTCCTTTGCAGAAATAAGCTATCCTACTTATATGGCTTAATAGTTGATGTGTAAAAAATGTAATCTTTATAAAGGTGCTCCTCAAGACTCTGAGAATTATCTCATCCAATGTTTAGTAATTACATCAGTCTATTGCATTAGAAGGCTGTAGTCACTGAATGATCTTGTTGATAATTTGTATGTGTCCAGTGTGAGTCTTCATGGAATTTATAGCACAACTTCCTGTTATTGTTTGCTTATCATGTTCATGCCTATGTGCATATGGCATTTTCCTCAACTTTTCATATCACTTGTAAAAAGTCCGTTTAAGCATTTATACTATGATAATTACCATGTATATCTTTTGATACCAATTGAGAACGTGTCCTTTTTATCAGAATGCTCACTTCTACCAGAACCGTGCACTTTTGAACAAAGCCAAAGACCTTGCTGCTAAGAAGGATGTGAAGGCCCTTGAGGAACTTTCACTTGTAGAGGTTGATCAGAAAATTTTCTTGTTTGTTCTTAGCAGCAATATCTAGTCAGTTACTTGTTACAGCCGCTTGCTAATAGTTTTCACTTTGACATTCTTAAATAGGTTGATAAATTTATGTCCCTCTGGAGCAGTAATAAGGTCGTTAGGGATGATTATGAGAAGAGAATCTTGCCATCACTTGACAGTCGACAATTGAGCAAGGATGGGCGAATCAGGAACCCTGAAGAGAAACCTTTGCTAGCAGTGGAGGCACCCATAGCCTTGGTAACAGAGTCGGTGGTAAAAGCCAGCGTGAAACGACCAAAAGAAGATCCAAAATCTGTTCCAGAAAAAGATGCTAAACCCACACAAAAGGTTCAGAAAGAAACCAGCAAGACAGATTCAAAGACCACTTTAGAGAGTACAGATTCAAACAACCATGATTTCGGTGGTCCAGAGAAGCAACAAAAGAACCCTCCTTTGGAAGAGGAAGTTGATGAGGCAAAGTTGAAGGAGCGTAGAAGAGAGGAAATGGAGCAGGCAAAGGAAAGAAAGAAGAAGTTGGCTGAGAAAAAAGCGGCTAAAGAAGCTAGAAGAGCTGAAAAGGAAGCTGAGAAAAAGCTCAAGGAAATTAGTAGTTCTATTTTTGTGGCTCCTGATTCTTGCTTACAGTTTTGATTTGTATTTTGAGACTGAATGTTGCACTTGTATGTACTTTCAGGAACGTGAAAAGAAGTTAAGGAAGAAGGCTGCAGCATCTGCACCTGCGGCTGCCGCTGAACCTGAGGAAATTGCTGAAACAGTGGCACCAGAGGCAGCTGAAGCTGAGAAGGATGTAGTGAAGGATGAGGCAGCTGCTGCAGTGAAGGAAAAGGTTCGCGGCGAGAATAGTTTGAGGCAAAGGAATCGACCAAGAGGTGGCACTGATTCCCTTCCAAAGGCCATGTTGAGGAGGAAAAAGTCAACAACAAACTACTGGAGGTTTGCAATTCCTGCTGCTTTGTTGGTGCTTGTGCTTCTTGTACTTGGATACTTTTATCTACTCTGAAGAAGCAAGTCCTTGAGTAGAAGAGTTGGGGAAGTTTTCTGCTTGACGAGACAACGAGTGACTTTAGGCCTGTGGTGCGAGAATTGAGTTGATTTAGCTCATTTGCGTTGTTCGTAGGTTGGTGGACATTTTGAACTCATTTCCATTTGGTTTGTGCTTATGGCCCAAATTTTGACTGTCATAATCCCAAGAATATTTAGCTTAAGCCTTCTTCTTTAAACATTTTAAATGTTTAGAATATTACATATAATTGAAGATGTATTCTACGTACGATAATAACTACACGTTTCATTTAGGGCTGGTGGGTCCAGGCTGAGGTCAATGGGTCAGACCTGGGTTGATTGAGTCGGGCTTGGGTGCGGACCTTTCAGACCCAGGCTAGACATATAAAAAACGACATCGATTTTACGTTTTTTTTGAAAAACAACTCAGACTGAGGTGAATTGGGCTTGTTGGGGCTAATTAAAGCTTGGGCTGGATTGTTTGGACTAGACTCAAGCTTGACATATTTGTCGAACCTTAGATGCGAACTCAGAAAAACGATTAATCAAAGATAACTAAACTATCTGACTGACTGATACCGAAACTTACGAAAGATTACTCAATAGCTCCTATTAGTATAGAAATAACAATTAAAAAGTTTTGACTTTTTTTTTATTATTACATTAGGTATCTTGGTTTAGCCAGACTAATCCTAAGCCCTACGATCCCACTCCAAGAACTTAAAGGATGTAAATCTGAAACTCCAAGATCTCTCAGGTTTTTATGTAGCTTGTATACTTTTACGTACAAAGAACCTTCACATACTTAATTGGTCAACTGATGATTGATCACTGGCTCTTTTTTACTCAGCATCAGGTTCCCATCAGCTCTCAAGTTTCTTAGTAGCTCTAACTCCTACACTGCAGCTGGAAACGAGGCGTTTGTAATTGATCTGATTAAAAAATTGTGCCCAAAGAGCTAGAAGATCACCAATAAAAATATACCTATTTTACCTCCTTTGATGTAACTCGAATTCAAAACCTCCTAAAGAGAGTTTTAAGAAAAAAATCTGAACCAATTTGATTTTACGGAATGAATCAACCTATAGGATTCGGGGCTTCCCCTCGATATGAGGGTTTTCTGAAGCTTGTCTCTCTATATAGGTCCTAATATGTGACAAAAGGATTCGAGATAATGATCAATCGTCATCAAAATCATTCACAGGCTTTCGGTCTCCCTTCCTGGAAAACGGCTTTTTTATTTATACTTGTGAAAAGAAATTTTAATGGGACACCATAACAAGTGATTTGGTATTTGAAATGCAGTAATTGTGGCCCAAAATTTTCATCGGCAGGCAACAATGGCAGCACCAAGCTCCACAACTACTAGGCTTCTTCTCAGAGGAGCATTTCGAGCTTTTCCTCAACCTCATAACCTTATTACCATCCCCACCAACATCTCGATCTCTGGACCCCGTCGCTCTCTTCTCTTTGCTCCTCCTTTTAGAGGCTCAGGTTAAGAACTGCTCTCGACCCTCTATTGAATCTCCGTTTGTCATTATGGTGTGTGTCGTGTGCGCGATGTGGACTCTTCCTTCACTTCGGTCGTTGGTTTATAATTAGACATGCCCTGCTTTCTATTCCCTGACCTGACTCAATGAATGCCTGAATTTCGGGTCGGTAAGCCGGTCGAAGCCGTACGAACCTTTCTCAACTTGCTTGGATTTGATTACAAGTGAACTAGAAATGGACTTTTAAAGTTGTTTTGGAGCTTGGTGTCCTGCCACTGTTTCCTTGAAAGGATTCTTCTTAGCGTTTTAGATGTTCTTCTTTAAGTTTCCATATTCATGTTGACAAGTCACTTAACAGCTACAATGACTGTAGTAACCTATGTAGAAAGTTGTCTGTGAGATTGGGGAGTTTGTTTCTGAACATCTATCATATAAACTTCCTATTTCCTTGTTTGCACTGTGGGAGGTTCCTGGGAAGCATGTTTGGGCTCATTTACTGAAGAGAAAGGACAGGCTTGTATGGAGCTTGTGATTTAACCAATTTAATAAAACCAGCCTTTTGTTCTGTTTACTGTTATTTTTCGTTAAAATTAAGGCTAATTGCATGTTGATGGCACAAAGATAAGGATTAGGCTTTTCTAGTAATGCGAAGTAGTGAAAAAAGAGTGGTAGACTGTAATTATCACTGTAGCATTCATGTTAATTATCACATGAGTGCAAAACCGTTTACTCCATGACTGTTTGACGAAGGTTCCAAGAATCAGTCAATGGATCAAATCATTGCTCTGCCAAACTTGTGGATAAGCAGAGATGCATCACTTTTATTCTACTCCCTCTTTTGTCAAGTACATGTTGCCATCAATGGATTGAGAGCTTAAACTATGTGAGTTCAATTTTATGTCCTTGGAAATTTAAGTACCTCGCTGATACTGTGTACGATAGCTATAGGGATATGCCAATTTGTACAAGCTACAAAAGAGGATGTTCATACTTTACTTAAGGGTGTAGGAGACAAAAATGTTGCAGAAGAAGTGAAGCATATCCTTGAAATGGTATTTAGTAAACGTTTTCTCAATTCCCCAGGCTTATGATATTGTGAAACATTCACTTGCTTTTGCTGTCACTCTAAGAAGAAAACATAGTTTAGGATAAATCTAAATGAAATTGAGGCCTATGTGTCTGTGGGAAATAATTTTCCTCTGCTTCTTCTTTGTTGTGTTACTGGTTTTGCAGGCCAGAAGGGCATCATCAAGAAGGCAAGTTCTTCACACAGATTTTCTTACCCCTCCAGTATTGAAGGAGGCGATTCTTGTTATAGAAAAAATGGTTGATGTCAAAGCAGTTGCTCAAGGAGGGTACCCCCAGGTTCTAAATGCGTTCTGGTTTTGTTCTAAATGCATTCTGGTTTTGTTCACATTGTTGCATTTATAATTTTTCTCATGACCATACAAGTAACCTGTATCCTGATGCCTTCAGGCTGAGCGTTGCCGTATGTCTGTTGGACACCCAGATGTGCTGACAGATGAACCAGGTATAGTTGCCGCATTGAGGTACTATCCAACTGCACAAGTTGAAATCCCCAATATGTGTTTGTGTTGATTATAGTCCCTTAATTTTTCTTTTGCTGTTTTTCAGTATCACAGGAAACTTTCAATTTCAACCGTGTTCTCATGGAGATTTCCTTGGTTCAGTCCTTGGTACAGGTATTGTCAGGGAAAAGCTTGGGGATATAATCTTGCAGGTATATTGTCAATTTACTTAGGTTTCTTTCTTTTTGAAGTATTTAAGCTTTAAAATGGTTTCATATTAGGTTTCTTTCTTTCTTTAGCATTTAAGCTTTAAAATGGTTTGATCATCTGAAATCAAATTATATTCTCTCAGAGAAGCAAAATAGGCAAACTAAGGAAAGAAAGAAAGAAAGAAAGAAACCTAAGTAATGTGCCCATATCCAACAACAGCCATTTCTGAAAAGAATAAAATTGACGGGATCAACTGCATTAGTTCTAACATAAAGCCAGTATTTATTTTCTGTATCATATGTTTGAGTACAGTTATCAAAATAAACTGGACCATGTTAGGATCTTCGGGAGAGAGAGAGAGAATTATTCCAGAGGAAGAACAGTGGGCCAAGGAGGGAGTTAGTTATCAGCTGATGTGGCTAATTAGTTAGGCATAACAGAATGTACCCAGGGTGGTTGTAAAGGGGGAAAAAGAAGAAGGGAGGAGGTAGGCAGAAAATTAAGGAAAGAGAGTGACAGAAGGATTCATACCTTCTGAGGAGCAAATCTGCTCTGGTTAGGGAGGAATACTATATTCCTATACTGTAGTGACATATATACGTCACAACTATACTGCATTAATATAGTACAACTCTAGTATTCTGGGAATAGAGTCCTAACAGACCACCCTTAACCATCTAATATATACAGTTTTCTTTTGAAATAGTGAAATAGTACACACTAATCTATGATCAACCATTAGATGTGGGATAAATTTTGTTTTTCTATAATGGATTTTCTGTCTTGTTTCATGGTTTCAATTATCGTTCAGGGACAGAGAGGAGCTCAAATCCTACTTGTTCCTGAGCTTGCTGACTTTGTCATGTCATCCCTAGACAAGGTAGATGTTATTTTCTCAAAATATATGTTGCTGCAAATGCTAAGTTGTTTTAATGTGAACTTGTGAAGAAAGTTTTTCACCCTATAGTATCTTTGGTAAGAAACACCGCTTGCATTACTTTTTCCCATTTGTACGAATTAATGAAGTTGTCTTCACTCTTTAAATTCTTAAATGACAATCAGAAGTTGGTTGAATCTTTATGTGAAAAAACATGTAAAGTTACCTTTGATGCGAAATGAGTTAATGTGCATGACATGATGGTAAATGACTTTTTATCTTGCAGGTTGGTAATGTTTCAGTTTCTTGTTCAAAAATACCATTGCTTGCTGTCGAATATGAACCACCAAGGTTGCAAGCTGTTGTATCAGTTATGTTTTAGATCAAATTTATTTGATGATATTCTGACTTGGTTGCTATTTACAGGACTAATTCATTTAGGGCCATAGAAGCATCACTCAGGGTTGATGCTCTAGCGAGTGCAGGCTTTAAAATTTCACGATCAAAACTAGTTGATTCGATCAGGTGCTCCCTATTCTTCTCAGTTGAATCTGTCCAGTGATTTCCTCTACCTATAGTTATGTTTACAATTTTGTCTCTATGTCGATGGTGAAATCCTCTGCAACACCTAGATGTGCATATAGAATACTGAGACAAAATGTTTAAGTCATGTGGATGAAACAAAAAGTTTTAGAAGTCTGTGATATTGAACTTACGTTGAATATTGGAGAATCATCTCTAAATTGTCATTTTGTCTAGTATCATGACTCTGAATTGATATGTTTTTAGTAATAATTTTTATTTAAAATAAAGGATTTTGTTATTCTGGTACTAATAATTCATATAGCACTTAGAATGATTGTCATTATCTGCATTTATTCCCCTTTTTCTGCATTTATTCCCCTTTTTCACTTGTCAGAATAGTTTATCTATAATTCCTCTTTCTCTCCTGAGATAGCTCATCAGTAAAGTTATTTTTCTATGTTGCGTCCAGTTATTGCTGCAACTTTGATTCATTTTGCTTTGAAATATTGAAAGTGTAACTAATTAAGTTGAGAATTTTCTTTCATTGTAGTAATGGAGATGTACGTGTGAATTGGACCACTGTCATGAAAAATAATACTACTCTGAAGACTGGAGATATTGTCTCGGTTAGTGGAAAGGGAAGGCTAAAGGTGAGTGTAGCAATGATGCGAGAGCGTCAAAGAGAATTAGTTTTATTATGTTTCTTTTTTATTTTAGGCTTAATTTTGCTCTCTTATTTAGTTTGGAATTTGTACTACCTATTTAATTTTCCATTACTGTTAAGATACTTTCCTATTAAGTCTAGCAATAAGAACGGGTTGGGGTTTTCTATTAAAAGTTTGGACTTGTCTTTCTTATCATGAGTGGGATTTCTGGCAAGACTAGTATAAATCTGGATTTTGCTGGACAATTTTGTTGATGGAGATTTTGTTATAAAGCCTTTTTTTTTTCAACCACAATCAACCGTAGCTACTTGTTGGTATCAGAATTTAAGATCCAGCAAAGTTTCAAGTTTAGCTTTGAACCTCCTGTTGATCATGGTAAATATCAAGAAAGAGAAAAACTTGTTGAGGACTTGACCTGGGCACAAGCCTTCTAGAATCAGGAATATGTGGGAGCCTGTATAGAGAACCTAGATGGTAAGTGGTAACCATAAGTCCCTTGAGACTTTAGAAGATCTTTAAAGTTGAAGCAGTACTGGGGGGACGAAAACTCATCATGAAGTTCGATCAACAGTTGCTGATTTTTTATTGAAATTATATGTAGAAGATTATTTGGATTATGAAGCGGTTAGAATGAGTTTATGGTGAATACGATGAAGAGATAAGAGGAGATAAGTTATTTCTCTACAAGGATGGTCTTTGGTGAGTGATGACCACAACAATGAATAATACACAATTGAATCCACAAAAGAGCTTAGAAAGGCAAAGCAATTGGCAATTCAGAGTCCTACAACTAAGTCAAGAAAATAAGTGAATCTTTATTTGCCTAAAAATCTTGAGAAGTGTTCAACTTACGGATCCAGTTCAATACACAATTGAATCTCAGGATAGATGCCAAGACTGTTTATTTGACAAAGGCAATGCTCAAAGAACATGTTTATATATTCCTTTGCTCAATTCAGATGCACTCAGGATAGATGCCAAGACTGTTTATTTGACAAAGGCAATGCTCAAAGAATATGTTTATACATTCCTTTGCTCAATCCAGATGCTCCATTTAATTTCTTATTTCTTTGTTAGCCTTTTTTATATGTTCCTATTTAGTTTAGAAATTTGCGCTAATTTAATTTTCCAACAACCTATATTACCGTCGAATTAAATTTAGTACTAAGTGATGTCTGGAGTTTTTTTATTGAAGTTTGGACATGTCTTTTTTGTTGTGAATAGGATTTCTGTTAAGATTAATATAAACAGGGATTTTGTCAGAGAAAGCTAGTAACACTTGCATTCAGAAATTTTGTTAAAACAGGAACTGAAATAGACTCTAATTGTTTCAACTACAATAAACTATTCCAACCTTAATTAGTTGAAATTTAACTACCTTAATTCCGTACATCAAATAATCTATGTCTAGTAAAACTACCGTTTCCGCCGATCATTTTGATTTTTACATTTTGCTGTTTCAGATAGGAGAAATAAACTCCACAAAAAAAGGAAAATTTGCTGTTGAGCTGATTCGCTATTTGTAAGCATCATTGAAGTATTGCAACTCAAATCATTGACCGCTCTCTCTCATAATGATGCTAAGCATAGTTCAGTGGAAGTTGAGATTTTTCTCAAAATATCGAGGCAAGGAAGTTGATTGTTGGCATACATGTTTATTCTGAACATAAGACTCTCCTCTAAATTGTTTATACACAAATTTTCAATTGTTTGTATTAAGTGAAAGCGTTATATTGTTGACTTTGAGTTGGTTTTTAAATAGATTGATTTGTTTCTCTTTGTATTTCATGCCGTCCTTTGTATTGTGCAGCCTACTTTGGTTCTTGGGATGTGTTAGCTACTTTTTATGTAATTATTACAAGATATGGTGAAAGCACACTCATTACTAAGCTGCCATTTACGGTATTTACTTAACTATTATTATATTATGTCGTAGAATCATTTTTACTTTATATCTTATCGTTTTTATTGGATCAATTAAGCAAATACTAAGCTTTTCTTTTGGAAGCCTACATCACATCCACACATTAGACCTCTTTTAATAAGACACAGTTGGTATAACTTCAACCCTATCAAACTAGAAGATTGTTGTCACATTAGATTTAGTAGTATATATGCAAACAATTAAGCACAATCAACCACCTATCTAACTTTGTTGTAAAAGAAGCATGGCATTTCCAAGCGTTGTTATTTAGTAGACTCAATTACATATATAAAAGTCCTACCTTGAATTTGCTGATAAGAAGATGGTTAACTTAATGGTGCCAAGTTGCATTAGAGATGTTTTTACATGTAAATAAATTACTATGCTCATACCTATTTCTATTTTGAACATGTTCCTTCAAAAATCACTGTTATGTTTCCAAAAGAATATAGATGGCTGCATTTTGCTTATTTTCGAAGTGTTTATTCTATACTATGAATGCACTCCTTGCCTATTTGCATATGGAATTACAACAAATCTGTTCGTGTTTACTTGAATAATCTGAATAGCTCTCCGAAAATCACCCGCCATTCGCTGTTGGATTATTGTATATAGATTCATATATATCTTAAGAATCGGTGAATACTTAATGTTACAAGTGTTGGTTTATACCTTAAAACTTAGTTGTACATTTGTGATATAATTAATTAAATTTATTTTATTTTATTTATATTTATTTAAATAACTAATTTATAAGATAAATTCTTTAAATAAATACATTTGTAAATAAAATTATAAGAAAAACCATAAATCTATAGTATATTTAGGTATTATTTTTAAATTATTTTCAGTCATTGTTTTGTTAAGACTTAATATTAATAAAATAAAAATACTAGTTTATTTCTTATGAAGTAAGTGAATAATTTCATAGACTAAAATATGAAGAACCACTTAATCAAACATACAAGTACTTACTGAGCTGACCTGATATGAGAATTACATATAGAATATTATTTGTATATCTATGAAAATATTTATTGAAATGATTATATAAATAATCATTTGATTTGAGATTTTTAAAATATCTCATGTAGGAATTGTTATATTCTAATAATATTTATCACTTTGATAATGGTAATTTGATCAATGATTATTACTTATAACATAAAATGTATAGAAATAACTAAGTGATCTAATTTAAAGTAATTAAGGAGAGTACTCCATTGTTTTCAATTAGTTTTGATTTGAAAAATATTAGACCAAGATGAAATAATACTCTGAAAATAGTTTTCAAATATTAAAAAATTAATTAACATTGTTAGAGAAATAATATGATTGGATTAAAATAGAATATAAATTAATTTTATATTCTTTATCTAATCAAAATATTGTATGACCAAAAGATTGAATTATATTAAAAATTATTCATAAAAAGGATTACTAAAAACTGATTTGACATTTCTACTATTTGAGTGGTCATAATGTATTGCTAAATCTATTGATATAAACTATTTAATTAGAAAATTAAAGAGAAATTCAATAAATTTATTATAATTTATATTCATTGCGATAATATTTATATACTTATTAAGCCATTGTTAAAAAGAGCTTTAGGCCAAATCGAACTCGTGCAAGCCCAAGCTCAAGCTCAACCCTAAAATTTAGGCTTGGGTAGGTTCGAGTTTAAGTTGAAGCTCGATCAAACCCAGATTAAGCATGATTAATTTTTTTGATTTAAATTTTGACTAAAAATGACATTATTTTATTTAACAATTTTGGACTTCAAGATAAGCGCTTGAATAGCCTAAGTTTCAAGCCCAATCTAAAGTCTAAAATTTATAAAAGAAAGTTAGAGCTAGCTTGAAGTTTGGTGGTAGTTGGAATTGAAGTCGTGAGGGGCTAATTCCAAATATTCTGATTCAAGGGATTTCAAAACTCTTATTGTAACCTTACAAGGGTTTGCTATAAACTTAGATTTTATCTTAATTCAAGTATTATTTTTATTTTGTGTTCTTTTATTTCATGAGCTATCAATATTGATTAATCTGAAATTTTAATTTAATGTTGATTATTCTATATTTATCAAAGAATTCGGTGATCATACTTCTCATGAAAGATTGGTATAAGTAGCAAATATGTTATTTATGAAATTGCATATTTGACTTATGAGAAACAATAATACTAAATTGAATAATTGTAGTCATCTCAATTATTTAATTTAAAGTTTAGTCTTTTTCACTAAACTTATTGCTATCATTTAATTGATGTGGAATGTTATTATACCTAATCAATTAATAGTAAGTTTATGTTTGAATAATAAGTTTGAACCAATTAATTTAGATAAAATTTGAGACTTATTATGACTATCATAATAGGTTTGAAACTAACTGCTTGAATTGTGAAAACTACTCTTTTTAGACTAATGATAAATGTTAAAAAAAATTGATAGAAGTTTAGGCTTTCTTGTTGATTAACCCTTATAAATATTGTATAGGCTTTATAAGAGCTAACGCTTTTGCCTTGTGCCTCTATACAATAAGTTCTCTTAACTTGTTCATATTTAGAGGTTAGATACTTGTGCGACTATAATAGTTTTTTCACAGAACTTATAGATTAAAAGGAAAAGTAAGAATGTAAATTAAGATTCATAATATAGTATGCTTTACAATTAACATTTTATTATATTTATGGATTAATTATGTTATAAATTATAAAAATTTTACTTTATTCAATTTTGCAATACTAGCCAGAATTTTAAAAAGTAGAATGAATTTTAATTTTTAGCAAAAACAGCTCGATATTAAGTTCTCCGTTAAAATGGATGACGTAACGAGCCACGTCAAATTAGTATTTTTGCCATGTGACTGTCAAATATTGTATTTATTTAACGTATAAATTTTATTATTTAATAAATTAAAAATATCCAAAACTTTAAAATAATTATGAAGTTAAACATATGAAGGAGTGTATAAATAATTTTAAGTTTTCGATATTTTCAATTTATTAAATAATAAAATTCACATATAACACAAATACAATATGTGACAGCCACGTGGTAAAAATACTAATCTGATGTACTACGTTACAGAGAACTTAACTTCAGGTTATTTTTACTAAAAATTGAAAGTTGAAATATTTTAACCTTATTTTTTAAAGTTCAAGGTAGTATTGTAAAATTGAGTAAATATAAATTTTTATAATTAACCTTAAAATTAGAAAGATTTTGAGTTTTAGAAAATCATAATTTCTTTTGTTTTCTTTCATTATATATGTGATAACATCATGTTTTGATTTTTTTTTACAAATTTCTTAGCATGGGGTAGTTCTCATTAACAATTGTGAATAATTAGCAACGTATCAAACTGTTGTGGAATTTATACGATCATAGTTGCTATATCTACACTTCATATATTTACTATAGAATGTTAGATGTTATGAAAAAACTTCAATATCGCTATTCAAATTTTTATTTTTTGATAAATAAGATAAAAGTTGTCGTCATCACCAACACCCAGTTGAAGTCCCACTAAGAAACAGGATCTAGAGAAGTCTAATAGTACGTAACCTTATCCTTACGTAGTAGAGATGCATAAATAAGATAAAAGTAAATATTCTTTAATTAAATTTAACATGTCTAAATAATAAGAACAAGATAAATAATAAATAGAAACTAATAGTCCTGTTACTGTTTTAATTAAAATTATAACAATTTATGGAAGCAAAAAAATAGAAAGCATAATTTTGTCAAACAATACTCATGTTTGACAAAAAAATAGAAGTTAATAGTCAAGTTACCAATGGAAGCCATCACTGAACTCTCAACGAAAAAGGTGGATACCTATGGGTAAGAAGTTATTAAGAGGAGATTATAAGGAGCTTATGGGATTGGATGAGCCTGCAGGTTATAATAAGAGATTGTGTAAGAGGAAAACTTGGAATCAATTCGGGTTCGCCTTTGCCCGCAACTTTTCGTGCCGTGGCCTGGTGGTGGAGTCTGACTCTCTGGAAGCGCTTCGTTGCTTATCCTTCCCCCCGGATGTCCTCGCCTTCCATCCCCTTGCCAGCTTGATCTCTGATATTCGTTCTCACCTCGACGTCCTGCCGAGTTTTTCGATAACCCAGGTTTTTCGTGAAGGTAACCAGTGCACTGATTTCTTAGCTTGTCTGGGCTCGAGTACGGTTCGCGGTGAGTGTGTGTGGCCTACCCTCCGTTGGACATGCTTTATTTGTTACCAGTGCACTGATTTCTTAGCTTGTCTGGGCTCGAGTAAGGTTCGCGGTGAGTGTGTGTGGCCTACCCCCCGTTGGACATGCTTTATTTGTTACGCGCTGATGCGAATGAGATTGCCTTCATTCGTCCTTAACTTCTATTTTTGACTCTGATGTACCAAAAAAAAAAGAGTAACGCACAGGTTGTAATTTATGTCTTCCCAATTGGAAATATTCAAATGGGCACTCCAGACAAGAATGGGGAAAATAATTAGGCTTTAGATTAATTAAACTCTCCTGTAAGGTTAACTAGAAGTGGATCCCTAGAAACCTCCTCATATTCTATAATGGGAGATGATCCGAAACATCTTTTAAGTTTGTGGTTACAAGGAGAGCAAGTTGGAACAGGAAAAAGAAAGGTTTTGAATCAAATAGGTAATATTACGAATACCGTATCAAACTTAGTACCAGGTTGGGTTCGGGTAAAGTACTGTATCAGTACTCGTTAATACCGAGTATCGTTTTGAATTATTTTTTAAATTTATAAAATAGTCCCTAAATTTTTTTTAAAATTATAAAATAGTCCACTATCATATTGTACAATTGTACTGTATATTTTTAACATTGTCTCCAAAAATCATATTAATAAATAATAGTCACAATTTTAATTTAATTT
>JANZLX010000213.1:42139657-42160121 GCA_025531955.1 Erythroxylum orinocense
CCAAGTTCATTTGGAGAAGCTATAAAAAGCACTACATGGCGTGATGCTATGGATGAAGAAATGGATTTATTGGAGAGAAATAAGACTTGGATACTAGTTGACCTACTAGCAGAAAAGGAAGTTGTAGGGCTCAAATGGGTATACAAACTCAAATACAAACTAGATGGGTCAATATTGAAACATAAAGCAAGGCTGGTGGCATTGGGGAACATGCAGTAAGAAGGTATCGATTTTGTAGAAACCTTCTCTCCTGTAGCTAGATTTGATACAATTCGTACTGTGTTATCTATTGTTGCTCATTATAAATGGAAAGTGCTTCAATTTGATGTGAAATCAGCCTTTAAAAATGGCTTTCTAAAGGAAAATGTGTATGTACAGAGCCTCAAGGTTATGAAGTTAAAGGAGATGAAATAAAGGTGTATCAATTGAAGAAAACACTTTATGGACTCAAGCAAGCCCCAAGTGCCTGATATGAAAGGATTGATGGACACGTAAGTAGAAATGCATTCCAAAAGAGTACAAGTGAGCCCACATTGTATGTCAAAACCAATAGATTTGATGAAGTATTACTTGTTTATCTCTATGTGGATGATTTGATTTACGCTGGAAATAGTATTGCCTTAATTAATGATTTCAAGAAGATTATGATGTCTAAATTTAAGATGACTGGTTTGGGTTCTATGAGCTATTTTTTGGGGTTAGAAGTGCAGCAAAATGAAGTTGGGATTTTTATCTCTCAGCAGAAATATGTCAGTGATCTCTCAGAAAAGTTTAATATGAAAAATAGTAATCCAGTTAAAACTCCAATGAACACAAACCAAAATTCAGCTTGGATGATGGAGAAGAGAAGGTTGATGCACAGATATATCAAAGTTTAATTGGAAGTTTGTTGTATCTCACAAATAATCGTCCTAACATCTTACAAGCTACAACTCTGTTGTCTCGATTCATGCAAAATTCAATTAAAATGCATTATGGTGTTGCAAAAAGGGTGCTTAGATGTTTGAAAGGAACATGTTCTTATGGTTTGTGGTATTCTAACTCTAACAATTTTAAGTTATTTGGTTTTTTAGATAGCGATTAGACAAGTTTTGTTGATGACCGTAAGAGTACAAGTGGATATTTGTTTAAGCTAGGATTAAATACCATCTCTTAATGTTCAAAGAAGCAGCCATCCATTGCATTATCTTCTGAAGCTGAGTATATGGCTGAGACTTCAACAACATGTCAAGCTATATGGTTGAGAAGAATTTTAAGTGATATGAAGCAACATCAAAAG
Source organism: Erythroxylum orinocense (assembly GCA_025531955.1). Classification (NCBI taxonomy): domain Eukaryota; kingdom Viridiplantae; phylum Streptophyta; class Magnoliopsida; order Malpighiales; family Erythroxylaceae; genus Erythroxylum; species Erythroxylum orinocense. Next base: position 42,140,937 of record JANZLX010000213.1, read on the forward strand.
GAGGCTACAATAATTTTATGTGATAATCAATCCACCATTGTAATGATAAAGAATCCAGTTCATCATAATCGCACAAGATACATTGAGATTCGACATCATTTTATAAGAGAATTGGCCGCTGAAGGAAGTATCGCGATAGAGCATTGTAGTTCTCAAGAATAAGAAGTTGATTTGTTCACAAAATCTCTTTCGTCAAAGAAGCTAATTTATTTTAGAGATAAATTGGGTGTTATAGATGTCTACATTAAAGGGGAGTATGTTAGGGATTAAAGCAGAAATCTAGTAAGGTTGTTAGTCATGTTAGTTTCATTTTACCGCTGTTTATTACTTAGCCAAAAGTTAGCTACTTGGTGTCCTCATTTTTTGGTTTGTTATTGTGGGTTCCTGATTTTAGGAAGCATTTTTTGAACGTGCTTGTCTTTGCTTTCATTTTCTGATGTTTTGTTATCTTTTCTACTTGTATTTAAGGAGACACAAGTTAAATAAACATTATTTGAAGTTTATATCTTAAGCACGTCTTTCAGGTGTTTGATAAAATTTTTGTGTGAAAACTTTGTTCTGTTTTTTTTTTGGTTCACCTATTCTCGTTCTTTATAGAGAATACAGTTGGAATAGGATAATTAAGATAGGGGATATAAACTTATAAAAAAGTAATGTATGTGTTATTATGGGGTAAAAATAAGAAATCATTATATAAACATGTTGATTTATAATTATGAGAGAAATCAACTTTATTCACTCACCAGTCACCCAAATTGTTGTTAGTAGTATGATAAATACTTCTAACTGTGCTATGATTTGGATTTAAAAATGATAAATTGTCTTTTTCAAAATTTTTACTTTAATGGTGCACAAAGTTAATCGAATTTTTTAACAAGGCCTTTTGTAACTCACTCAATTATGTTGTTGTTCTTCGTTTTTAGTACTGATTCTAATCCTTGGACAAAGTCGTGCCCGGTGTAATCAAGTGTCAGATGGGAAATGATTATCGACTGTATCCAATTCAATTATATCTTTTACATAAAAATTATCATCATAACCAAACCAAAATCCTTTAAAAAGTGTGACTGTGAAGTGCGAGCCTCTATTTATATTCGTTCTGATTTTTTAATATAGCAAATTCTGAAAACCTTGGTGGTCACGTACTAATATGTTAAGTTGATTAAAATTTTCATGAACTCATTAGTCCAACATGGAAACCATAGCGAGACCTTAAGTTCTGACCTTTTCAAAGCTTATGGTTACTTTAGTAATGTTTTTCATTTTGAATTTGTTTGGGATTAAGAAAGCCAAAAACCAAAAGCAGAGTGGAGTGTTTGTTTCCAACAAGTCATGGTGCGCAATAATTTTGCAGTGACGTCCTAACAGATATCATTAGAAGAAGGGATACAATACAAAATAAGGAGTGGATGACCCACGAGTCGTCGTTTTGAGTGTTAATTAAAATACAAGGAAGAGAGTCACCTTTTTTTTTTTTTTTCAGGTGCAATTGGCTAATTTGATTTGGACGTCTAAGCCAAGCCAACCATTTTCTTCACTCTTTTAGTCGTGTTTAGGTTCTACGTCTCTGCCTTAGCACTTGTCTTTATCAATTGATCAATTATCCTATTCTATTTGTTTTGTTTTATATACTCAGAAGAGTTGGAAATTTTTATACAGGTAATTAAGAGAACAATAATCTGAATTAAGAAACCGTAACAGACAAATACACAAGATGTTTTTTTAAAAAATGATGTTAGAAACGTACTAAGCACTAAATCCCCGCTTTTAATAAGAAAAATCATTTAATTTAAACAGCCGCCCAAACCACCCAACGTCAACCACTTCACTCTTTGGCAGTTGGTTCATCTTTTCAAATATTCTACGACACTTGTCGAGCTGAGGAGGAGTCCTTCACACCCCGCCGGGTCCCTAAAAACAAGTTCCCACCTCCGACACGCCGGCTTCAAGGGTCTGTCACCTTCCAACACATCACCACTACTCCTCCATATAATCCTTTCGTTACGACTTACCAGTTACCAGTGTTGTCCGTGCAGGTGTCCACGTGAAGTGAGCTACGTGGTTGATATTGGTTGGGTGGCTGTCGGTTTCATAGTATCCACTTTCGCTTGGCCACAAATTCTGAAGAATTCCTTGAAAACCAGACGACAAAGGAGTTAAGTGGAGCCCACCTAAAGCGGCCGCCGCGCCTCCTCTTGCAACTCTGTTTTACACGCGGCCCCACACTTGTCCTTCTACAATAATTTAATCAATAACCTTAAAACCCCAAAGAACAAGTTCTAGATTTTGCATCCCCGGCCCTCCACTCTTGATTAATTAAAACTTTATTATCTATCGCCCTCATCAGATAAATAACTTTTGCTCAGACAGCAACTAACAATTGAGTAATAAATTTAAATAAAATAATAATAAAACAAAACATAAAATAAGTAGTAAAATAAATAATACAATAAATATAAAATAAAGAATAAAATTTTAATAAAATTTTAATTAATTAATTAATTAACCATAAATTATTATGAGTAATACTCAGCAACAGCCAACAAACAATGTTGTAAACGAGAATATATAAATATATATATATATATACATACACACTTAAAATAATCATGAATGATAAATTAGAAGGGTGAAGAAAACTAACAAAAGCTCACGAAAAGCCCAATAAAAGGAGGACAGCACAAGCAACAACAAAAGTAATGAAAGCTTTTATCGGGTGGTGGATGAGCACGTGACGACAACCCGAATCCCGACATGTCCCTCGTCAACACGAAATTACTCAATCGGTCCCACTTAAACATGTAAGACCTCCTACCGACTGGATTCCCTTAAATCAATCTATTCTACTTTTATTTTATTCTTTTAACAAAGTATGTTTCGCCGTCGGTGCCGCCTGGTAAAATATAATTTAAAACGTCACGAAACACTAACGCGTACCCGCACATTAAGATGGGGTCGATGCGCAGCCTCTAGATTTTAAACGGCCCACTTTATATCTGTATAAAAGGACAAATAAGACGCGTATCACGAGATATGATAATTTTTCAATGGCTAGGGGACCATGGAGAGCCATGCTCCTCCTCATCATGCTGCCGCCTCCCCCACCTCCCTTTCTTCTTCCCACATTTCTCTTCTTTCCCATTGCATTATTAACTGTACACAATAAAGTGCCTTTAAGTTAATATGGGGTGGAGGATGCCACGTGTATTAGGTTTATTAGAAGACAGATTTATCAAACGAACGTACGTAGAGCTACAGTTTGCTGTTGCGTTACGTTCCTTTGTTTTGAATGAGAAAACGAATAAACCCATCAAAATCAAGCCCAACCTGAAATGCCGGCGACATGTCTGTTGGGACACTTGGAAGCTATATAAGCAAATTCCCGGACAAGACAAAAAATTATTGCGTTCTTTGAAATCATAAACTAGTCGTCATACTCCAGTTGATAATATACATGCGTCTCCACATAAAAAAGTGACTGTTAGAGCCCTGTTTGGTAAGGGAGAAAGTGCAAGAAAATGGATCCCGGTTACGTAAAGAAGAGAGGAAACTGTTCACCATTTTTTATTAGTGAAAAATTCCCAAGGACTAAAGAAGAGAGGAAACTGTTCACCATTTTTTATTAGTGAAAATTTCCCAAGGACTAACAACAATAGTAACACCAAAACTACCTTTAGAGAAACTCTTGAATTTATCTAAAATCAGTTGCTTAAAAAAGGGAAATAATATATATAAAAAGAGCTTCTCGCTTGGGTTATCTCTTTTCTATGTACAACATCATCATAAGTCAGCTTCCCTGCTTAGGTATAAAAACTTTCCTCAACACCGAAACGGTAAACACTGATTAAACGACTTCAAAACCAGAATTCTCCGCCAAAAACTCGGAATAAAATATTTATTTCTACGCCACTTCGGTGGGTGGGGGCAGGTTAAGATCAAGATCCAAAGATGGTCCCTTCTTACATTGACCGCGATCATTCGGATAATCAACTACGGATGATGAATCCGAATCGCTCTGTGTCCCACCGTTCACTACCACCATCCGATCAAGCCCATTCGAGTTGGTATTAATTTTACCGTCGTTCCTCGCCGGAGCAAACGCATCGAAGAAGAACACGGGACGCGGAACCGTCGCCAACGAGAACCACGCGCCTGCTGGGACGTTGACTCCGGCGGCTTGTTGTGGGACGTTGAGGGTGAGGTCCAACGGAGATGGTGAAACCGGAGCTGGGCGAGTGGGGGGTGGTGAAGAGGACTCCACGGTGCTGCTTTGGCTGGGGCTGTGTATGGGGACAGCGACGTTAACGGCGGCGTTGAGTTCAGCGACTGATGGGAAATTAGTTTTGGCCTTAGCGCCGCGAAACTCACGTGCAGCAGTGTCGTAGGCACGCGCGGCCTCTTCAGCTGTATCGAATGTCCCGAGCCAGACCCGAGTCTTCTTCCCCGGGTCTCGGATCTCGGCGGCGTAGCGACCCCAAGGTCTCTTCCTGACGCCTCTGTATCTGATCTCCTTAGCGTTGGAGTTGAGATTCGGGTTTTTGGATAGGATGGTACTGGATCTCTCCCTCGGAGCCATTATCTGTTTCTACGATGTGTTTGTCTTTGAGAGAATGAATAAAAGAGAGGTTGGGTTAGGAGAGGCAAAGTAGGCTGGGTTTTATAGAAAGAGGCGGAGAGATAAAGTAGGTAAAAGCTACGCTCCTTTTGGGGTGCGTTATGTTTGTAAGCGAGTGTTTGTACAGTCAAAGCTGGGGTATGTTATGTGGCTTCTCTAACACGACCCACTTTATGCGTAGTCTACGGTCTAATCACATCTTGACACGTTGTTGCCACCTAAAACCAGTACATAATTACGATCACCAAATGTAACGCTTCTATGGATTAAGGAGTTTTTAGGATCGAACAAGATTGTCATGTGAGGGTTTTTAATCAGTGTTAAAAAGGACAATTAAATTCATTATCTTTGAAAATCAGAGCACCTAACATTCTGTCGGAATGATGAGTACGTGAGAAGTTCCCAATAATTTCAAATTCAATTAATTGCTGTTGCATTTTGGTGCATGTGTTAATGTGGCCGCACCCCAACTCTCCTCCAACTTTATATGCTTCAACTGTACATTTAACCCAGTGCGATAAATTAGCTTTAGTAATTTGTATCTAATTCTTTTGTGTGGTAATCATAGTAATTGGTATGGATCGGCGCACTTAAATCGGGTCACGGGTTATTCTAATTTGTACAATCCAAACGGTGATCTAAACCAAAAGTAACGACACACGTGTACTGGAGTGCGCACCCTTTTACGACAAAAATGAGCGTACGTGTCTGACAAAATAAATGGGGAAGGGGTACGTGTTAGTCGGAGTGTACACTAAACGCGCGCCTCACGTGCTAATGCTGTGCCTCCAATCCCTTCATTGAGGTAATTGAGATATTCGGCTCGGTCAACGATACCTTTGACCGCACTTCCTGTATAACTACGCCCGCCGCCCTACCGCCACCAATCAGGTCTTTAAAATTTATTATAAGTAGTGTGTTTTTCTTGCGTAGCCGTTTCCATAACCACTCTCTTGAACTCTACCCTCCCTTTTTTACTTCTTTCCATTCATCATCATGCATTTGAAAAGAGGAGGAGCTTACAATGAGATCGTGCACATGTTACTAATTCTTCCAAGTAATATCCAGGAAACGGGTGTCACGTGGCAACGCGGTTTACAAGGACACGCGGCCATTAAAGACGCCAGGAAGACGGCGTGACTTAACGGAGGTTTCGACGCGGACACATGGAAATGGTATTGAGAAAGGCAAGCCGTTTTTGCTTCAAATTTTCCTTGCATCGAAACGGTAAATCGAGTGACGCCAGCAAAACAACACACATTGTCGGGCATTCTCAGCCCTCTCGCCGCGTGTGTCGGATCCAAATCCAACTCCTGATCCGAATCCGCATAGGAGTCGCTAATCTTGTCAATGTTCATGTCCTTTAGGCCTTTGAAACGGTCCACTGTGGTTTAACGGTTGCCACGTCTTTTTAATTAGCTTTGGTTTGGATGTTGACACCTGTCCTTAAGCCGTAGATTTTAGATTGTACAGTATCTTGAATAGATAATCAGTTAAAGTAACTAACGTCCGGATACTTCACTGACAAAGAAATCAAATTTATCCGAGAAGAGAAAAACTTGGGAAATATTTTCCCCCTTTGTCACCTGCGTACAATTGGCATTTCAAGTCACTATTTAGAAAAGATTTGAGTATATAAACTCTATTTATGAATGACAAGTTGCATGAAAATTTTCAAAAAAACTTTCTTTATATATAATTATTACATGATTTTTTTAAAATATGTTATATATCTGTCCTTAAATTTAATGATATTAATTGAGATATAATTGCATCCATAACATGTCATAAATGGTTAGCTTTAAATAAGAATATAATTTTAAGAATTCACCCTTATGAATTTTATCAAAAGAAGTTTTGGTTTATTTACAATACAAGATTCTTATGTTTAAAATTTATAACTATATAGAAACTCTTTATTCAATGACTTAAATTACAAATATAAGACAAAAGTAGCATTTATAAATTTAAGAATCAAAGTGAAATTCAAAAAAGACTAGTTAGAAAGAACATAATAAACATAATAATAAGAAGAAGAAGAAGAAGAAAGATCACGATAACAATAACAACAAAAACATAACGATAATATTTTAGAAAAAATTTTGTTGAAATGTAGGGTAGTATAAAAATAATAGATTGCATGAATTACTTGTTTCAAAAACATGATCTCTGAGTAAATCGAGCGAGAATACGTAATGAAAGAAATGTTAAAGAATAATATAAAACTAAGCTTGATAATAAGTTTAAATCTAGCCTAACCTGATCTAAAGTCAATAGCTCAATCCAAGTTAATCAAGTTTTGAGCCGAATTTGATCCCTTTTTTCCCCCTTAAATTTCAAGCTCTAGGTCATACTGAGGCTCAAATTTAGGCATTATGGCTTGATCTAACCTAAAGGCCCAGCAATATATGTAAGTTATATTAAAACCTTAGCCGTTGTTTTACTTCCTTTTTTGTTTCACTATACAATTTTACTTCTTTGCTTTCTTCATCTCTTATCTAGTTACCTTTTCCTTCCATAGCTTAAATTGTGCATGTAATCACTTGGATGGTGAATGAGTCAGACATCACAAAATTGGGTGACTAGTTGCACAACCTAAATTTATGAGACACCCCTTAACCAGCATAATAATGCCCCTCTTAATATCTAAAAAGATCCACTTATTGGTTTAACGCTTGATGGTGATGTGCTTTACATTAAGGTAAGTTTCAAGTTTCAGGATGTCAACCTCATTATCAAAGGGGTCAATGTTGCTGACAATGACATTGTTCTTCATTTGCCTCGTATGACTAACTATGATGATGTCCTTGTTGCTAGATAAGATACCAACATTTCTATCATAAATGTCCAAACTTTTAAGTCTTGAATTTTCGTAACAAATTCTTAAAGGGTTGAATTGATGCATTTGCCAACCTCTTTAGCCTCCAAATTCTTGACCTATAAGGCAACAACCTTAGAAGTTGAATTTTGATTAAATTTGACGATTTGACTAAGATAGTAAATACACCTGATCTTTATCATCAACCTTAAATATTTTTATTCTAAACATAGCGTTCGACCCAAATCCAACTTTATTGAGTAGGTCAAATTGGGATTTTCGTAAGTTGGATGAGGATTCAAATGGGATAAGTTGAGTTTTCAAATCACCCTAAATTTAATTAAGTTCAAACTCAATATTATGAGTAAGGTTTGATCAAACTTCGGATCAGGCCTTAAGAGTTATCAATGGAAGAATATGAAGGGGAGAGATAAAGTGATAAAGTGAGAATTTTGGAGGAATTTGAAAAAGAAAGGGTGGTTGGTTTAGAAAATGAGATAGATACTGAAAGTTGAGCCAATCCCTTTACTTATTTTATTTTTAGCTTTTATTCCTTTTATTTTTATTCTTATAAAAATTAAAATTTATTTAAGTGAACTTATAATAAAAATTTTAAAATAAAAATATTTTTGATTGAAATTTGTAAATAAAAATTAAAGATAAAAACTTGCCTATTTTTAGTATCATATTTAGGGTAACTTTTAAGGATGCAATGTTTATGGAACATCATATATTGAGAGAAACATATAGAGAGGACGTGTTAGGACCAACAAAGAATATTACTAAATTGGTATAAGTGGAACTAGAATAACTTTAAGCATACGCTAAAAAGCTAAAAATTATAGTTTGAGATATAAAATAATGTTAAGAAGAAAACATTAGCACAGTATAGCCATGGCTAAAGCGAGACAAACTATCAGTCCTCTAAGTTAATATGGTTAAAAATATTCGGTTTTGTAAGCTTAGGGATAGTAATGTGTTAGGTCGAGTTCAGGTTCTCTATGGCGTAAAAATATTTTCAAAGTTTAGCTCAACCTAAAACTTGATTGAGCCTTAGTAGTTTGGCTCAAACCTAGGCTAAATGCCTAATTTGAGGCCAAAAGTTGTTGGGATTGATCAATTTAGGGCTAAACATTATAATCTGCTCAATTAAGCTATAAACATTATCGAGTCTGCTTAATATTAGGTTATTTTAGATGAAAATTTGGTAGTGTCACATACGCGCCGTTAAGTCTGAGTGAGATGTTTTATGTGACATTTTTGTGACCTATTTTCTGACACCTTCCTTAATTTAAACCCTGATATTCATTGAAGTATACCATCATGCATGTAAGGTATAGATTAGAGGAAAGAGAAGAAGAGTAAAGTGACATGAAAGAAGAAGAAGAGAAGAACCAAGAATGGAAAAAAAAGATCATTTTGCTAGTTTACACTAATTTTAATACGTCAACTACTTATATAACATTATTAGGTAATAAGCATGTACATCGTATATTTTTAGAAAGAATCAACAAAAGTAAAGGAAACCATTTTTGGTTGCTAGAAGCAGAAAATGCCTTCTAGTTATATATATATTGGCTTCTACACCCAAAAAACAAGAAATGCTTCAAGGTTTTATAACTAGTTTTGCTGATAGATATATAGTGACCTTCTTTTCCTTTGAAGGATGGGAAAAGAAAAAGAAAAAACATCACCAAAGGATATGTACATTGTATTAAAAGAAGATGCAGAGTTGTGTAAGACTACATCATCTTTATAGTTGAAGCTAAGCTATATACCAGTAACGAGAACCTTGTTAGATCTTTAGTATTTATTATGCAACAATGGCTTATCGAACTGTAAGTAATTTTTAACTCTCCTCCTACTTTGACTTCATTTTGTTAAATATAATATAAGAGTTGTAATCTTTTTTAAAAAAATTGTTTATCTCATTAGTGATTAAGAATTGTAAAGGGTAGTAGATAGATTCAACTAATTTGGAAAGGACCTTGGATGTTGAAGAGAAGAGATATGATTAAGAGAAACAATTAATGTTAGGATTTGTTTGCTTGGAGTTGGTGTCATTTTTATTTCAGCCACGTGAATGTTAGGATTTGTCGGCCACATACATGTAGTTTATTTTTGTATGAATACTTGCAGGTCTTTGTGATTCATATTGTCAACTTAAACTTCTTTTCATATTTAAGATTATATGCAAGTGGAATAGATTCACCAACAGCTTTACTAATTTTGAAGCTACACAATTAGCCCATCCTGCTACGCCAATCTCAATGTAGCTATGTCAATCTTCCCCCAAGCAAACTTGATATTCCCCACTTAGGAGAGAGCCTTGAGTTCTTATCCATTGGATGGAAAGGCCATTTTGAGAAGTTTGTGTTTGATCGAATTGCTAAATATTTATCGGAGGTTTTTGAAACCACTATTCTCAGCTAGCCGATTATGGTTGTCTGCGATGCAATAAGCAACAAGTTCTTTTTTTCCAATGAGAACAAGCTTGTTGTTTCGTAGTGGCCTGACTCCGTCAATAAGGTCTTTCCATCTTTTCTTCAGACCTAATCCAAAGAAGAAACTATAAAGATGCACAAAATGCTTCATGAGTTCTTAAAACCTAAAGCTCTTTAGCGATGTATCGGTGTTATAGATGATATAGCATGCAGATAATTTGCCTCCGAATGGGAAAACAAAGACAAATTTTTCGTCATTTATGTTGCAAAGAACATACATTTTGTTTGACATATCGATTGTTTATTAACCTCGAAGACCTAAATCGCTTCGTTAAACTATTCGACCATTTCTATCCTCTAACTTTAGGAATTATTTCTGTCCCCATTGATTTGCTTGGAACTCCATTTCGTCGGGCCATTAACACTTCAAAGTTTATAAGGAGCGAGCTTCTTAGCATTATTAAATGAAGGAAGATCAATATGGTAGAGGGAAAGACATCGGCTACATAGGACACATTATCCCATATATTGATGACAAGTTTTGAGTACGGATAGTACATGAACGAGAGCGACATCGCAGAAAAGATCCTAGGACTATTGATTGTTGGACACGACACTACTAGTGCTGCCTATACCTTCATTGTCAAATATCTTGCGAAACTCACCACATTTACAAGCATGTTTATAAGGGTATTACTCAATATTATTAATTCTTGTCATTTTGATTTGAATAGTTACCGTGCAATTGTTTTTGAGTTTTTGTTACATGTATAGAACAAGTGAAGATAGCAGAAACAAAAACACTAAGAGAGTTGTTGAACTTGAATGACATATAGAAGGTGAAGTACTCGTGGAACGTAGCATCTGAAGTCATGAGACTTGCTTATCCTCTTCAGGGTGCTTTTAGAGAAGCCATCAACGACTTTATTGTCAAAGGTTTCTCAAATCCAAAGGGCTGAAAGATAGTGATAATTCACTAAATCAAAAGTCTAAATGATTAATAGTTTCAATAAGAATAGATCAATTTACACGTAATGTCTCGTATGCATGTAGTTGTATTGGAGTGCAAGTTGAACACACAGAAGTCCAAAGTACTTCCCTGAACTAGAAAAGTTCGATCCAACTTGATTTAAAAGAAATGGACCTATACCATACACATATGTCCTGTTTGGTGGAGGACCTCAGATGTGTCTTGGAAAGTAATATGCTACACTGGAAATATTAGTGTTCTTGTATAACTTGGTGAAAAGATTCAAGTTTTAGAAGCTAGTTCCTGCCAAGAAGATCGTTGTCAATCCCATACCAATGCCTCAAAAAGGACTTCCCATTCTTCTTCGTCCTCACACGTCTTGATAATTAAGTTCAAAATTATATTATCTTATGTTCCAAAACTATTAATTTATAAGAAATCCAGTCTCCACCATAACTACTAAGCTATAGCTATATATACATTTATAAAGATGTGTAGCATAAGGTGAGAAATATTTACTATTAGATGCGGGTCTTATGATATTTCAGTTGATGTGGTTATAGATGCATTATAGTATATGATATGAGTACATCTAAAGAGCCATTTCTGTCCATAAAATAAAAGAAAAACACGAAAAGCTAATATCGATATAGAGGAAAATAGTATAGGTAGCTTTAACATATATAAACTAACTTATCCTATTACATACAATTCATGATTGTTAATGCATGAATGTAGTGTCGATATAGATACACCCTAAGAAGATCGTATCATTCAACTAGATACTTGCAATCTTTTTTCATCACCATCTAATTGTAAAGAAATAGATCTCAAGACTTTTAAAATGGTAATATTTTGTAATATATCAAGTAATATTTCTTGTTCTACTTCCTAATATACTAAGGAATTGATTTATGGAAACATATTAAATGACAATATTCCCTTTTTTGTTCTTAACTAGGAATGGAAGGAAAGTTGACTGATGTAATAGCCACACATAACATGAAACGGAGTAAAAGAAAAACACGCAAGCATCAATCGTATAGCATATTCGTTTAGTTCACGACAAACAAATACAAACCAGTTTACTATGCTAATTAATCTGAAGGGAACAATTTGTGTTAGTATATTATGTTGTCCTTGTCTAGTTTCTATTATAAATTATTTTGATCATAATGTAAAAACTACACCTGTGTTGGACCTCGAACTTTTCTTGAAAGTTAAAATTATTAAATGAAATTAAATGAGGAATTGGTGGCGATTTATTCATGTGCAAAGAAAAGGAAAATTCTTGAATTTAAAATTATATACAAGATTAAGGTAGTGAATGCAGTAAGTTGATGAAGAGTGAATAATTAATTTTGGTTTTCGATGATTATGAGATTTTTGAAAGAAATTGTATATTTAAGGGTACTATGAAATTTATGATGAATAAGTTGGTAGAAATGGAGTGGAAATGACTAGAATAAAAAGTTGAAATGTTGTTTTTGTTTTTGAAACTTTGAAGTCTGAAATTTTGGGAATGAATAGTATGAGAGAGTTGAAAATTTGATCTAAACTTGCATAAATTTTCTAGGTTGATCTAGGTGAAATTAGCTAAAATTGTCTTCATAAAAGTTGTAGCTTATCTTTCTAGCTTTCTAACTCTATCAAGTATGACATTTTTTGATATCGGGGCTGGAAGTTATGATCATTTGAAGTTTGGATGCTGTTTAGGGTGAACTTTTAGGATAGCCGCATTGATGTGTAATTTTTACCCGTATAGAGGTAGAAATTGCTTTTAAGTTCTTCATAAAAGTTGTAGATGATCTTTTTAGCTTTCCGTTGATATAAAGTATACAATTTTTAGATAAGGGAGTAGAAAGATATGATTTTTAGAATTATGATGCTGTTTAGGATGAAATTATCAGACAGTCACTTTGTCATGGACTTTTGACCCTTTTAGAGATCAAAATTGTTTTTAAGTCCTTTATGGAAGTTGTAGATTTTTCTTTTAGCTTTCCATTGATACCAAGTTTGTAAAATTTGAAGTTTTGAGTCAAAAGATATGAGTTTTGGAAGTTAGGATGTCGGAGAAGATAAGACCAGGGGCAGGTCGCGAGTGTGACCGCTTCGCGAGGGCGACGCAGCGAGCGTGCGCACGCCTCGCGGTTGCGACCACGAGAGCCAGCCGGATCATTTTTTTTTTCTGATCCTACCTCTTTCTACTCTTTTGGCCATAAGTTTTTTGTTTGACCTGATTTTTAAAGCGTTGGATTCCTACGACATTCCTTTACATCTCCATAAAAATTTAGAGCTTTTGGTATTAATTTTAAAAAGATGGATTGAATCAAAGTGAGAAGATTGGTTGAAAAATTCTGAACATGCTTCAGTAGTTTGGTGATATCTCGATATGTAGAGATCCGAATGAGGTGATTCTTGTTCTTAATTAAACTAGAGACATGGAGCTACAAGTTATATGAAGGAATCAAATTTCAATTCAATCCTTAAGACGTTCAATTTCTGGAGTGAATTTGGGTTTAGTGTGCAGTTTCGGTTTAGTAATAGTCTGGAAGTGTTTTTGCCATAACTTTTAAATTACTGAACCAAATTGAATGATTTTGGTGTCATTGAAAAATTGAGACAACGAGAAACATTTCTCTAGAAGGAAGTGTTAGCAAATTCCTTCAATTTGATGATTAGAAAAAGGTCTTATTTTTTGAAGAAGTTAAGCATGACTAAATAAATTTTAAGACTTTGTTATATTATATTATTTTGTGGAGTTAATTAGTATGTTAATATGAGTAAGATTTTTTATGACATAAGTTGATTGAATTATAATGTTAAGGTGGTAAGAATGCATGAGGGGCAAAATTGAAAGGTCACTTAAGCCATTTAAGTTTCAAGGCTTATAAGGAAGGGTATTTTGGACATTGCTCATTCATTAATAGCATATTTGTAAATAAAAGGTGGTCTTGTTCTTTTAAAAAGTGGGGAGCACGAAAATTTGAAGAAAGGACCAAAGTTAAGAGAGAAAAGAGGGAGAGTTTAAGTGGAGAATGGAAAGAAAGAAGAAAGAAGAAAATGTTAGGGTTTGATTTTTCTCGGATTTCAAGTTGGATTTTGAGTTGATTCATGAAGGAAAAAGGAAGAAGAGCATGAGAGCTTTCATTCATGCCAAGAAACCCTTCATTTGGTGAAGGATTAAGGTAAGAGAAAATTTTTATTTGTTAGATTTTGAAAGGGTTTTGGTTTAGATAGCTTAAGAAATGTATGAGATTAAGTTTTCGAAGATCAATTTTGTGATTATGTGTTAGGAGTTATCCAATTTTGGATTCCTATTGATTTGGAATTTTGCCTAGAATGAAGGAAATTAAGAGAAGCAATGGGAGCAAGGAGAGAGAGATTTTGAACAAGTTTCAAGAATGAAAATAAGGTGAGTTTCATGTTTATGATTGAGTAATGAAGCACTAAGCTTTCTTCTCTTTTTTTTTTTGAAATCAAGAAATAAAAGTTTTTGAATCAAATGACTAAATGATTTCAATTACTTCATTTATTGCTTTTAAATGATTTAAATAATTTGCTTATGTGTGTATATGCTTAATTGATTGAATTTGAATTGTTGTGAATATGAAAAATGCATGTGTATTGTTGAATTATTGTGATTACTGAAATTGCATTGCGATTATGAATAATGCTCAAGTTATGTCATTGAAACATGTCATGGCATTTTGTATGAATGAAAAGATAGAAAAAAACCCCAAAGTATGAACATTCAATAAATTGATTTAAGCATGATTATGTTCTTCGACATATAGCCTTATCCCAGCTACCCACTTGAGGCCACGAGATCCTAAGAAATCATACTCGTTTTATTCACGGTTTAAACTTCGATTCATCCGTTTTGTTCCATGGAATTCTCGAGCCATTTGTTTGTGCATTCAAATCAAGTATGTTGCATAAATTGAGTGTTCTGTATTGATGGTTAAATGGATATGCTGTGTTGATGTGATGATTTTTTTTACTATAAGTTTTGAGTTCAAATTGTGAATTTGATTGAGAATTTGAGAACGAAGCTTTTTATGAATTCATTATGATTTTTATATGAAAAATGAACATTTCAACAGTTTTGCTTATTCATCGTTATAAGCATGTTACCCACAAGCTTAAAGCTCACCCCCTTTCATTCCCATCTCCAAGTGATGAGAACGAGGTCAGAGGAAAGAAAGTAAAAGCTTTTGTTTGGTTATGCACATGTTGAGAATTTTAAGGTTTTGTGTCTTTTGTATTCGGATATTTGATATTGATGTTGTAATATGGCTTGGAATGAAATTAAAGTTTGTGAACATTTATCTTATGATGTAAATGAATTATGGATTTGTGTATGATTGAGTTGAGTTGATGATCTTTGATATAAATTTTTGCGATTTATTAATAAGTGAATTATGAAAAAAAAAGGATATGAAGAATCATATGAATTGAAGTTTGAAGTTGAGATAAATTCAGTATTGATTTATGACGAATTTGACTAATTTGATTTCTATCTTTCTAACGATTTAAAGTATGCGAATTTTTGATTATCGGATTAAGAGGTTGGGTTCCGGGAACGGTGCTCAACATGTATGGTATCAAAATAAGAAAAGGTATGATTCATTTCTTAAGAGTTGGGCTCTAGAAACGGGGCCCAACACAAATAATAATAATATTAGAAAGTAAGACGAAGAAAAGACAAAAGTAAGACGAAGCGGAGAAATAAAAGTAAGATAAAGCTGAGACAAAAGCAAGACGAAGTGGAGACCCAAGTGACCTTGAAGAGAAAGGGGGAAACACTCCTTTCGGAGATGCCCAAGCAAGCAAAAATGTCGCCCAGAGTATGAACCTTCTGTCAACAAGAGGAAAAGAGAGGAAAAGAGTTGACTCATGGTGGAGACCTTGAGAAGAAAGCACCACAGGCAACCAGGTCCTTAGTCTCAATCTTGAAGGAAGATTCAACAAGAGTGGCTAAAGAAATTGAGATTAAGAGGAGGTTGGAATTTGAGAAGAATCAACCTCAACCTCAACATCAACAACAGACTCGTAGGTTGATTAGAGAGAATAAGAAGCAGAAAATCAGTGAGAAGAAGAGCAATCCAACAGATGTTCGATAGAAGAAAAGGACAATTAAACACAGTCCAGTATAGGTTAATCCTTCTTAACCTATAAGAAAAGAGGATTTGAAAATAAAAATTATTGAAGAAGTTCAACCTGTCAAGAGTAGTAGCTCTATAATCATTAGAGAACCCTTGAAAAGGTTAGTCAAGGTACATTTTCAACCAATCTTGGTAAATAGTGGTACAATGCATCTGTTGAATGCCGGAGAGATAAGGTTGTATAGTGCTCTACAGGATGAGAGATCCAAACCATACCCAACACAGATGACCAAAGAAAAGTACACTATTTTACCAGTTAGAAAAAGAACTGTGATAAATATTGTACCTGACATTCAGCCAAGACCTTACATTATTCGCAATGAGGAAAAGGGGAAGAAGAAAATGTATCCTGAAGGGATGACAAGTGATCTGACAGAAGATCAGATTATAGATGAAGTGAGAAACATAGATAAGGCATGTCATGCAGCCTATCACAAAGGAACCTATGTTTCCCATCACATTTCAAAGCCATCAAGAAGTAACTGTGGTCGTAGAACCACTGATGAAAAGTCTCAAATAGTTGGCAGAATCACAGAGGGACAATACAAAACCATTAGAGTTGGAGATATCAGTTACAAGGTAAAGACTCTTGTGCATCTAATCATGCACATTAGACCCTTTAGTTCTATGTCTTCAATTGGAGATGTACTACAACTATTTGGAAGACAAGTCCTAAGACTATCCAGCCTTGATGACCTTGATCTCCCGGAACCAAACTTACCTTTCAAACCTCCTCCCTTTTCAATGATTGGACCAAATGTTATATCTTCAGATGCATATAGTACTACTATTGGTCTTGAAGTGGTACAGCAGAAGCATAATGATCTCTTAGTCGAAGAAATTGGAGAAATTAATGGCAAGGTTGATGATCTGCGTGCTTCAATGGGTGACTTGCACAAGGAAGTAGAATACATACGAAAGACCTCAAGTCAATCCGCATTGAAATGAAGTAAATGTTTTCTAAAGTTACGAAACATCTTCGGTCATGATTTTTTGATCAATAACAAATAGGAGGAGAAAGGATAAAATGAGAAAGATGGGGGAAGAAGGAGAAGAGAAGAATAAGAGAAGAAGAAAAGAAGAAAAGAAGAGAAGAGAAGAAGAAGAGAAATGTATAAAAGATAAAGTTTACAATTTTTTCAATTGTATATCGTCTTATTAATACTATCTTTCTAAAAACTATGATTATTTGCTATCATCAAAAAGGGGGAGATTGTTAAGTCAAAATGACTTCACGATTAATAATTTTGATGAAAATCAAATAATAACAATATTAGAAAGTAAGACAAAGCAGAGACAAAAGTAAGACGAAACGGAGAAACAAAAGTAAGACGAAGCGGAGACAAAAGTAAGACTAAACGAAGAAACAAAAGTAAGACAAAGCGGAGACAAAAGTAAGATGAAGCGGAGAAACAAAAGTAAAACGAAGCAGAGAAACAAAAGTAAGACAAAGCGGAGACAAAATTAAGACAAAGTCGAAACTAAGACGAAGCTGAAGCAAAACTAAGGTGAAGACCCAATACCAGGTCGGATGGTTAATCACTCTGTGTTAGTTATAGAACTCAACTGAATAACTGTTTCTTCAAAGATTAAGAAACAAGAAGAAAGAAACGGTTATCAAGAAGCAGTTGAAGATGAAGGCTATAAATACGAGTCGGAGTCAAAGACTGAGAAAGTTAGTGATTTTGAAAGAGTTAGAGATTTTAAGAAAGCTAGAGAAACACTTTATTCATTATGCTAAACATTGAGAGCTATTATTCTTTATGACAAAGTTGCAAACATCTTTCTATAAGAAAGAAGAAAAAGTTAAGAGCCTGAAGAGGCTAAGTGAGAAAAACAATACTTGATGTAAGAGACCTGAAGAGGCTCAGTTAAAAGAATACTTGTATTTTTTAGAAGTATAGTGAAATCTCATAAAGGATTCAGAGGACTAGACGTAGCCCACGGTTTAGGGTGAACCAGGATAAAATTGTTGTGTCAACTTCTAGTCTAAAACTTTCTACTGTTATTTCTATTGTTTTGATACAAGTACTTAAAAGTTAACTGCAATACGTTGTGATATTTTTACTCAATAGTTTTTGAGAAAGCAAGTTTTTAAAAATATATAAGGGAATTGTATTCACGAAAAAGAATACACAATCCAACCCCCCTTCTTGTGCATTTTGTATATCGAACATAAAGTCTATACTAACGCATGATTTACTTCAATTGGTATCAGAGCTCGATGTCCAAAAACCACCGTTAAAAAGTGTGGATAAAGATCCATGGCAGAATCACACGTATATATAGCTGGAGGCGCCTTCGTCACTAAACCACCTGTATTCAATGACGAAGATTACCATTATTGGAAATACAAGATGTGACTCTTCCTTGAATCTACTTATATTGATCTTTGGGAGATTATAGAGAGTGGATCTATACATCGGTAGATGATGAAGGAAATGTTATTCCACGAATTAGATGGACAGTGGATCAAAAAGCAAGATTCTAGCTGAATTTAATTGCCATGTTCTTTCCAAGTTGTGCCCTAAGCAGAAGTGAGTACGATAAAGTTCAAGAATGCGACATTGCGAAGGAGATGTCGGATACGCTATCCATCGCATACAAAGGCACCAGTCAAGTAAAGGAATCCAAGATAAGCATTCTTGTACACCAGTATAAGTTGTTCAAGATGAAGGACAAAGAGTCTATCGATCAGATGTTTGGACGATTTCAAACCATCATCAATGGACTTAAAGCTCCAAGCAGAACTTATGATAATCAAGATCACGTTCGAAAGATTCTCAAAAGTTTACCGAAAAGATGGACACCAAAAGTCACCGTTGTACAAGAAGCCAAGGACTTGAGAGTGTTAAAGCTTGATGAATTGCTTGGATCCTTGAAGATACATAAATTAGAACTCGATGCAGAAGATGTAAGTGTACAAGTCGACTTGTTCAGTATACAAGGCGACTTGTGCATGCTCGGTACTGATAAGTCGACTTGTTTCTCCTGTAAGTCGACTTGTGTGTGTACAGTACCGATAGATTGTTAGAGTAGTGCCCTAAAGGCAATCCCCTTGTACATAGTGATGTACAATCTTTATGCATTATGAATAAAGAAAGGCATGTTTCATTTATTTGATGTTCATTTCATTATGAATTGATTGGATCTTAAATCAAATTAATGAA
>JANZLX010000213.1:42160221-42174298 GCA_025531955.1 Erythroxylum orinocense
TGGAAGTTGAATTGCTTTGAATGATGTTGTAATAAAGGAAGTGAAGTTGGGATAAATTCGGTATTGATCTATGAGGAGTTTGACTAAGTTGATTTCTACCTTTCCAATGATTTAAAGTATGCAAATTTTTTATTATCGGAGTAAGAGATTGGGTTTCGGAAACGATACCCAACATGTTTTGGCATCAGAGCAAGAAAATGAAGCGATAATAGTTATGGTTTTCTTCAAGAGTTGGGCTTTGGGAACGGAACCCAACAGCCTGAGACAGTTGGGATAAGGAATAAAAAATGGTGAGGACATGGCTTTCCTAAAAGCAGAAAGTGGATCCACGATCATGGTGGTTTAGTTGGAATTCCCTCATGTTGAACGTTATGGGTTGTGGTAAGACCAATGTAACATTGGAAATAAGGAACATGTCAAAAAATAGGTCACAAAAATGTTACATAAGACATTTCACTCAGAGTTAACAGCGCATGTGTCACTGCCAAATTTTCGTCCAAAATAGGCTAACATTGAGTAGACTCGATAACGTTTAGACATTAATTGGGCAAATTATAATGTTCAACTCTAAATTGATCAAACCCAACAACTTTTGGACCCAAATTGGGCCTTTAGCCCTCAAACCTAGGCTTGATTAGGCTTTAAATGGTTTGTAGTTAGGTGTCCAAAAGTACAACCTCCTCTAAAGAAATAATGAATGGTCTAAAGCCTATTTGGGTTGGATGAGATTTGAAAGCCCTAACCGTTTGAATATTTGTGTTTAAGCTAGTGGCTCTGATGCTTTATTTATGTAATCACCTTCCTCCTCTTTGTCCTCTCACTTTCGATATAGGAACTTTACAAAATAAATTAATTTCCTTATTGAAAGTGAGATGACAAAGAGGAGGAAAGTGACTGTATAAATAATGTATCTAGTTTTTAATTCCTATATCAAAAGTTAGAAGATAAAGAAAAGGAAAGTGATTGAATAAATAAAGCATTTGGTTATTTGGTTCAAACACAATCTTTAAAAGAGTCAAATGTTTAGGCCTTACTAAGTTCAATCAAGCTTTGGACTCCTTATCCTAGATGT
Source organism: Erythroxylum orinocense (assembly GCA_025531955.1). Lineage (NCBI taxonomy): Eukaryota > Viridiplantae > Streptophyta > Magnoliopsida > Malpighiales > Erythroxylaceae > Erythroxylum > Erythroxylum orinocense. The sequence continues at coordinate 42,161,294 of JANZLX010000213.1, forward strand.
CCTCCTTTATTATTCAAAAAATGATGTCATTTTATATATTAAAAAAGGCATCGTTCCATATATAATTAGGGTTAGGGTTCAGGCTAGGATGGACTATGGAGCTCGAGCCTAGGTCCAACTCAAAGGCTAAATTTATTTAAATGAAAAGCCTAAGCCTAAACTAAAGCCCAATCGACTTAAATCAAACTCACTGACTTTAGGCTAAGCTAGGCCCAGGCTTCTCGATCATCCTTATGTACAATATTACCTTCAGTTATAGGTATCCAATTAGTTTTTAGGGGACTATGACCAGTTAGGATAAAGATAGATGGATTAATGTTATAGTAAAGGATGTCAGGTTTCATAAGGTCAAGTGATTTAGTGCATTTGAAAAGATCCTTTTAAAAAAGGTTCACACTTTGGATAATGCAATTGACATATTGACAAAACTAGTTGTCAAAGAGAAGTTCAAGTATTGCTCAAACTTGATTAATGTCTCAAGTTTTTGAACACGTTTATAGCCTAAAATGTATAGAGTATATTTGCCACGGTGGAGATTATTGTGTATAGCTCATATACACAAACGTGCAATCTTTAGGGAATTTTTTGGAGTATATTGGTTGAAAATGGTATATTCACTAAGGTAGAAATTATTGTATGGAGATGTAATCTAAGAGTTTTTAGAAAGAAGAGCATTTCTTAGATGCCTTTTGGCTGAATATGACATAGGATGCAATATGACCTAAGGTATGTTCTTTTCTAAAAATTAGAAGTAAATACACAAACATGTTGTTGTGGTAGAGATACTTTCGTGGAAGACATCATTTGGGAAATAATTGTATTTGAAATTACGTCCAAATGTTTAAAGAAGAAAAAGGATTTATAGTTTGAGAGATGAACATGCCAAAGCCCTTGCCATATTCTGGAAAAAGATAGTAGATCCATATCATATGACACAAATATATCTACGATAGATAACCTTATCTTTAAAAACGTATTTGGTGAATTAGACACTTTGCAAGGGTTCTAGGATTTGATAAAACATGGTTAAGTTATGATTGGTTTGACAAAGGGGTAAGTTGTACCGGACTATATCATTTAAAGTTTATATATCAATATATTTATGTAATTATAACCTTTATATAAGAAATATGCAATTTTCATTTAGTGATTTTTTTTATCAATATGGTGAAATCAATTGCTATTAGCTCTTAAATATGTAGGTACACCTAATTGGTTAAATCTAATCTAAAATATTCATAATATTCTTGTTAGTTGCTTGTTTATTTCCTTCTTACTATTCTTATTAGATACACCTTATTTCTCGATAAATATATTTTGATCCAACATCGACCGCTATTCTAGCTCCACTTTTTTACCTTTTGCTTTAACGTTACATTTGCGAAGAGGAAAAGATATATAAATAAATGCTATTAAATCTAAGGAGCCTCTTACTTATTTAAATAATGCATATCAAAATGTTAAAGTCAATTGATTAAAATAACAAAAACATCTAGCACATGTTTAAAGAAAATCAATTCAAACATGCTTAAATATATGTTATGTGTAACAACAATGACATTAATAATAACAATAACAATAACAATAACATATAGATAGAATTCTTAAACATCAACAATATCACATAGTTACTCTAAGAGAATATTAGCAGTCATTAAATTGCATTTACTAATGATTACCAAGCTCTTAAATCACCCATTCTAAAGAAATGAATAAATATGGGTACAAAATGTCACTTAAGCTTGTCTTAACTACTTTATAATATCCTTCCTTCATCACAAACAACCTGAAAAAATAAAATTTTTAATGCTATGAATTTCATGTTCTAACTTGTTTCAAGACATTAAAGTTACTACTAATTTAATATGAAAAGTTTATAAGGTTAAGTTATAAGGTTAATCAAACTTTAGAGATATGATTGTTAACCATTTGAACTTCCCTTAAGATATTATTAGCCTTAGTGCCTTTTTGGAACAACAGGCATTTTGCATGCACATCTTTAAAAAGGACTAATAGGTTCTCCTCAAATGCTACATATTACCGTAAGGAGGTAGGATAGGTAGCTAGTTGAGTAATTTCCCCATCTTATCTAACATTCAAAAAGAATGCTAAAGATAAAGATACTTTGGAAAATGAAATTGTATGAAAATAAACTAGCAAAGATGTATAAGTAGCAAATTAATATAGACATTATTTTGGCAACCACATAAATATTAACCTATCTAGTAAGGGGGGCAACTTGATCTTATTAAGAAAAAATGGTTAGGAATTACACAAAACTAAGGGTATATATCATCAATAGTCATTATTATTATATCTAAGATTATAGTAAATGACCTTTCCCAATTTACTTCTCAAAATATATTGCACCCTGCAAAAATTATCTAACTTAATAACTTGGAAAGTAGTTCCCACTACTTCACGAAGGAACATTTCCTCTTCTAGTCAGCTGTGCAATAAATAAGTTTAGATACTTCCATTTATACTGAAAACAAATTTAAAATTTTTAGATTTCCTAATTATCCATTTATTATGAAATTTCTACATTTCTCCATTAGTTAGATTAATATAATATAATGATAATTAACATAAAAAATAATTCAAGCATATCTTATCCTACATCGTCACAAATAAAACACAACTATTTTCAAAAAATAAAAAACTATTGAAGTAACATACTATGTTATCCACACTAATAACTATTAATGTGCTTATTGATGTATCGTGGATAAAAAATATGCCAATGCTTTGAGAAAACAAAGTATAAGTTATAAATTAGATAACTTTTTTATGTGTTAGGATTGTAAATTAGAGTTGTTGGAGTTTAGATAACTTTTTGGTGTGTTAGGATATAACCCGTAATAGAAAACTTTAGCGTACTAAGAGACAAACAAAGGATCTCATTCAGAGAGATCTTTCATATTCTCTTAAGTCTTTTAAACATTTTTCTAGGAATCATTCGTTATATAATTAGCCTAGATTTTTTTGATTACCTTGTACTTCACTCCTAGTTATTTAGCCTAAGTAATTTCTTATTCAGTCTAACTACCTTCTTTTAATGGTTGGTCTAACTTATTCATATACTTGTCTTCTTTTTTTATTTATGTTTTTATTTACTTATTTTATCTTTTTGTTAATATTTACCATGCTCTATATGTACATTTTTATAGTTTTATTTATACGTCTTTATTTACATTTTTTATTATCATTATTTTGCATTATATGTAGGTCGATCGAAAATAATCTCTCTATCAGGTAAGGATAAGGCTGTATATTACTAGACCTTCCTAGACCTTGTGTTTTAGCAAGACTCTCACTGAGTGTTGTTGTTGTAGGATTGGAATTGAAGAAGCTAAAACAAAATAATATTTCTAAGAATATAGTTTGTAAAAAAAAACTACAAGTCCCTCTTTTATTTATCATTTTCAACTTTAAGAATCCATTAAAAAGAAAGGATCTAACTTCCCAAATTGAAAAAAAAAATGAGTAGCTTTTTTCCTATCACTTGAATAAGTTCTTAGCTTATTACCATAATTTAGTTTAACAATACATAACTAGACATGAGAAATAAGAAAGAATTGAGATTGCAACTTTTCATAACTACAAAGTCTCAAATTCCCACAATTTTAGCACTTAAATTAAAGATGCACAAGTGCTTACACATTGAAGGCACTAAAAATAGGGGAATAATTTCAACCATATTCTATTAATTTTCATTTATACATTTGTATAGATCTCATGTGGATGAAAATCGAATGAACAAAGTTAGAATTGGATTACGCAATAGAGGATTTCATTTGTAAAAACAGTGATGTTAATATATTAGATAGCGGATTTATTATTAAAGCTGAGACCCAATATAAAAGCGTTTTAGTGTTGATTTGAACCAAGTTTGTGTTGGCTTCTTCATTGTTGCCGAATTTTGCGAAGACGCAATTAAAGTTGTCATTTTCTTCTTTTGATTGGTTATGTGGTTGGGTAGCATGTGACAGGCTAGTTTGCTAAAGTGTGGTTTTGCTATCTTATGCTAGGTTCAGGGCCAACCCTCCGGTCGCAGCCATTAGGATAAAGGCCTTAGCCTTTTTATTAAGTTTACACAATTAACCTCAAGGTATTGATAAAATGTCAGGCGGCGAAATTAGAGAAAGAAACGTCATGCTAGAGCTTTTTTCCGTAATTTGCTCACGATTTGCGAAGTTGAAAACGAATGATCCGAACATCTTGTTTTTGGTGGGACTCCTCAACGAATTTCATTCCAGTTCCCTCTGTTAAATAGTTGGCATCCAATTTGGAGAATGCAGAGTACCTGAAACTTCTAAGACTTGATTGATTGATCTAGTTCATGATACATAGATGGGCCTGCTTGTCTGCCACTTGGCGAGATTGAAGTTTGGATTTCCATCTGAACTCATCCAAACCCCATTTTTCCTACTCCATGTTCGTACTTTTCTCTTGCCAAATTACCCGACTCTTACTCAACTTCAACCTCAAATCAAAGCTTGTCATTCGGTTGTTGATCCTGTATCACAATCAGAAACCCAACATGACCCACTTGAGGAATCGGCACTTCAAGTCCAGAACATCCTTAAGGTTCACAGAGACAGCCCAATGAGGAGGATTGAGCTTGCTCTCGATTACTGTAGTGTCACGATAACGGAAGATTTAGTCTTGAATGTGCTGAAAAGGCATTCTTCTGATTGGAAACCTGCCTTTATATTCTTCAGCTGGGTCTCTAAAGGAACGCGTGTTTCACTAGGTTCTAGTGTTTACAATAAGGTTCTTGATATTCTTGGAAGAATGAAGCGGTTCCAAGAATTAAACCAAGTGCTCGACGAAATGTCTAACAGAGAGGGCCTCGTTGATGGGGAAACATATAGAGTGCTGCTTCACAGATATGCAGCTGCACATAAGGTGGATGAGGCAATTGGGGTTTTCAATATGATGAGACATCTAGGTTTAGAACCTGATTTGGATGCCTTCCAGAAGCTTTTAATGTATTTATGTAGGTATAAGCAAGTAGAGGTTGCAGAAACTTTGTTACATTCTAAAGGAGCTGAGTTTGGCGTGGATATAAAAACTATGAACATTGTTCTCAACGGATGGTGTGTGCTGGGAAATGTGCATGAAGCAAAGAGGTTTTGGAGAGATATAATTGCATCTAAATGCAAACCAGATTTTTTCACTTACGGGACGTTTATAAATGCATTGACCAAGAAAGGAAAGATAGGTACAGTGATGAAATTGTATCGAGCAATGTGGAAGAATCATGGAAAAATGGATGTTGTGGTCTGTAACTGCGTTATTGATGCGCTGTGTTTCAAGAAGAGGGTACCTGAAGCTTTGCAAACTTTCCAGGAAATGAAAGAACGAGGTTCTTTTCCTAACTCTGCCACTTACAACACACTTATCAAGCATTTGTGCAAGATTCGGAGGATGGAGAAAGTTTATGAGCTTTTGGGTGAAATGGAGGTTAGTGGGAGCTGCGTGCCAAATGAAGTAACTTTCAATTACTTGCTCAAGTCATTGAAGAGGCCGGAGGAAGTAGGGGGGATTTTGGAGCGGATGGAGAGGAATAGGTGCAAGGTAAATGGTGATGCGTTTAACTTGATCTTGAAATTGTATGTTGATTGGGATTGTGAGGAAAAAGTAAGACATACTTGGGATGAGATGGAGAAACAAGGGTTAGGGCCAGACTCCCGATCTTACACTATCATCATACATTGGCTACTTGACAAGGGAAGAAATGAAGATGCTTTACACTATTTTAGGGACATGACATCTAAGGGAATGATGGTTGAACCAAGGACTCAGAACTTGGTCAATCAGATGACAGTAAAGCCAAAGGAGAATAAATCTGAGCAAGATCAAAGAGGTGCAACAAAAAATTACAAATCATCAAGGACTAAGCAAGAGAGGAGAACATGAAGCCTTGAATTTGATGATATCGTTCAAGATTTTGACGTTACCTCCACAAGAAACAAATTAAAGAGCTTATTCAGCTTTTGCTGGAGGTTATAACCTCAAGGCACTTTCATTGTTTGAGTGTTATGGAAATTTCACCGACTCTTAATCAGTTCCAGCATTTGAGGATACAAAACAAAATCTTGGGCTTGCTAATTTATTCTTTTTGGTTGTACGTGAAAATGTTTTATATTGTTGCTATGTTCCTCTTTACATGTGGGTTTTCTTGACTTTTCTTCAGTTTAATCCAAATATTAAAAAGAAACTGGGAAAGAAACAGAAGTAAGCATCCTGATGTTACAAATTTTCATGTGTTTCTGTTATTTGCTTGGTCGAGTTTCAGAACACTCAGAAAAGATACTTAACAATTGGGTCAAGGTAAACATATTTTGTGAGTGGCAGTAAACATAGCTTGTGTCCCCTAACATTTCTTAAAGGCACATAAATTTTACTAATCGTATCTCCTGCTCGGTAGACATTCAAAGGTTTCAGTGCATAGTCTACATTTCTATGATAAAAATCCAAAATTATAAGCAGCATATTTCCATATTTTGATCTCTTGGAATCCAATTCTGCTTGTGATTATATTTAATTGACAGAAAATAAAATTAGAGTATATAAACAGAAGTTCTTTTCATTATTGGGACACACCTACTGATTAACAAATCACATTAATAGCTTCTACTCGTGTATTTTGGATGAATAGAAATAACTGAATGTTCATCAGTAAAGAAACGCGAAGAATTCTCCAGCCATTGTCATATAAACCAAAATCCTAACCAGCCACCGCAGAAGTGGGTGTATACCAGCCATGATGAATTTCTACAGCCCTTTTGTTCCTGGCAAGTCTTGATTTTCTGCGCGCTCCGGTGTTCCTGTGCAATGTCCCCACTTTTACAGCTTTATCAATGACTGAATAGGCCTCTGCGATCAGTTTCTCAATAGGAAGGACCTCCTCTGGCTGTGCTTCTGGTCTCTTTTTCAGCTCATTTAGTGCTTCCAAAACCTACAAGAGACACCACCAAATTCAGGACACCATAAAGAAACAGATGAACTTTTCACTACACTTGAAAGAGTAATATTGATAAAGCTTCAGACCTCCTACATTTTCTATAACCTTCACACCGCAGTCCATTAATCTTGGAGCCATTATTAACCAGTACTCAGTGATACACAGTACTAAGCTGAATTCATGGTCCATACTCCATTAGTGTATTACCAGGGAGAATATCTGATCCATGTCATCACAATCACTAAGACTAACACACACCAACCACATGGACATGCAGTTCTAATCATTTGGTTCCTTTAATCTTGTTATTCTTCTACCATTGTAAGGTTTGGGGGCCTTGGAGAGATGAAATCACAATTTTCACAGATGAACTAGAGACAAGCCGTGCAGTGTCCTCGCAAACTGAAATGCAAGATACAGTTCCTATTTACTTTTATATATATATAAAAATTCCATCTTATTGTTCTTCAATCACAACCTAGTTAGGTAGATATTAAGAAAATCATCATGGGCGTCCTCATACATAACTATGCTTATCCTTCACAGGGCGCCCTTACAAGGATGTTGCTGGAAAGAAGACTAACCAAGTTTCATTTACTTTTCGATGGTATAAGCTACGGAATAGGTCTCAACCTAAACAGAGTTTAATCTTTATTAGTAATCTATAAAGCACATTACTAATTGACTAAGGTACAATAAACCAACAGACGCAACCAATAACTGTTCACCCCTAATTATTAGTGTCGCAGCCAATTGTCAAGCAACAAATTATCTGCATTTTGGCATCGGCATCAGCCACCCATCATAAGAGGGCATGCAAATGTTTCCCATTCACAGATATAATCAATTAAAGGGAAATTAAAAGTAGCCTTTCTCACACCAATGAACAATCATAACATGAACTCAACAATTCACTTCACCCCAGCCTTTTGAAACCTATAACAATAACTGGCTGTTAATACATTGAAAAATTTTCTTTACCAAATCTGGAAACAGACAGCAGAAGACAACACTTGTAAATAGAATCATAAATTAAACTTCAGTAGGTTTTAGTTCTGATCAAAGCTCAGAGTAACAGACGTCATATATCGATGCTGCATAATGTGTTTCGCTGTATTATCAGGCTAGTCCAAACTATTCCTGTCTCTTAATCCCGAAAATAGAACAGCAATATCATGTATAATGACGTCCTCGTCACACCAATTTTACTTCCTTGTAAATGTACTTTGAGCTTATCTACATTCTAAGTAGATAATCCTTAAGAGATAGAGCTTCCCCCATTGAAACCCTACAACTTCTTATATACTCACTTTGAACAAATCAAACTCCAAACTTTTGATGCAAGGCTGAGCTCTTGAGGAATTTCAGCTTTTGGCAGAATGAGTAATGAAAAAAGGAGTCTTGACCATTCTTTCCAAGGTCAAAGTTTTACTTCCACAAAAATTTCCTACTCTTATAAAAGATGAGACACGAACCAATCCCTATGTTTTGTTAATTAAAAATTTAATCTTCTTCGCCCTCTCTTCAGCATGCTAAGCCCATATCATCTCATGCCTCGTCGAGCAAACCATATTGTGAACATTCTCTCAGACATACCATTCACAAAGGTTAACTAAACATTCAAATCTGTAGCTTCCTCAAAATTGCATAAAAAGTGAAGAACGTAAAAGCTAAAAATTCGCTGTACACTTAATCAAGAACAAAAAGGTTAACAAGACAAACATTAGCAAATTATCGACATACGCATAAAGTTAGAAATCTAATACAAGTCTCCCCGTCTGAGCAAAACCCAAACCTAAGCATTCACAAAAATCTTCCCACTCCTTGCGCCCCCAAGCAAAAGCAGAGAAACATAAACAATCGCAGAAAGAAATCCAATTAAACACAGAGAGAGATAATGAGGAGCCATCAGATACACAAAAGGAATTTAGCAACAAGTAGATACCTTCTTCATGCGGGTTCTGACTTCAGACTTGCGGGATTTATTATAAATGCGCCTCTTTTCAGCTTGACGGGCTCTCTTCGCAGCTGAATCTGCTCTCTTCTTAGGAGCCGCCTCGCAGACGATTGAATGCCGAATTGGTCTTTGAACTGTACTCATTGATAAACTCCCTGACAACCAAGAAAATTGTGACACACCCGAAGCAAAATTCAATAATAGAGTTCATTCGGCCGCGCAAAATTGAAAACAACAGAAAGAGAAACAATTGAAAAAAAGCAAAGTCAACAGTCCCTGATAACCAATTGGCTTCATTAAGTTCGCCTTCATGATTTTAAGAGAGCCAAGTATAGAAAATCAGGAAAGATTCAAACTTTATGTTGCAGATTGTTACCTCTGTTAAAGACATTGTGAGAGAGGCTAGAGGAGAAGCTAACAGAACTGAAAGTTGTGGTGTTGGCTGTGGAGATGGAGAAATATGGAGGACAAGTGGAAGTAGATGCAATAGCAGTGGCATGGAGTGATACTGCCTTCATTTTTGTGGGAAGAACAAAGCATGAAGTAGATAGAATAGACGCCGCCATGCCTCACCGTGAGAGAGAACTACAGAAGCTGACTAAGTGGATAATAGAAATCAACATTTGTTTTGTGGGGGTTGCTTGGTTACAACTATAAAAAAAAAAAAATCCCTGATTATTATTGTTCAAGTGTGAATTGAAAATTGTTAAATAAATTATTTAGTAAGTCAATGATTTAAAATAAAATAATATTATCTAATTTAAACAAAAAGTTAATTTGTATTTTTAAAAAAATTAAAAATTTCAAATATATTAGTTTTCTGGTATATAAAATAAAAGTAAATTGTGTGTATTCATTTTTTTTTATATTTCCAAGTTAACGAATAAATTATCCATTTTTAATAAATAATTATAACATATTTACATATAATTACAAAGTAATTATAGTAATAATTAAAGAGAATTTTAATTTTTAGTTTAATTTATAACCAGTAAAGAAGATTTTATCACAGGTAAAGAAGAGATAAAAGAAGAAATCCCAGTATGGACACAAGCACATTTGGGTGCCCTTAATGAGCTAATCAACCAAAGACACTCTTGACTTCAGGACCTCAGGTGGCAGGAGACTCAAAGCTGGAGACCCAACTTCATTATATGTCCTCCCAACAAAACAACATACTAACAGGCAGTCAGTCCCCTACTTGAAGTCTTTAGGGAAGGTGCAGCTCATTGGAAATCCACCTTGGTAGGAAACTTCTTGAACAAAAGGGTTTCTTATCGTACAATGAAATCCTGGGTAACGTCCAACTAGAAAATGTATGGCCCTGTGAAGATTTTGGTGAATATGGATGATATCTTCTTCTTTAAGTTCCCTAGTAGTGAAATAGTCATGAAGGTTGTAAAGACAGGTCCCCGATGTTGTTACGAACCTTGAGATCTGGATTAGCTATGAACGACATCAGATCTACAAACATACATGTATGGATGAATTCAAGACTCCAAGAAGAAGTTCCAATAGGAAGAAGAGGTCATCCCCTTCTACCACAAGAACGTAAAGAAAATTGCTGGAAATGTTAGGGTATGAATTCCCCCACAAAGTAATTAGCAGTTAGGAGATTCATTTATTACAATAAACCATGTATAATTGGTATTTTGGAATTAATGACTAATAAAGTAAATTACAACTTCCTCAACCTTTTACCCAATAAGTGGAGAATGATAGATAATTACACAGTCACTATAGTGGCAAAATCCTAGCTCTCTATAATGAATAGGGATGACAACGGGGCGGGTATGGGGCGGGTATGCCATCCCCCGTACCCGCTTCATGAACCTGCCTCCACCCCCATACTCGCCCCTATCTCCGTCGGAGATTTTTTTGACACCTCTATACCTGTACCCGTTGGGGGTTTGACCCCCATCGGGTACTCGTTTACTCGCCTATTGAACCTATTGAAGATGAGTACCAGGTGTTCGAAAAAATGCAGCTCTGGCATCGTTCCACAGTTTAAATCACAATCTCAAAGGAAACATATCAGAAATGGCTCCTTCACATTCATAGCTATGGTATCTCTTCCAAATCACATACAATCTATTAAGTTTTAACACACAAATTGAAGTTCTTCGACAACTACGTTTGGTCATATGAGTTTGAACGAGCGTGATAAGTTTTCAAGACAGCAAAACCGGTGCGAAGCTGTAAAGTACAAACTTTTGCAGACAACATAAGATCTGATGTTACCGAGCTGTACAGACCAACGAGAAAGATTTCACACGGGATTTATTACAGCTAAGTGATCACTGAGATTTCACACGGGATTTATTACAGCTGAGTGATCACTGTTCCTGTTCGTTCTCTCTCATGGTATCAACACAACCGACCCTGATGTCTTTCGGCCTTCAAGATCTGCATGAGCCTGTGCTGCCAGAGACAAAGGGTATTTGTGATTTACCCGAACCTTCAAGACACCCGAGGCAATGTTAGCGAAAACATCTTGGGCAGTTTCTAGGAGCTCATCCCGTGTAGTAGTGTAGAGCATCAGAGAAGGCCTTGTGATGAACAGCGACTTCACAGCAAGTGCTGACAATGGAACTGGATCTGGCAGGCCTGATGACTGCCCAAAACACACCATGTAGCCTCGAATTTTTAAGCAATCCAACGATCCCTGAAATTGTTACCTTCTGATTAGCAACAAAAATAGCTCACAAAACTTTCAGAAAGCTTTCTACAAACTAATCATTTCAATGTAATAGCTGCTTAATTCTACTCTGCCAAGTTATTGTAGCTATTGTAGTTTAAACCAGAAAGATGGCTCTTACAGGTTAGAACAACTGAGAGATGAATCAAAGTTGAAGAGTAGGATAATGTTTGGCAAACGACTTATTTCAATCACCAGATTTACTCAAGATGACATAACATGCACCTTGAACAAAAAAGTCCAATAATCAGAAAAGTAATTAACATGAAATTTCAATCATAAGATAGCTGCCAAATCGGAAAGTGAACTAACTAGCCCATCGGAGAACAACCAACAGAACAGAGTACACGTTACCTGAAAGGTGTCTTTTCCGACGGAATCATAGACAACATTGACTCCATTGCCTGATGTTATCTCCTTGACACGAGAAACAAAATCCTCTTCTTTGTAGATTATGACATGATGGCATCCATCTTCCTTGGCCTGAACTGCCTTTTCCTTCGTTGAGACAGTTCCAATGACAGTGGCACCAAGGGCATTTGCCCACTGGCATAGTAATGAACCGACCCCACCAGCTGCTGCATGAACAAGAACAGTGTGCCCTGGTTCAACCTGAAGTTCAAGGAGAATTAAGTCATATATTCTTCTCTGCAATAACATATCCAAACTATAAGAGAAACTTATTATGTGCTGCTAAAATTGCTCAAGCCAAAACAACAGGAAACGACACCAAGGAACATGGTCAATATACACCAGCATTTCTTTATCCTTCTGTTACAATTTCAACTACCTAATGTTAGAACACGTTATTAACCATCTGGTCATGCTTCACAATTCTACAAGTAAACTATCTTGCTTATAACATACCTTAAAGCAACGGCGAAGTAAAACCTGAGCAGTCATGCCTTTGAGGATGACAGATGCTCCAACAATAGGATCAATGGAGGGAGGCACAGGCACAACTTTATCAGCTGGAAGGATCTGCTCCTCAGCATATGAACCCATAGGGTTACCAGCATAAGCAACAACGTCACCAACTTTTATATTAGAAGTTCCAGGGCCCACAGCCACCACCTCTCCAGCGGCCTCCATACCTGAAACAAGGATATTTTCAAAATCTTAAGCGAGCCTTTCTATGAGCTTAATCTGTTATGTAGAAAAAACAGATGAAGCTCATAGAAATGTGACATATACCCTAAGAAGCACGGACACGGACACGGACACGGACATGGACACAGACACGCGACACAACACAGACACGGGGCACACCAACCTCTAAAATTTGGTGGACATGGACACGACATATATATATATTATAAAATTTAAAATTAAGAAAAAAATTCAGAATTCATAATATGATATATATTGATTGATGTA